>JAHHUM010001155.1:0-423032 GCA_036173005.1 Crenichthys baileyi | reverse complement strand
CCCACCCCTACATCTCATCCAGGGGGGAGTGAATGCTACAAGTCACTTACTGGATGCAATCTGCTGGGTTTTCCTTAGATAGAAAAATTTTTTATCCAAATTTGAATGAATAACTGAATCTGACTGCACTTTAAAAGGGTTAGAATTAATTGGGAATGTATGTACCTGACTTTTGTGAAGTGCCTTGAGAAAACATCTGTCGTGAATTGGCGCTATAAAAATAAACTAAATTTGAATTGAACTGAATAATGTCATAGCTTTGCTCATCTCTTTTATTTTGTCTTAATACCACCGCCTTATTGGGCTGGTATTCACAGGACAACCCTTAATAGACCGAAATATTATTTATTAAAATATTAAAGTATTAATATTAAATATTAAATCATATATTAATATTCATAATCACAACGTTTTACCTTCAGGTAGCATTTTTAGCATAAAACCTTTGTTTCCATCATGCACAAAACCTCCTTTCCTTTTCTTAACAGCAGCTTTTCTTTCCATTTGCTGCCTTGCTAATGTTTTTTACACTATATCCCCCTGCCCCTGACCATCACAGACAAACATCTCACCTTACACGCACCCCTTCTCACACATACTGTTCCTGTTTGCCCAGTGTTTTCATTCCGGTGGGGTATGGAGTGTGGCCTTATTAAGAGACAAAGGTTCTTTGTCTTTTCAACCTTTGCAAAATGTCAAGAATGTCTGGTTGCCCACTGAATACTGTGCTGGAGGAGAGGGTTGCTTGACAGAGTAACAACAGCGTAACAGGAGGAGGAAAGCGGTGATAATAATTTGGGTCAAGCAACACTTTACTCCTAAGCAGCGACCTTTGGTTTTAGGTGGCAGGTAGGTGTGGACATCACTATGATTTGCATACAGGATGACTGCCTCTGACCACTGATGGTGAGTCTGGATGCTATCCCAGAGTTTGGACCTACACTGCCTGGCCAAAAAAACCTGAATTTAACTAAGCAAATAGGTACGAGCTTCCCATTGGATAATTACTGCATGGGCAATTATGTTTCAGCTGGCAACAAGTTATTTAACCTCAACTGGTGCAATGAGTTGCTTCTCATTTCTTAAACAACCATGTCGAAAGACACATCCCGTGGTCGTGGAAAAAATGTCAGTCTGTTTCAGAAGGGTCAAATCATTGGCATACATCAAGCAGAGAAAACATCTATGGAGATTCCAGAAACTACCAAAATTGGGTTAAGAATTGTCCAACACATTATTAAACTGGAAGGATAGTGGGGACCCATCGTCTTCGAGGAAGGAATGTGGCCGAAAACAAATCCTCAATGATCGTGATTGGCGATCACTTAAACGTTTGGTGAAATCAAATCGAAGAAAAACAACAGTAGAACTATGGGGTAAGAACGCTGTCAAAAACAATGTGTATGTAAAGACAGATATGTGTGCATATTAGTCAATAATTGTGCATAAGTAAAATCCAAAAGAGGTATTGTATAAACTTTTTAACATTACCTGGCTTTGTACTGTAGTTTTTTGGTCCATCATCTTTTTTTTTCTGAGATGACTTTTTTTTGGCCAGACAGTGTATTTGGATTTTGTAAAACAGAGCCTACTGAATGTAGTGACCGTAACTCATTGGCAGTCGTCACCCTACAATCCTACCATCCTAATTCTTCACCAGTCTTCCAGGTGTCTGGTAAGAAAGTGTAAAAAAATATATAGATGAAAAAAAGGGAATGAGAATTACAATGTAAGGGTTTTGTCCACCTAGGAATATGATAAAAAGAAACCAAAGAAGTGTGGCCTCATTATCATTAAGGAACAATGATTAAGCAATGAAGTCATTCTATTAACCTTTCTAAAGCAAGACAATGCTAACAATTAAACTAGGGATGCATTGATGAGAATATTATGGAGTTCTGATCTCTGGTTTTTGTAAATCTTTTACCTGTCAAAATTGATTTTTTAGATTCCTCTCTAACAACTGTTATATAATACCATACAAGAACAGCAAGTTATATTTTTTCTAACGTTCCTGTCATTAGGAGCATATTTTACAAATATTTTAAAACAAAGACAATGTTAATTTTTTTCAGTTTAGCTTAAAGGTGTTCTTGACATCCTATATTAAATGAAAATTGTCACATTAACTCTGAGATTTCAAAAGGCCGCCAACATTTCCAAATCTAGCATGTTCCACAATTGACAGATGTTGCAAGCTCCCTAGGATAAAACAGTACACCTTTGCCGTACTCTGTTTAGCCTTCCTGTTCTTTGCTTTAAGTCTAACTATTTCCTTGAGCCTTTATGATCTACAGACATGACTCGATATAGTGTAGAAGATACAACTTCTTGCATCTCTGTGCTTCCTCTGAATTCATTTTCAAACAATTTTATTCAGTTTGGCACTTGAAGAGAGGGTTCTCCATGTTAGAGAGCCTCCTTTAAATGCTAGGGTTCCAGCATGAACTCAGGCTTAATTAACGACAACCTGTAACCGATCCAGTTATGTTCAGACAGCCTGTTCCAGTGGTTATAGACTCAAAGCCTCCTTCTGGAACCGGGTTTCCCTAAACTTGAATAGACTTGGACAGTTTTTACGGTGCTTCCTTAAATGCAGCTCTAAATGATTTCCTGAAAAGTAACACCTTCTGGCCGAATTTCGGTTTTATGCAAACTCAAAAGCCCGAAAACATGAGATGCAATATAACGTAGAAAGCTCTGACATGAAGCTCTTTCATTTAATATCCTCCCCAGATTGCGAAACACCACATTCACATTGTGCATCTTTCTTCTTCAGAGTCGTCAAACTCTGTTCACCAAGAAAATTCCAAGCTATGAACTTCTTTGTAAGCTTTCCACATGATCTCTATCACTCTGTTGACTGTAAAGTCTCAAAAGACCTTAAAGCACACAGAGGTTGAAAAAATATGGTATTGACATGAATGAATGGGTGTTTAATCTACATCAAAAATAAGGATTTTAAATTAAATCCCATTATTAAATAGGCATGAAGAACTGGAGCAGAGAAGCAGAAGTCTAAGGAAACCTTCGGTGTAATTGTTGAACCTATTTAACCTATTTTACCAGTCAACCGCATTTCATCCTGAAACAGCAACATTTAATTTTATGTCTAAACTTGTGTGACTGTAACACACACTTTCCCAATAGAGACCTATTAAAATCATTTTGTGTATGTTTACGTTTTTTTAATTTAATTGCTTTGTTATAGGAGCAGAGTAGACGTTGAGCTCATTACTCAATGCCTGAGCTCAAGGCTGCATTTCAGGTGAAGACACTCAGATGCACACACACACTCGCACACACCTTTTGGTCACATCGCAGAACAGTTTGTCTCCTCAGTGACAGCTTTATGGGTTGTCAAGGTGATAAGAAGCTTGGACAATGGATTGTTAATGCTGCGGCTGCTGCATTTGGGCCGGTAGCAACATGTCACGCTGTCCAAAACAATGTCTCCATAATGAACACTCATTATTTCTCAGCTACCAGAAAACAGCTCTAAACGCTTCCGTCTGTGGATCATGTACTGACTGTAGATCACACATTGAACTGCAGCCCCTTATATTTACATGGTTGTTAATTATTTAGGATCGCTATTAGGAGTAGAGTTCAATGTGGCAAAATTTTGAAAATAAAATATTTTCTGCGTTTATTGGCACCGTTGGTAAAAATGTGTATAAAGCTTTAAAATAAATAAATTCCTTTTTGCAGTAGCATAGGCTCAGACTGAACATTTAAAAAAAAAATCGAGTCTTTAATTTGAATACATTTATGAAGTGGATGTTTAGATTTTTTTTTTTAAATCACCAGTGGCACAGAGGCTCATTTCTTTCAGCCACAAGGCTGGATAATGAGCCATATCCCACTTAGGCAAGCCTGGCTTTCAACATCTTCGTTTAGGCTAAATGTGAACAAGATCTAAGGGCTAAACAAATCAAATTATTAATATATTTTGGTGGCTAAAGAAAGACAAAGAGAAGGACTTTTGAATCCTGAATGGCCATAAAAAAAATCAGCTGAATTTTTATAGTGCTTTTCTAGTCACACTGACCACAAATAGGCACCTGAGTAATGGAGCATGGAACCCCTAAAACTGAATAACCATAGAGGATGGTCTGAACAGGCACCACACAAATGGCCCCCAGTTGGTACCTTTGCAGTTTCATGATGTTTCATACCAACCATGCAACAATTCATCTCTACCAGGAGGATGTTTTGTACCCACCTTGACCGTCAATGATTTAAAGTAATGTTCTACACTCTACTCATAGCCTTTAAGGACATTTGTTTACTCCAATAAATAATATCTATCAGCAGAACAGGAAGTCCACTAGAGGTATCGTACTATGATCAGGAGGCAAAATCTATCATATTTCATTAGACTGTTCATCTATCCATACAGGGTTCAGATACCAAGCCTGTGGTTTTTCTCACTGACTCTTCAATAATAAACTCACCCATCTCTACCTCGGATTGGTTGAAATCCTTCCCAAACGCTTGAAATGTAGACCACAACAAATACATTTTCCTGGGTTTCTTGAAGTTCTGAACAAGACAATGCTGCAACAACTCGCAAGTATTTGCAAATTGACCTAAAACAGAATGCACAAGTTAAACATCAAATATGCGACGATTTTTTATTTTAGCAGACATGTGGCAACCTTATGTTTTTGTTCAGTCATTATTACTGACCATTTCCTGGTGTCAGACAACTGTATAAGTTGTTTATTAATTTTTGATATAATAAAAGCAAAAGTAGAAGAAATAGCTACCTTTATATTCCAGTTTTCATTTCTTGTGTATCTTTGTGTGTGTGTGTGTGCGTGTGTGTGTGTGTGTGTTGTTGTGTGTGTGTGTGATGGTGGTGGGTGGGCGGTGTTGTTTGGTCCCCTAATTTTTACTCTAGAGCCTCATTCACCCAGCTACACTCTTAATATCCACACATTCATAATCCAAAACTCAAATTATTGGAGTTAATTGCCTTGCTCATAGGCACAGTGACTTGAGGTGGGATAGATGAAATTGAGCTTGCAACCTTTTAACTGCGAGACAGCTGCTCTGTGCCTCAGTGAAGATGTCCATAGGTCCCTGCGTTTGTAGGGGTTATCTTGCATGAAACAGGTTCATTTCCAAAAGCCCATTGAACTCGCTTAGTTAACATGGCATAATGAGCCCTTTTCTCCACTGAAAAATCTTTCTCATAACAGGATAGGTTTTACCCAAATGTTTAGTGTGAGCCTGTGCCCCTGCATGATAGATAAAAATGTGTTTTAAGGTCTTTTAAACATCTTTACCAGTTAAGCCAATAAATGTGGCCCGCACTTTATTAATAAATAATAATAGGAATAATACTAATAAATAAAGGACCATGAGAAGTAACCTTTGTGTTAGGCAGGTAGATGGGCCACCCATCTACACCTCTGCTCAATGCGTCTGTGTGGGTTTTCTACTGGTTCAGAAGACAAGGCGACCTTTACCTTTGCCTTCCTTACATAACTGTCTGTCAGAAGCACACAGGGTTGATGACTGCTGCGAAGGTTATGAGGTGCACATCATGTCACTGTGTGACCTGCAGCACCAAATTTTCACTATGAAAAAACCCTCTTTATTAGAGCCTGTGATGTATGAAGTCCCCTACACATTTATAAAGCAAAGCCACAAAAATGAAATAATAGCTATCGCGCATTCAGAGAGAATGCAAGCAATTCACAAATGCACATAAAGTTAGAGGTGAGTTGGAACTGATTTACAATATTTTTCAGAGTAAACATGAGCCACCTATTTAAGCATGCCATGAAAGTGCCAATGGAGATGGGAAGAGCGAGGTGGTGTTATGGTCTGGATTTAGGCTCTCTGGAGGTCGTCTGGAGGGAATTCCCCAACCTACTGGGAGTTGTTTTTCTACCATACCCTGGATCCTACCTGTGGTCCCTGGAGGAGCGGTGGACCACGCCGCCTCTCCGATGGTGCGGTGGCTAAACCACGGAGTGGAGTTCACCTACAGCCACTAAGTCAGCCATTGTCCACGGCCAAGAAGGAGGTGATCATCAACTCAGATCTTGGGAATGCTAGATCTCTAGCTTGCAAGAAATGTATTCTAAATGACTTTTATACTTCACGAGAGTTGGATTTTATGTTCCTGACTGAGATGTGGCTTCAGGCTGTTGACTTCGGAACTTCGCCCTCCAGACTGCGGATTCCTGAGTGCCTCTCGGACTTCAGGTAAATGTGTCTCTGTTGTGTTCAGGCAGATTATAACAAATTAGAAAGGTTCTCAGAGGGCCCTTTTATCCAAGCTATCTATAAACCTAGTTATATAGTGTTTTGAATGTATTATTATATAGATTTTATCCTGATAACTGCTGAAAGTAATCATATTTATAATCATAAACCTGATTTTAAAAGGAACAAAATAGTAATATGTCTAACTTTAATGCCCTGCAGAATAAAAACTGAGATTATTTATTTATTGCACCTTCAAAAGAAACTGTGCAAAGATCGTTATAATAACCTCAAACGTTACTGAGAAATATAGCATTTAAGGAATTAAGTATTCAGGTGTAAATGTGTAGGATGGGTGTTGTTTACACATCTATCAACACATTCAAATGACAGAGGTGCACGTAACAGACTGCAGCACGGTCATTAGCTGTCCAATTTTTTTTTTTATTTTATAATAAACCTATCCCCTTTCAAAAAGGAAATTTCCCCCCTTTAAAGGCCTAAGTTTACTTTCCCTCAGTTTTGGATTTTTTTTTCACTAAAAAACTTTTCAAAAGAATTTTAAAAACTAAATATGGGCTTATTAGGTCGGTCTGAAACCGGAAAGGGGGGGCCTTTCCCCCTTTTTTTCCCAAGACATTTTGGTTTTTTTTAGAAACTTTACGGGAAATTTGGGGGAAAAACAAAAAAATCCTAAAGGGGGCGCAAAAAATTTCTTGCCCTTTTATTTTTTTTATCTACTTTGGGAAAAATGACCTAAAAACCTTTTTATAAATAAGCCTGTATTTTTTTTTTTACTGGGCATTTGGCAAGGGGTGTTCGGGGTAAAAAAAAGGCCCTTTTAGGAAACCAAAACCGCGAGAACCCCCTGCTCCGGGGGGGCCCCCTACTTCTTCCCAATTTTTCCCTTTTTTCCCCCTTTAAAATATAAATCAACCCTTTTTTTTAACCCAAAAAATTATTTTAAACCACAAAAAAGGGTTTTTTGGGAAATTTTTTTAAAAAATCCCCAAAAAGTGCTTCAGGAAAAAAAAAAAATTTTAGCAGTCTTTCCAAAAGTTTTTTCTTTTTTTTCTTTTTCTATTTTTTTATTTTTTCACCCATTAATGTCTTAATTTTTTGGCAAAACCATTTTAAATTTTAAACATTTTTTAAAAATATTTTAAGGGGTTTTTCAGCTTATTTGATATAAACTTTTTTCTGTCATTTTTTCCAAAAAAAAGTTTTTTTTCCTGTAGCCTTAAAATTTCATTTGTTATTTTTTATTTTTTTTAAATTAAAAAAAAACAAAAAATTTAAAAAAAAGGGTGTTTTTGCGAAAGAAAATTAATTTTTTTTGGGGTACTTGGAAAAGTTAAATTTTCCTTTTTGAAATAATAAGGGGCATTTTTAATTTTTTTTAAAATCCCCTTTTTTTATTTCCAATCTTTATTTGAATTTTAAAAATAGGTGTTTTAAAAATTTGTTTAAAGCTTAAATTTCCCCCAATTTTTTTTTTTTTACCAAAAAACTTTTTTTTTAAAATTTATGGGTTTTATTTATTAAGGGGAAATTAAAAAAGGGGGGGGTTTTTGTTTTATTTTTTTTAAAAAATTTTTAAAAATTGCACCCCCAAATCCCACTTTTTAAATTTTAAGGCCTCTTTATTTTTAATATTGAAAGGTTTTGAAAAGCCTGGGTTTTTTAAAGAAAGGAAAACAAAAATTAAAAATTGAAAATTAATTTAAAAATACCTTTAAAAATCACCAAAAAAAAAAAATTTTAACATTCCCAAGAAACCTGGAAACTTAAAAAAAATTTGGGTTCCCCTTTGAAAAAAAGCAAAAAAAAATTACAAAAAGTTGAATATACCCTGGCAACCAAAAAGCTTAAACCCCACAAAAGGGGGGGACAAGGGGGAAAAAAAACCCTCCTTTTCTCGGGAAAGGCAAAAAAAAAAACATTTAAAATAAATTTTAAAGCAAATTTTAAATAACAGTTACAAGAAAAAACAAAAAACAATTTTTTCCTTAAAGGGAAAAACCTTTTTTAAAAATTAAATAAAATTTTTGAAAAATTTTTTCGGGGACCAAAAAATTTTATTTTTCCCGGGGTTTGCAAAAAATTTTTACTTTTTGGTTTTTTTAAATCTGTGTTTTCCATTTTGTTCTTTTTTGCTTCCCTTTTTTGTGGGCTGCTTAAATTTTGGGACCCCCGTCCTTTTACAATCCATTTTTTTAAATTTAATGTTCAATTTTTGTTAAGTAAGATTCCTGACAAAGGGGTTTTGGTGTTAGGATTAAACAAAATTTCCAAAATGTGCTAACCTTTTAAGGGGTTTTTTTTTTTTTGGAAATTAAAAAAAAAGGGGGGAAATTTTTTTGGCAGGGATTAAAGGGAAATTTACCCCCCCCAAAAGTTGGAAAAAATTTTTAAAATATTTTTTTTTTTAAGGGGAGTTTTTTTTGTTATAAAAAAGGGGGAACCCCGGGTTTAAAAAAAGTTAAAATTAAACCACAAATTAAATTGTATTTTTTTAAGGGATTTGTTTTTTGGACGGGGAATTCCAGGACGAAGTATGAATTTGAATAGATTTTTTAAAAAAATTTTTTTGTTTTTTTTGTTTTTTTTTTTGGGGAAATTGATTTTTATCAAAAAAAAATTGGGGTTTTTAGGGGAAACCCTGTTTAGGGGGATTAAGGCCTAAAATTTTAAAAACTGACGGGGCAGGGGGCCCCCCAAACCTTAGAAGGGGGAAAAATTTGGGGGGGCCAAAAAAAGAATTCAACCCATTTTGGGTTTTCTTAAATTGAAACAAAATGAAATTGAATGCGAAAAGGAAGGATTTAAAAGATTATGTCCCCTTTAAAGCTGCTTCTAGAAACCCACTGTCATCTGGTAAAAGCAGGCAGCATTGTAAGGATGATATTATTTGATTTCTTATGTGCATTTGAAACAATTTACCGTGATTTGCTTTGTCAGAAACTCCAGATGACAGATGTGGAGGCCTCAACATTGCTTTTTACTCTGTACACATCAGCCTTCCAATAAAAGCCAGACTACTGTCATCTGCAGAAATACTCACATGACTGGTGTATCAGAGATGGACAAGAAGCTGAGAACAGAGAGCTGGGGGACAGTTTTGTGTCATGGTGTGGAAATAATCAGCTTATCTTGAATATTAGCAAAATAAAGAAGATTGTTTTAAATTTCAAGAGGAACAGAAATAGGTCAAACACTATTTACATCATGGGAGAAGAAGTGGAGCAGTATAAATACTTTGGTGTTCACCTGGACAACAGACTGGACTGGAGATGCAACAGCAAAGACGTCTACAAGAAGGGACAGAGCAGACTGTACTTCTTGAGGAAGATTTGGTTCTTGAGTGTTTGCGGCAAGATGCTGCATATCCTTCATAAGTCTGTTGTGGAGAGTGTGTGGAGGCCAGCTTCATGGTGCGGAGATGGTTTTCTTCAGATGGGACGAAATAAAAACTATTATAGGCTGCAAATTACCTAAACCTGGCAGGTGGAACACCTTCCACACAATGGCAACAGTAAACATGCAGCCTGAGCTGCAATGTAAAAGACCTGAAGGTGTTGGACAATGAAACTGAAACACCTGTCATTTTAGTGTGGGAGGTTTCATGGCTAAATTGGACAAGCCTGGTAGCCAGTCTTCACTGATTGCACATTGCATCAGTAAGAGCAGAGTGTGAAGGTTCATTTGCAGGTAAGAGCACAGTTTTTTTCTCAAAATATTGAAATGCACACAACATTATGGGTGACATACCAGAGTTCAAAAGAGACAAATTTTTGGTGCACATCTTGCTGGCGCATCTGTGACCAAGACAGCAAGTCTTTGTGATCTATCAAGAGCCACGGTATCCAGGTAATGTCAGCATACCCCCAAGAAGGACGAACCCCCCAAACAAAAGATCAAAATTGGACGCAAGAGGAAGCTGTCTGAAAGGGATTTCCGGGTGCTAACCGGATTGTATCCAAAAAAACATAAAACCAGCTGCCCAAACAAGGCAGAAATTAAATGTGCACCTCAACTCTCCTGTTTCCACCAGAACTGTCCGTCGGGAGCTCCACAGGTCAATATACCGGCCGGGGTCTATAGCCAAACCCTTTGGTCACTCATGCCACTGCTAAACGTCGGGTTTCAAGGGGCAAAGGGGCGCAAATTTGGGCTGTGGACAATGTGAAAATGTATTGTTCTCTGATGAGTCCCACCTTTTTCTGTTTTCCCCCCCATCCGGGAGAGTTACGGTGTGGAGAAGCCCCAAAGAAGTGTACCACCCAGACTGTTGCATCCCCAGAGTGAAGGCATGGGGGGGGTGGATCCCGTGATGGGTTTTTTGGGGTGCCATATCATGGCATTCCCTTGGCCCAAAACTTGTGCTAGAGGGGGCGTCACTGCCAAGGACTACCGAACCATTTCTTGAGGGGCCTGTGCATCCAATGGTTCAAAACGTTGTATCCTGAAGGCGGTGCCCGGTGTATCAGGATGACAATGCACCAAAAACACACAGCAAGACTGGTGAAAAATTGGTTTTTTGAACATGAAATAAAATTTAAAAATCTCCCATGGCCCCCCACAGTCAGCACATCTAAATATTATTGAGCCACTTTGGGGTTTTTGGAGGAGCGAGTCAGGAAACGTTTTCCTCCACCAGTATCACGTAGTGCCCGGCCACTATCCTGCAAGAAGAATGGCTTAAAATCCCCCTGACCACTGTGCAGGACTTGTATATTCCCCGACGAAATTGACGCTGTTTTGCAGCAAAAGGAGGCCCTACACCATACTAATAAAATTATTGTGGTCTAAAACCGGTGGGTTTTCGTTTCATTGTCCAACCCCTGTACATCAAAGCATATTCATGTGATAAAATGGCCCAGTTAAAGTTCGGACCTAAATCTAAATTGGAATCTATGGCAAGAAATTAATGTTCAAGGACAGTGTCTAACTTATCAGGCTAACAAGCAATATCATTCAAATCTGAAAACCTCAACGCAGTCTGCCCTCTAGCCAGCAATATCTAGTGTGATTTTATGTGATTTGTACAGTTTTACATTGCTTCCCTACCCATCCTCCTTCTTGTAACCACTGTCAAATTAAGGACACCAGTGTCAAAAAATACAAAATAAATCTAAACCTTATTCATGGGCTATTCCAGTATTTGCATTCTGTATTTTGCTGCCCTCTGTGCAGAATAGACTTTTTTATTCCCTTTGTCAAAAAGAAATGTCCTTGTTGCTAGAACTTAAAATAAATGGCCATTGCCAGTGATACTAATACAGAAACATGAGAACACACTGCATTAGGTTTAGACTTGTTTCTCACCATCTATGATCCAAAGTTGATTTTTTTCTCAAACATAAAAAAGAAAAAAAAAAGAAAACTGATGCATCTGACTGCAGTAGACTTGCTACAAATATGATGGTCCATCCTGAATTACCCTGACCCCAAAGAAGCTGACACACCCCCTTTGGACGGGGGTAATACAGAGATTACAGTTTTCTTGCAGAATATGTTGATGCATTTCAATAGTATTCTCTAATATAAAACCTTTAGTAAAGTAATTCCATGTCCATGAACTCATAAACAAAATGAAATACAGTTCTTGATGCAAAGCCTTCAAAGGGATCAGCGGTCACGGATGTCCAGTTTAGGCACTCTTGGCCTTCAAGAACTAAAGGTGCTTCAGATTTCTTTTAGTGATATTAAACAGCATGAAGACCAGAATTAAATCCCCTTTATACTTAATTTGCAAACATTTTCACAGGTTTTCTAACATTATTTTGCAATAAGATGGCTAGTATGTTTCTAATTGCTTGAGTGATGTCGTGCATGTTCACTGCTTCTTCACTAAGATGTAAAAAAGTCCATCTTGAGCTCTTATGTAAAAAGCATTGAAGAATCAACCACAAAAAAAGCTTTGGTTTTTCCTCCTTCCTGCCCTCCCTTCTTCTATCTACATCTCTCCCTCCTTCAGCTATAGCTCCAGGCAGAGTCCTGCCTTGTCCTGTCCTGGCAGGGAGGTGCTCAAAGAAAAGCCACCGCCTGAGACACACAGCTCCACAGTTATTATGACAGGCCAGCCAGCCAAACATCTGTCACCCTGAGCACTGTGAGAATGGAGGGAGTGGGGAGGCTGTTACCAGGGAGAAGGTTTGGAGATGATGAGGTGGAGAAAAGACAAAAGCAGAGCAAAGTAAGCATGAAGGAGACAGTGGGAAAAAGGATGTGAGAAATGGGAAAAGTTAATGGAATGTTTGAGTTTGAATCTGGGCTTCGATGAGCCAATGACTAGGGAGAGGATCAGTTTGAATCTGTTTGGAGCTGAAGAAATAATTAATCGGTCCTGGTATTTCATGCTGAGGTTTGAAGATGTTAATTTCAAATGCTTGGCCAATGATCAGAAGTAAGTCCTAATTCTTGATAGATAGATTCAGTTAGAACTGCACAATGTTAGGAAAACGGAATATTGATGAATGTTGCAATAACGATATGACTTGTGATAAATAGTTAAACAGTGTTAATGTCTTTCTTATATGAATTCAAGGTAAACATAGACCCCAAATAATCTTTCCAGTAGTCTTTCCAGCTACAAGAAAAAAATAAAATAAAATTCCTTATTTTGACTTTTCAGAGAGGTTTTATTTCTAGAAAAGTTGCTTCTGGCAAACGTTTGCTGAAACGCCTTAGTTGTGGTATCCTAATGAACACCTTACCACCTCGTTGCATTCTAAAACTGTTGATGCTGTATTAAACACGTGTCACCGAATATGCTATAGGCATATAGAGAAGATAAATGCACTGTGCTTAACACGGCGCCGGTGGCCCAGGGGTTTAGCACACAACCCATGCCTTAGTTCTTCACGCAGGCTGTCACGGGTTCAAATCCCGACCTGTTGACATTTACTGCATGTCCCCCAACCCCATCCCCCCTAATATTCTCATCTACATATTTTCAGAATAATGTGAAAAATAAAGAACTCTTGTGCCTAAAGGACACACTAAATCTATTGTGCTAATATTTTAATATTTTTTACAATCCCTTTTTTATGCTCTAAGTTTAGATGTATTTCTTAATTAGCACCCACCACTTGGCACCCCTACAAACTTGTCAGCTGGTTTGTAACAATTTTCTAAAGCAAACTACTGACAAATTAACATATTTAGGAATCAGAACATGCTAAAAAATCTATTATCTATTATCTATTTTTATTTGTTTTCATTTGTTTTATTTGTTTTCACTCGTTAGGGAAGTAAAGAGAAAGTCTATCTAAAGGTGCGAGACAATATGTATGCAAATGTTTCCTTTGGTGAAGCTGAACCCACACGCCTGCCATGGAGAAGCTGAATGAGGATTTATCATCCAATATCATCTCATTACAAATGATTACAATAAACACATTTGCCAAGCTGTAAAAAACATGCATCCTCTGTAAGCCAGCTACCTAAACAGATTGTAAATTAGAAACTGTTAGGTTTGTGTTTAAAAAAATAACACGTGAAGCTCTTTGCACATTATTGAAACTTGGAAAGAAAAAATTGTATGAAAATATTTTTTTTCACCTAAAAACAGGCTTGAAACAAACACAGAGGGTATTTTTTAGCAGCGAAGGAGTTAGGAGCCAGAAGAAAGAGAATTAATAAGGAACTGCAGTGTATCAGTGTTACAACATTGGTGGTGTTTCATAAAGTCTTTTAGTGTAGATAAAAATTAGAGACAATTGAAAGACACATTTATCATTCTTACAGAGCCAAGCTCTTCTCTGAGAGCAGTACAAGTGGAGATGCTGATAAAACATAATGAAAACCAGAATCATTTAGTGGTTTCGAACAGAAGCTAATGGTGACAGGGCTGAGGTATATTTTTATGTACAGATCACACCTCTGACTTGGTTCGCAGGACAGATCCCTGTGTATGTCTGTCAAATGAACACATGGCCACTGAAGCACAGTCTGAACAGAAAAAAAAGTGACAGGATGGAAGAAAAACAAGATAAAAACAAGTTTAAAGTCTAACAGTGAAGTAACTTCAAAACAGGCTGTCAAAATTTACAGCAACAGCTCCATCCTTAGGCACCTGACAAACTTTGGAGAACCACACATTTTTTAGTATGGACCCGTCAGTTGATCCCTCTCCACAGATTCTCTTGATTTACACACAATTTTCTTCTTTACTGGCAGATCTTGGCAAATACTTCCTATATTAAACTCTAGGTTATCAAGGCTTTCTTGGAAACAAATGTGGATAAGGTCTTAATACAAAGATGCTGTTGGGGGGTTGGGGGGGGGCAGCCTCTATCCAATACACAAGATATTTCCAGTTCTCCAATCCCAAGAGGTGGTTGTGATGGGGCACACAGTGAAGCTACAACCTCTGCAGCCTTGCAGGCATATGGCTAATCAATGTGGCTTCTTCCGCACAAACGTAACTCTACACTCGAACAGGGAGGATAGAGGAGCTTGCGGCGTGGTCTCCCCTGTCTCTCTATCCTAATGAAGCTCCAAGGTAATCAAATCACTGTACACACAGGCAGATGGCCAATAAGGGAACGACCACCGCAGCTCCTACTGGGGGTAATACCTAGTTTTTAAACTTATTAGAGCAATTCAAATCCCTAACCATCTAATTAATATTAATAAAAAGTAACTGAACATGTGGCTTCATTAATTCAATATGCCGAACATATTATTTATACCCGTGTGCCCTTTCTGTAACCCCTGGTCATATCTTTTTTTTTGTGGCACTAGAGGCCTTTATTTGTTTATTTTTCCGACAGTAGGTAGACAGGAAAGAGGGCAAAGAGAAGAGGAGACATTCGGCAAAGGTCGCCGGGTCCGGGACTCAAACCCGGGACAGCTGCATCGAGGACTACAGCCTCTGCACATGGTCGCATGCTTTCTCTGTTAGAATAACATACCATAAAAACTCTAGAACTTTATTGTAAGGGGGTAAACTTACAGTACAGCGGGCGATGTAAGACGTATCTCACCTAAAACAAACCAAAAACCTTACATTTCAAAGTATTTTAAACAGCATTTTTGGCTCACCAAAAAGCCACTAAAACATCTGCTTCTACACCTTCCTTAAGGCTTTATGGCTTTACAATATATTTTAGTTACTGTTGGAAAAAAATGGAAATGTGCCATCTCCAGACTGCCCTAACATGCAGTCATGGTTAGGACGACTGGTAAGACATTGTAGGTTGATGTTTGGATTGCAGCACACATGGAGGGTTATTGAATTTTTCACATTTCACTCCAGCACATCTTTAAAAAGAAAATAGTAGTTTTCTGCTGCACTAAAGTTCATGCAATCTTGGCGCTGTAAAATGTTGAGTAATTGTTGTGACTAACAGTTGAAATATTTTGTCCAACCATAGGGCTGATAGACTGAATGAGAAAAGGAAATGTACTGAGAAAATTAACAACTATTAACTTGTTTATAAAGCAGTCAAAATTAAGTTTAAGCAAGATAAACTAAATCACTCTCCGAATGAATCTGAGGACAGCTATTGGCAGACACACACATAGGCTGACATTATGCTTGATTTAATAAAGGGAGAGTTGATTATGAACGGATGTTTTCCATGCTCTCCTAATCAGGGAACTGGCAGTAAGACCTGTCCCATTCTCCTTGCTCTGCAGACCAAGTAATACCCGCTTACTCAAATAAAAAGACTGTTGGGAGGAGAGGGAGGGGGAGAAATCGAAAAGGAGATAATTTCTTAGGTCCAGTTTTTAAGTCCTTTTTATCAGCCATAAACATGTTTTCACTTTTAGAAGCAAGTATTGCTTGAGAAACAGAATGTGTCTTTTGTGAATGTGTATACGTGTCTGTGTTGTCTCTAGAGAAAGCCCAGGATGACGGTCTACACAGAGTAAAGAGTCACAATCCCCAACACCGTTCATTTAGTAGAGTTCACACACACACCTACACAGGAAGCTCCCAGACTATCCTATCCAATGCTATGTAATGAGATATCTGCTGTTTCCAATTTGAGCCTCTTCATCCTCCGCAGAACAGAAACAATTGATAGGGAAGAGAGGACAGGACAGGATAGGAATTTAAGGACAGGGAGGAGGACCTGAAACCTGTTTCTCTCCACCCCCCCATCCCATCCTTTACTGTTCCAGGCAGTAATGTGTCTCTATCTCTGTCTATTTTATTATTATGTAGTAGCTATGGCTACACTGCCTGAGGCAAATTGCCTCATGGCCCCTCTTCTATATGTGGCGATTCACAGACAAACAGATCACACATACTATTATGGCGGTGGCCCCAGTGACACTGATTAAATATTAATGACCTGATTCTCTCTCATTAATAATAACTGCAGTGCTGATCACTCTGGGAATAACACAGAGTTTGTATGTATGTGTGTGGGTGTCATAAGTCAATATTATAACCATGCACCTTAATAAAATGAAAAAAAAAAATAC
Organism: Crenichthys baileyi; assembly: GCA_036173005.1. Taxonomy (NCBI): domain Eukaryota; kingdom Metazoa; phylum Chordata; class Actinopteri; order Cyprinodontiformes; family Goodeidae; genus Crenichthys; species Crenichthys baileyi. The sequence continues at coordinate 406,367 of JAHHUM010001155.1, read as the reverse complement.
AGAGATCATTTCACAGCATTAAATTAAATAATTTAATAGAATAGGATATAAATTATAAAACGAAAGGGTCTTTGTGTTATGATTCTGGCACATCTGCTCTACCCTGTCTCCCTGGCTGCAATCAGCAGATGAGATGCACCTGGTGGCTGCTGCAGTGCAGTGCAATCTGTGGCACTCCAAGCACCTGTGTCTTCCCTGATATATACTGCTTGCTTCTTCGATTTTGCCTCTCTGCCTGGCCCTTGTCGGACGGTTTGGATTTTGGTTTTCGACCCCGTTTCCTGCATCTGGTTCATGCCTCTGCCTGCCCCTTGCCTGACGTCTCTTGTTCCCATCATCATCATCTGTCCCTGGATTATTGAGCCAGTCTAGCCCTTGGACTATTCAGCCTAAAGTCACCTGTCTCTCTCACCTATGCTGTGGAGATCCCTGCCTGCTACCCACTGAGGTTTCCTCTCTGGGTTTCAAGTTCTACCCAAGACAAAAACAGGTTAGTGACTTTGCTGATCCTTGCAAGATCTGGAGAAACTTTAAGTCACTAATCCTTCTCTCTGCTTCAGTGATCCCCGGAAGCTGTGGGGAGTTTAACCTGAGTGACGTTTTCCTGTGGCTGAATAAACCTTTTAATCTTTCAGTTCTGTGTCTGGCTGAATCTTGGGTCTGCCTTTTTCTGACTCGTAATACTTTGAAGACAATGCACTATGAGAGTCTCTTTGTCAGGTCATTTAAATGGGAGAAACTATACAGTGACATGCAAAACCATTTATGGCCCTTGAATTCTTTCACATTTTGTCATGTTACAACTCAACTGATTCTTTTAGGTTTTCTAGTGCAGACCAGAATCGGATATTGCATTTTTAACTGGAATGAACAAAATATGGCTTTTTAATTGTTTTCATTAAAAATCTGAAATGTGTGTTGTGCATTTGGGTTTAGAACCCCAGTGTCAATACTTTACAGAACCTTCTTTTTGTGCAAAGTACAAGTTTTTGGGGGGTCATTCTATTTAGTATTTTAAGAGTAACTTTCAGCCAACTTTATTTGTTAAATAGCTCAAACTCAGTCAAATTTTGGATGGAGAGCATCTATAAACATCATGCTTGTGTTATCCTAACACCTGTACCTAAACCAGGGTTTGTCCAAAGTGTGGCCTGGGGGCCATTTGCAGCCCCTGGACTGATTTTGAATCGTCTCCAATGGCAATTTAAAAATTTGGCCCACCAGCTCAGGTGGTTGGTGCAGCTGGAGATATTTTATTCTTAATTAGTGCAGAATTATTACAGACAGGTAAACACATTCTCAAAATTGAAAATGTTGGGTACAACACAAAGTATGTCTTTTAATAACCACACTTTTCAAATTCTCTTTATTTCAGAGTAAATAGGACCACATCTATCCAGTGACCTTTACTCAAAAGCAGACTTTGGTGCACCAGAATCTGCTTCTAATTTATTTAAATTGGCTAAATAACTACATCCCCCGTGCTAAGAATAGCAATAGTAAGAAAGATAAAGCGAGGCGGCAGCTGTAGAGAAGAGTGTGATGGGATGAGCTGTGTGTCCTTTATTATTGATGAGTCGGGGAAATACACCAACACAGGACAGTGCAAGGCAACTTAGAATGAAGAATCCACTAATCCAGAAATTTAAATGGAATTTGAAAAGTTATGTTGTAGTCCTACTGTAAAATGTGTTTAATTCTCTAAAATGATTGTATGGCTGCTCTGTTTCAAACAGACACATCTTAAAAACAGTTTTCTGTTTGTTGCTTTGTTGGCCGTTTTTGTTTTTCCACCAACCTCTGAAAAAACACAACATCTCATTTCCCTGATGAATTGCATGAAACTGCATCGAGACAGAAATATGTGGTGAGAAAAAAAACGTAGGAAACAAAGAGAAGCAAATCAGTGTTTCACTCTGTATATTGTACTGCACTTCAAAGACAGCATCTCGCATCAAATTAAACAAAAGAATTGCTCCTCATTACTGTAATCAATCAGATACTTAAATGTCAAAGATCCAATTTGCTGATCTATAAACATGAGCTATTACATTTTCCTGCTTTTGACAGTCCAGTCAAAACTCTCTGCTTCTCCTCCACCTGACAAAACACAAACGTGACTTCAGCAGCCACCAATTCTGTCTGTCTCTGTCACTAGTCTGCAATGTCTGGCTATGGCTGATGGAAATCATCTTATTAAGCTTGTGATGACAGCTGCTCTGAATTCCTAGGACACTTTGCCTGCCCCTGTTTTAATTGGCTAGCTTTATTAATATTTCATTTATTTGAACAGCACACATCACCTTTCCCTTTGCTGACTCTGACCCTGCAGAAGACTGATTGCCAAGTCAGTCAGGATGGGTGGATGTTAATAGGAAAAAAAATTTCACTGTGATAAATTTCAATATTTAGGAATTCTATTGTGTGATTAGCATTTTAAATAACATGTAAACAGTACAGTGGATATACAAGTATGCATACCTTTTAAATGTTTTGAAATGCTGTGGCTTTAGAGCCACAAAGTTTAATAAATTTTAGTGCCAGTTTGTCTTGAAGACCAAAACAACGTAGAGCATAATTTTGCAGTGAAAAAAAAAAGAAAACATGGTTTTCAAAACCAAAAATCTGAAAAGTGTGTTGTGCATTTGTGTTCAGCCCCTTTGACTCCGATATCCTTAAATAAAACCCAATGCAACAAATTTGCTTCAGATGTCGCAACTGCAGATTTTCAACAGTGATTGGGTAGCTGGTCAGAGTTGAGGGGAAGATAGATTGGGCTACTAAAAGGGCAATTCTGACAGTTTGCAGCTTAGGTCTCCCTGTAAGGTGATGATAATACTGCAGAGACAAAAAGACTGGTGGTGAGACTAAACAATCTTAGGTTCCAGTTGGATGGTCAGTGGAAGCTTATCAAAAATGTTCAAGGACGTCTTTGAAACAGCTGTCAAAGACTTGAGTTTTCATGAAAAACCTCTTTCTTCCCAAAGAAAACAGTAAAGGATTTATAAATTTGTATGAAGGCACACAGTTACTTCAAGGAGGAATAAATTGTAGGAAACATATCCGAGGAATACCAAGCAATGTTTGCCGCAGGGAAGGTTAATTTACTTTAAGTGTACACATATCAGAGCTCCCAAGGTAGGAAACTGGTGCCCTGCATGATGGAGGCAATGTTTCAGCAACAATTAAAGAGACCAATGAAAAGATTATCTTTCCCCACTGAAGACTAAAGATAAATGGATGCAAGGAGGACAATGTCAGCAGATAACTCCTTCACTGTGCCTTAGCTGTAAGGTGAGCTCACGTAGGAATGAACAGATCCACACATGTGCACATGCAGATACAACCACACACACACACACCTGCCAGCCCTTAGGCTACCTCCAGGAAAGAAAGCAGGATGGAGCAGCAGCATAAGGGTTGAGGAAAATAGAATAAGTTGAGAAAGCTGACATAAAAAACAGGTTGTTCTAATTCAATATATTTCATTTTAGGTTAGCTTTACAACTTCTGCATTAATTTATGACAAATGTATGTTATGTTAACTGTAGTTTTGCAGTAATTTAGCTAATTAAGAGCGACAAGAACAAAATATTTATAATAAATATGTTAACTATCACTGTCCCAGAGAATCTGATATACACTGCTGTGAAAAAAGTGTTTGACCCTTACAGATGTTTTCCATTTTTGCATTTCTGTCAGAGAGATCATTTAAAAATGTTATATTGGAGAGCTCTTGGCTGCATTTGCGATAACTGGAAATTAGGCTTTTATGTCACTGTGAAGGAATTTTTTTCCCATTCATCTTTGCAGAAAATTACAAATTCAGCAACACAGGAGTGTGTTCGAGTGTTAAATTCATGCCACAGCATCTGAATTGAATTTAAGACTTTGATTAAGCCACACCTAGACCCTCATTTTGTGTTTTTAGACCCATTCATCTATCCACTAGTTTGGATTTACGTGGCAGACACCATCTTTGTTTTCAAGATTTGACTTAAAGGGGACATATCATGCAAAATCGATTTTTTTTTTTTTTTTAGCCTTTAAATATATTTCTTTTGTGTACTTGGAGTCTGTAGGAGTGCAGAAAACTTTAATTTAGTCTCTCCAGGTGTAGCATAGATACATTTATATTCGCTTTGGGTCATGTTTTTCAGTCCGTTCAGTTTTCTCTATCATCTGTTAGATTGTTCCAACTGTTACGTCACAGTATTTGCACAGCTAAATAAGCTCATGGACTTCCGGCTGATCAATTTAGTGTATCCGCCACATTTATTTCTCTCTGCCACTTTGTAGTCTAAGCTCAAGTAGGCCTATGTTGCAAGAGGATAAGTACGGTTTGTTTGTTGGTTGTATTAATCGACACAATTCATTACACTGTGATCCAGCCACTGCCTGGTTAAATTTTATTTTTCATGGAAATCAACCCACTTTAGTGGGGAAATTCCTCTTTCTCCGCGTGAAGCACTTCAAGGATGAGCCTTCAGCAGCCTCCTCCAGTATCACGAAGGATTTGCTGATAGACTTCATCTGATTAAGGGGTCAGTTCCTTCTGTCTATTCAAATGATGGACGCAGCAAAGCGTTAAGCTGCAAATAACGCTGAAATGCAAACGTTATTTTAGACATCAATTTATTGTGTGTCGATATGACCTCCTGGCCATTGTTGCCTTCTCCTTATGTTAGTGCTGTGTGCTGCTTTTAGCTCCTTGAGGACAGAACCGCGCTGCGTGTTTTGAATATAATTATTACATAGTTTTGCATTGTTTTTGCCGTTTTGTCTTGTTTCTGAGACGCTAGATAATTGTTATCAAAGTACAAAATCGGCCAACATGGTTAAAGTGAAGCGGAGGGGGGAAGGGTGTGAAGTGCCTCAATAGCATTTAAAGAGACCCCACCAAAACAAGTTTCTCGCAGATGCATCTCAGAACAGGGGTAAAAGAGGAGCCTGTGGTGCTACAATAAAAAGTTCGGACCAAAGCTTTGCAGTTCCACTGATATAGATCACAATTGAATGATTAAAGTGTGAAAAGGAAGGATTTAAAAAACATGATATGTTCCCTTTAGAACAATCTTTTTGATAGTGCTTATACTCAGAGCTTGGTCAGGCAATCTGAAAGCATACCTTTATTTATACAGCTGAAGCCTTAGGCTAGCAAGGAATTTCTCCTGCTGCATTAGACACTCCCTCTTCGTCTTGGCCTTTTTTACACTACACATGTACATTTTTTTTGCCTTAACTGTTTTGAACACCAAACATTTTAGTTTTCTCTACAGTTTGAAAAAAGACTGCTGATTTTCAGCTGAAGAGGAAATGCAAGTACTTTGTTGGTTGATCCTTAAGAACACACACATTCAGACTCAGGAACGTTTTTTTTTACCACAGCCATTTTTACCTTGAATCTCCTTCTACATTTAATCATACTCTGCTCTACCCTTAAAGTGATGCATTTTCACCTCCTCAAACAATAATAATTATTTTTTTATATTTTGAATAAAAGTAATTAGATATATTGTACATTCTTGTTAAAATCTGTTTTTAAGTTCTATGACTCTGTCAAACTTTGGGGGTTTATACTAAGGATATCATACAATGAGAATCTTAGACAAGACCATGCCCATCCAAGATTTTATTTTTTAGCCGTAAAGGTCAAAATTGGTGAAAGGAGGCTGTAAGCCCAGGTAGGGCTCTATGACAACTTCGACAGTCAGACGTTTGTGCACAGACATGGTGTGTATCTAAAGCATCGCTGCTCCAGTGGCCTTTAACACCCATCTGTCATCCACAGACTCAGTTTGCACTGCTGCCATCTCTATCAGCTGGAACACACGGTTTCCCTGACACAACTCTCACTTTCTCAGAGTCTCTCTTTTTTGCACAAACACATACACACACAGATGTTTGACAATGTGCCACAACAATCGCGACCACCACAGAAAAACACACCCAGTGTCCTCACAGTATTCCCCAAATAACGTGATGGTTTGTTCTCTTTCTCCACCCTGAGCCAATCAGGTTTGAGGACACAAATCTCTCCCTGCTGGTGATGCTGAAGGCCACCGGCCACTATTTATTGGCAATATCAGCCCTGAGTACCCAGACAGAGAGAGCAACACACATGCCACAGGCAGACATCACTATTACATCTGCCTCTGAGTGTCTGTTTTGGTGCGGACAGTGTGATGGCAGGCGTGTAATTAGTTATACCTCTTAGTATAATGAAATAACTCACAAATAAACAATTATATAGTGAAGGTACTTCTCATTTAAGCCTGGGTGAGTGTATTGATTGTGTACATATATCAAAGCCTCAACAGATATGTGATTAAGGCAGATTATAAATAAAGCGCTTGTTTCCTTATCCTTATCTCACATCTCAGCAGATAAATTTCTTCTTTTCTTTTACCTTTAGAGGTAATTGGGTGGATTTAGCTGGCTGATTGGTGTAGCAGCTCAGTTAATAATCATAATAGACAAGTTAATCTGCTGTGTGAGTGAAAATAATTCACCAAAGATGTTGTAAGAGTGTGATCCGTATTTTTTCACTGAAACCTGAAAAACAATAGCACTTTGTGGAGAATTTTTATAGCTTTAATTGTTCACATTTTGTATGCATGATAGCTGCAACATCATATTAGCACCTAAATTACAGATATTCTTCCCATGAACCACATTGCTTTAACCAAATTAATGAGTATTTTAATAAGCTCTTTGCTTATCTGTCCAAATGTTATTTTCACTTCATATCTTATAAGTTTTATCTATGAACAGCTCTGATTCTTTTATCTTCTTTATTTTCAGGATAAGATAGTTTAAGGGTATAAGATAACTTATTATAAATCAAAATCATATTTTCAAGATAAAAATATCTGCCTAATCTTCTTAGATAACCTAAAGTGCCACCATGGACCCTCAGGATCAGACCTTTTACCCACATGTACAACTGATCGAGGCTTTTAATGAACACAATTAAAATTTTGCTAAAATAATCTTTTATCATGTGAAGTACTATGATCAAGCAATGGTTTGTTTATATGTATGCCAGTTATTTGTTAAGGTCGATGTCCTTATTAGTTTAGAGATCATTAAACTTTAGAAATTATACATAATTAATACACAAAATCTTCTCATACTGCAATTCTAAGAAAAATGGGACCTGCTAAAATCATAATCAGTATGTCAAGTATTCAAAAAGCTGTAGACTGGAAGACTGCAAGTCTGATCAATGCATCTCTAGAAAATTTACAAAAAAATCTAAGATGATATATAAAAAACATCTTAATTGGCGGCTATAAGTTGGGACATTCAGCTGCTCTTAAAGGCCTTGAGAGTGTTAAAAAGAAAAAAAAAACTACAGAGCAGAGCAGAAAGGGACAGATGGCTCAGCAAAACGAGGAAGACAGGAAGAATAGAGGTCAAAAGGAGAATGCAGATGGAAGAACAGGGGAGTAAGCTACTGGTAATAAACAGAAAGCACACATACACACAAAGATGACTAAGAGCCAGAAAACTGGGGTTGGTCAGCTTGATTGGGAATCCTTTCAGAAATCTCCCAGAGTTAGATTTCTGAGGATTGATAGAGAAGGATCACAGGGGAGTGTGGGGAGTATGCCAAAGAGAAGTTTTCACTGGCATCAGCACAAGTGTTATGGAGGAAGATCTATCTCCCTCTCCTCACTATACGACACACATATGGCAGGAGAGGAAGAATATGTGCATAGGCATGCCATTGAAGACATGCCAGCGTGCTCTGTAATTGTCTCAGTGTGATTGTGACCACAGCTGTGGAGGACACATGACATAAAAGCAGACCTGCCTCCATGGTTACTCACTATGTAAACCAGTGACTTCATTAGATCTGTTACACACCACTCATAGACAAAAATGCTACCACATACAGACTTCATGGACAGTGATCTATTTAATACAGATTGATGACTGATTATAATTGCAGAACCATAATAACTGGTATTACACTGAAATGTTTGACCATCCAAAACTTACATCATCGATTATGTTGTGCAGATAGAACAAATTCCTGTATTGATTGACAGAACAATAACCAGAAGATCTGAACTGATGAACAGCCCTTGAGACCATAAATATAACTATTTAAAAGGCCCATGAAGCAACTGGGAGCAGATACTAATAGAAGCTAATCCCACTTGATGCTTATTATTTTTTTTCAGTTGAGTCATAGGTTGGATGAGGGCCATCAATAGGATTATTGGTAATTTAATGTTTGTTACCACAATAAATTAATAACTATAAATCTACATTTGTGCAAGCAAGAGATATTCTCCTTTGTCTTTTTCCATGTGCTGCAGAGACGCAGAAAAAAAGAAATCCTGATTTTACCATAAAGGAGCAAAAGGAACAATAGTAGAATTTGTGATTTCACAAACTTTCCATCTACAAATCAGAGTTTTAAGGGTAACAGTTGCAGGAAATGATAATCTACATAAAGTTATATTTATGTATCAATAATGTCTATATATATTTTTTTTCTTATCAGTTTGAAATCTATCAATAATAATACAACATAAGGTGAATATGAAATTTCAATTCAAACTGAATACATCTATAATCATGTATTTTTATATTATCTATGTGATATTACTTTCTCAGAACTAACTTGGGTTTTTGCTTCATGGTCCGTCAGCTTTTGGCTCTCTCTCTTTTGACTTAAGGTACTGTCAAAAAGTGAACTAGAGAGGCAAAAGATGAAAAGCCATCATTCTTACAAAGTACAACAGATTTTTTGCTTACAGCTTGGGAAAGACACCTTCTTCACGTTCATACAAGCAACTTAAAAAAGGATCAAAAAGGCTCAAAAAGGATAATCCATGATACAAGAAATCTTCACTTTTTGACTATTTTTGAAGGTTTTTAGATAAAATTGGGACCATTTTGGACATGTTAAACAAAGCCCTACTTTGAATATACTGTATGTGGTTGGGCCAGTTTTTAACACTACCAGGCTTAAGAAAGTGCAGCAATTGTATTAGACTAAATTTACATAATTCAGACTTCAAACAAGCCTAAATTTCAATCAAGACTGGTACAAATTTGACCACACCAGCACAGGAAGTTGATGTACATAAAGGCACTTCTACATTAAAAAACACCCAAATCAATGGATAAAAATCTGATTCACTCCACCTGTGCATTTTGTCTGAGTCATAAATGTGTGTGTATCTCATTGACTCTTATGAGCTGCAATAAAGTGTTTGTTGAATGAGAAGCTGAAGAGCTGTGTTTTATTCAATTAAACTCCCGAGGGTGGCGCAGTGGCAAATAAACTGGAGTGTAACAAACTCCCACCACCACACATCACTTTGCTAATCAGACAGCAGCAACGAGGCACACACACTGCACATGAACTACAATGCAAGTACATAACCAAGTGGAGTGAAAAGGTCAGTCAGAAACCGTATCCTCCAAGGTGATTTCTTAAAAAAAAGATTAGCATTAGGATGAACCTTAAATACATATTTAAATCTGCTTTATCAAAAGCAAAAATTAAAAAAGAGACCCATATGTATTGCAGTACTGCCTTTACAGGCTTTACAGTCTTTAAATTGAACAGTTTTATTCCTGTTGTGCATGTTTACAGCTCATAAGAACATAAAATCACCACAGACATACATTCACAGGACGAGGAAACTGCTGTGAAAGCTGTGTAATTGTCAGACTATCCTGAGTGATAAAAGCCTCATTCACATGAGAGGCTCCATTAACCTCTAAATCAGCTGCCTCGCTATTTCATCCTCTTTACACACACACACACACACACACACACACACACACACACTACATAACCCTCTGTGCTGTTTCAGTGAATGGTGGCTCACATTGTGGACCTGGATGGAGGCTGAATCTTCTTTACACCAGCTTAGGTACGGTGTATTTAGCAGCTGATTGGGCTTCACATGTTAATGCTGGATGGGGTTGTGCTGGAAGACTCGAAATTCACACTCTAATATAACGTACTTGTAACATGTCATGTTTATTTAGATGTAATGGAACAAAAAATCAATAAGGAATACATTTATAAACAGATTAAGCAAAGCAAGTCAATATTTTATTGTCATACCTCAGGATGTGCTGATCAGGCATTTGCTGGGCTCTACTGATTCACGTTTTTCATTGTGATTTGACCTATAGATTCTGATTTTTGCTGATTTCAATTTCTTTCTAAGGACAATAACACACCATCTGCGTTGTGTAAAGCATTGTTTTGATTTAACAAATGCATTTAGCAAATTAAGCTGGAGTTCATCATAGCATCTGTCCTTAAGTTTTATCTGTTTTTTATTGATCTCCAACACCTCAACTGGGCTGAGCATCGAGGTCAGAAACCCGCTCCTCTCTTAATGACATGAGGAAGACATGTTCAGGGCATAGAGACGAGCTTAAAACTCTATGGCATGTTGTGTAGCATGACCATGGAGGGATGAGATTGGAGCCTAGACACCACAGTCAAAAGTCTATTATAACAAAAAAATATATATAAATACAGTACAGACCAAAAGTTTGGACACACCTTCTCATTCAAAGAGTTGTCCTTATTTTCATGACTGAAGGCATCTAAACTATGAATTAACACATGTGGAATTATATACTGAACAAAAAAGTGTGAAACTACTGAAAATATGTCTTATATTCTAGGTTCTTCAAAGTAGCCACCTTTTGCTTTGATTACTGCTACGCACACTCTTGGCATTCTGTTGATGAGCTTCAAGAGGTAGTCACTTGAAATGGTTTTCACTTCACGGATGTGCCCTGTCAGGTTTAATAAGTGGGATTTCAAGCTTTATAAATGGGGTTGGGACCATCAGTTGTGTTGTACAGGAGGTGGATACAGTACACAGCTGATAGTCCTACTAAATAGACTGTTAGAATTTGTATCATGGCAAGAAAAAAGCAGCTAAGTAAAGAAAAATGAGTGGCCATCATTACTTTAAGAAATGAAGGTCAGTGAGTCCGAACAATTGGGAAAACTTTGAAAGTGTCCCCAAGTGCAGTCGCAAAAACCATCAAGCGCTACAAAGAAACTGGCTCACATGAGGACCGCCCCAGGAAAGAAAGACCAAGAGTCACCTCTGCTGCGGACGATAAGTTCATCCGAGTCACCAGCCTCAGAAATCGCAGGTTAACAGCAGCTCAGATTAGAGAACAGGTCAATGCCACACAGAGTTCTAGTAGCAGACACATCTCTAGAACAACTGTTAAGAGGAGACTGTGTGAATCAGGCCTTCATGGTAAAATAGCTGCTAGGAAACCACTGCTGAGGACAGGCAACAAGCAGAAGAAACTTGTTTGGGCTAAAGAACACAAGGAATGGACATTAGACCAGTGGAAATCTGTGCTTTGGTCTGATGAGTCCAAGTTTGAGATCTTTGGTTCCAACCACCGTGTCTTTGTGCGGCGCAAAAGAGGTGAACGGATGGACTCTACAGGCCTGGTTCCCACCGTGAAGCATGGAGGAGGAGGTGTGATGGTGTGGGGGTGCTTTGCTGGTGACACTGTTGGGGATTTATTCAAAATTGAAGGCATACTGAACCAGCATGGCTACCACAGCATCTTGCAGCGGCATGCTTTTCCATCCGGTTTGCATTTAGTTGGACCATCTTTTTTTTTTCAACAGGAGAATGAGCCCAAACACACCTCCAGGCTGTGTAAGGGCTATTTGACCAAGAAGGAGAGTGATGGGTCGCTGCGCCAGATGACCTGGCCTCCACAGTCACCGGACCTGAACCCAATCCAGATGATTTGGGGTAAGCTGAACCGCAGAGTGAAGGCAAGAGGGCCAACAAGTGCTAAGCATCTCTGGGAACTCCTTCAAGACTGTTGGAAAACCATTTCAGGTGACTACCTCTTGAAGCTCATTAACAGAATGCCAAGAGTGTGCGTAGCAGTAATCAAAGCAAAAGGTGGCTACTTTAAGAACTTAGAATATAAGACATATTTTCAGTTGTTTCACACTTTTTGGTTCAGTATATAATTCCACATGTGTTAATTCATAGTTTAGATGCCTTCAGTGTGAAGCTACAATATTCATAGTCATGAAAATATGGACAACTCTTTGAATAAGAAGGTGTGTCCAAACTTTTGGTCTGTACTGTATATACAGTATATATTACGGCATTTCCATGTCATGTCACGACAAGAGGGCCGTAAAATGTCCACTCTGACTCAGAAAATCTTCTCTGGGTGTCCAGAGCACAAGGGAGTGCTCAGTTCAGCGACCTGTTGCTTTGAGCTGTCATTCAGCTGTATACCATCGCCAAAAGGAAGGGACCTTTCCCCTTGTTGAAAAATTATTAGGTCATGTGGCGAAATACCCATAACCTTGGTAGCAAAAACACAATCAAAGCTTGGATAGCAGTGTAGCACCACCCGTCTCTATTTTCAATCATCGCTGTTTTTTAACACCCCTCCGCTTGCCCATTGTCCACTAGAGATAGGCACCAGCCCCCATAATTCTGCAAGTATTAAGTGGCTATTGAAAATGGAGAGACGCAGCAACAAGCTATGAGAATTACCGTATTAATCTGTAAATTAAACTGCCAACGGGACAGATAAACCAGCTACGAAACTAGCTAACATGATCTTGTTTAGCTCCCAATCTTACTTCATAAAAAGCAAAAGTAAAGATAAATCTTATGCACAACAGGCACAGTTTTAGACGTCTTCCACAGTTATATGCACATATCTCTATGCACATCTGTATCAAAAGGAAAAAAAAAATCCTAAATCTTAAAAATTGAAGGCTGGCTCTATTGTATTGTAGGTTTTATTGACTTTCATCTTAGTTCTTGAGATTAAATTGTAATTTTAGCCTCAATTTTGAAATTATAATTGAGATTATGAGACGCTGCCTTTTAAAATAGCTGACTGTCAATATATTCACCTCTGTTTACTTACTATCTTTATGAGCGTTTGTGTATAAAATAAATTACTATGAATAAATACCTGAAATAGCACATTCACACAATAATAATAATAATAATAATAATAATAATAATTAATAATTCTGCAATATGTGACAATATAGTTGCAGCTGTATTAAAACTAGTGCCATTGTAGAGGCCTTTATTTTTCATATATTGACAGTAGGTAGACAGGAAAGAGGGCAAAGAGAGGGGGAGATATTCGGCAAAGGTCGTGGGGTCCGGGACTCGAACCCGAGAAAGCCGCATCGTGGACCATAGCCTCTGCACGTGGTTGCGTCCTTAACCCCTACCCTACCAGTGCCGCGCCCACCATTGTGGCAAAATAGCAAAAAATAAAACCCACCAAAAATCTAAATAATGGCTCAAAACATAATGTTTCATGGCTGTAATAAAACCTAAACATCAGAAAACTTTCTGATTTTTTGAGAGGACTGTTAATTTTAAGGAATCTTACTAAGCTGTGGCTTCAGCTCCTGTGCTTTCCTGAGCAGTGCCAGATTTAACACAACATATGTGTGGGTGGGTGTACGTGCAGCGAGTGTGTTTGCTGCACAGTGACAGTAGTGGGAGGAAAGGAGTCACACACTATTTAATCTTCCTCGAGAATCTGTCCCTTAGGTTGGCTGGTTGCGAAATGGATGTTGAGACAGAAAAAGGGCCAGCTTCATGGAGGTACGAGGCACAAAACTGAAGTCACTTGGTATCTGATGCTATGAGTGAATGACACATATAAATGTGTTTAACATTTTTTACCTTAAAATTTAATGGTTTGATTTAATTGTAGGCCGAAAAGTTCAACTTCAACCCCAATCTAAAGCTTTGCTTTGCAATTTGGACATCTTACGAAAAGGAAACCTCAAGAAAACCCAGGCACTTTCAAGGTGTTTAAGCTGTTCAGATAAATAAAGTTGTGTCAGGTACAGCTAAAAAATATTATACTGTGAAAAGGTTTAATGTTTCTTGACAAAGAGAAAGTGAAATTTAAATATTCTATAGATTGATTGCACCTAGAGTGAAATATTTCAAGCCTTTATTTCTTGTAATTTTATGTAATATTTAATATTCTATTCCTAATATTTTAATTTTCTCATAAAATTTGATAGTGGCCTTCAGGTCATCAGCATTGTTGGGTGTGGTGTCTTTCATTTTCCTATTGACAGAACTTCATAGACTTTGCATGGGGTTCAGGTCAGGCCAGTTTACTGGCCAGTCAAGCATAGTAACACCATGGCCATTAAAGCAGGTAATTATAGTGTGGGCAGATGCAAAGTCCTGCTGGAAAATAAAATCAGCATCTCCATGTAGCTTGTCAGCAGAAATAAGCATGAAGATTTCCTGAAAGATGGCTGTTGACTTCTGAAAACACAAATGAACCCACACCAGCAGATGACATGGCATCCCAATTCATAAATGACTGTGGAAACCTCACACTGGACTTCAAGCAACATGGATTTGATGCCTCTCTACCTTTTCTCTAGACTTTGGGACCTGGATTTCCAAATGAAATGCAAACTTTCATCTGAAAAGTGGACTTTGGATACTGAGCAACAGTCCAGTTTTTCTCCTTAGCCCAGGTAGGACACTTGTAGCCAAGTGTAGGATTCATCTGTGCATAGTGGCTCTTGATGCTCTGACTCCAGCCTCAGTACTTTCCTTGTGAAACACCCCAAACCTCTTGAATTAATTTTGCTTGACAAACCTCTCAAGGCTGCGGTTATCCCTGTTGCACCTTTTTGTACCACACCTTTTCCTTCCTCTCAACTAAATACTATTTTGCTTGGCTGCAGCAAAGTGTGTAACACCAACTACTTTAGCAATTACCTTTTGTGGCTTACCTTCCTTCTGGAAGGTGTCAATGACTGTCTTCTGGACATCTGTCCAGTCAGCAGTCTTCCCCATGTTTGTGTAGCCTACTGACCTGGACTAAGAGACCATTTAGGGGCTCAGGAAACCTTTGCAGATTTAAAGGAGTTAAATAGCTGATTAGGATGTGACGCCATGAGTTTCAAACACATAACATATAATATAATATAACAAATGTATTCTAATTTTCTTTGAAAATAAATTTCGAGTTTTTATTATCTGTAAACCATAACCATCAAAATTCTAAGAAACGAAGGCTTGAAATATTTCACTCCTTGTGTAATGAAGTTAGATAAAATCTGAGTTTGAAATGAGTGAACAAAATTACTAAACCTTTTCACGATATTTTAACACCTGGGCGGCCATTCTGTCTACTTTCTGTGACATTTTTCTGGAAGGGGCCATCATCTCAGCTATTGCTGCCAATATCTTTATGTTCTCTGTCTATAGGTAGGAGACTTGGCCCTGTTTTTCCCCTAGACACAGCAGTTGTAGGAGCTATTGCTGCGACTAATTCTTATATGTACTCTGGCAATCATAGATTTAACAACTGTTCAGAGCTTATCTGTTTAGCCTTGTCTCTCTCCTATATAAGAGTTAACTCTACTTTTTCTTTAACAGCGAAGGTATTCCTGGAGCAGTGCTTCTGTGATTAATTAATTTGTTTATTTTTTTTATTTGTGCTTTGTCTTCTCAAAGCCTGATCGGGGCAGATTGCCTTTCACATTGTTCCAGGTTCTACTGGAGGTTTCTTACTGCTAAAGTTTTTCTCTTCACTTTCACTACATGCATGGTCATTATAAGGGATTGCCGCAAATTAATGACAACATACAACTGACTATCCACTGTCAATGCCAGGAGGAGTGATTACTGCAAAGTCAGTCAGCTATGCAGTTGGCTGGAAAACTCTTTATGGAATAATAAACCGAACTTGACTGCATTGCTTATTAGCTAGGATCAAACTGGAATGTAAAAAGGTTAAATATATATTGTGATCTTGAGACAATCCGATGACCATTGAATTAATTTTTCAAAGAAAAAAAAGGCAGTTTTGGTGAAACAGGCAGAAACCCTTATAGACTGAACACTGAGAACAAAACCACTGTCGAATGAAGCATGAAAAGAAAGAGAGAAAAAGACCAAGCAAGAAACCAGAAAAGAGTAAACAACTGACTGACTTTTTAGTTACTGAAGAGATCTCAGAGCAAAAAAGGAAGCATGCAGGGCAGACGCTGTCTTTGCTTGCTGCTACTGGAAAAGTGAGGAATAACTGATCAGCATGCCTGCTTTGGATTATTTAGCTTTGCTTTGATCTGTTGCTAAAGTCTGAGATTGAAAAAATAGTATGCTTTTGTCACTTTTTTTTAATACAAAAAGATATCATTGAGCCAAATCAATTCTATTTCAAACTAGCATGCACTCTAAGTTCTTTAAAACAATGGTGTTACATCACCAAAACTGTAGGGGGAGCCCAGCAGCATCCATGTAGCCATAATCAATCAATCCATCAAAACCACTTGATAGATTTACTCTTCTGTTTTTAAGCTACTCGTGGTGCAGAAGACAGGTCTATAGATCTAAAATTTTAACTTCTCTTTTGTCCCAATAAAGATGTTCTATTTCCTTTTATTATTTGTAGATGAGGAGGTAATTAGTACACAGAAGTGTACTGAATGCTGGGCACTGGGCAGAAAAACAATCATAAAAGAAAAAAAAACACAACGAAAATGCACTCAGCCATGGTATGTAGTGATATTTCAACAGCAAGATTCCGGTTCTGAAAATATGAACATCACATCAGAGGCACCACAAAGGTGCTAATCTTGTCAGTGCTATGATCACCATGATTATGGTGACACTCTCTCAATCACTAGGGCTGTAATAACACATTACCTTTTCAGTCATATTCAATGGCTTGTCTTCCTCAATTCACCCTCTCTTTTTTACAAACATACAGACTAAACCCCAGACACACACAAACACATACACCTGCTTCATGAGGCCAAGTGCAGCATCGTCGGCTGCAGTCAGGTCGGCCGCACCCTGCTATTATCCCCAGAGGTTTGTTCAGTTTAAAGGTAGTGCTCCGGCGTGCTGACTGATGGCTCAATGGAGGGCCTGCTGGGAGTTTACTAGCAAGTAAGGAGTCTGACAAGCAACAGGGAGAACACGCAATGAGGGACGTACAGTTATGGCACACTCATAGACACACACCGGCACACCAGCAGACACACAAATGCTGTCAGTCAGCTGTGAGTTAAACAGGCATGGATACACCCCCTAGATGTACAAGGAAACACACATAGACTAAACACAGGAATGTAAAGATGTACAGACACACTTACAGATGCACATGCATAGACTGAGTGTGGTAAAAAGGCAGTGGTGCTCTCCAGGGATAGAGCCAATGGCCAAAGAGAGTGGAGAGCGGAAGCAGCTGGCTGCTGAAATCCCTCCCCTCCAAGCACTGTAATTTCCTCCCAAAGGTACACCTGGGCCGTTCACACAATTATGGGATACCTGTCTGTGAAGTTTGTGCTTGCGTGTACATTGTGTACACATGTAGGAGTTGTTTTCTTTTCTTTGGCCTACTAGACTATGTCTTTATGTGTTTTAATTCAGAACTACACCAATGCATACAGCTGATTCAAAGTGATTCCCTCATGCACAATGCACCACCCAGTCTCTAATGTGGCAATCTATTCTGTACACATAAAGCATTAAATAGTCAGAGCAAGAGCTGTGTCTCATTCTTGGCACAATGTTGAGCTTGTTTCCAGTGCGGGTTGGACTGCACCAGGGCTGCCCCCTCTCACAGTCCTGTTTGTGGTGTTCATGGACTGGATCTCAAACCAAGACAGTGGAGAGCAAGATAAGCTCAGGGTCTTATCCTGCTCTCCACTGTCTTGGTTTGAGATCCAGTCCATGAACACCACAAAGAGGACTGTTTGTGGTGTTCATGGACTGGATCTCAAACAGTCCTGTTTGTGGTGTTCATGGACTGGATCTCAAACCAAGACAGTGGAGAGCACGATAAGACCCTGAGCTTATCCTGCTCTCCACTGTCTTGGTTTGAGATCCAAGACAGTGCTAAATTTGCTTTTAGAAAATTATGTGGTTCTGTTATTTTCTTCAAGCTCCACCCTTAAAGGTCTTTTTTATTTTTTTCACCACAAGACAAATTTAAATCAACACAAAAAATAAAATCAAGACATATTTTATGCAAAGGTTTATGTTTTCCCCTCTAACAGTACTCCTGCGGGGAAAGCAACCAACCAAGTAACAGTGGATGATCTCCTTTAAAACCACTTTTTTTAAACTTACCAAACATCAGCCTATAGACACATGTTAGAACCAACAAAGGTGGCTGTTTTACTTTAAGCAAATAAAAATACTGCAAGCGAATTGGATTGTATAGCTTCAGGGAATTACAGCAGATTGTAGATATTGACACAGAGCATCTGGCAATTAAAGTGGGATAAGAAATCACCTGAGAACCATTATTTTATAAAAGCAATGTTCTGTATCTGCTGAGCAAAAATAACAATAAAAATCTAGTCTATTACACTGCTACTGACAGACATTAGGAAATTTGTCAAATAGGTACACTAAAAATAAGACAGTTAAAGAATGTTTATATTTAGGTTTTAATGATGCTTACCAGATACGCAAATTGTTCTATGCATTTTTTACAAATTTTTTGAGTGCAACTCTCAGAAGCAGCAAAGTAGAGCTACTCAGACATGATACTTCTTATCTTTCTCCAGGACAATGCTAAGGCATTGCCAATCCAGCTGTATCAGCCTTTATATGCAAGTATTATTTCCTTAGTAAGAAGCTCTAGACCAAAACTTTAGGAGTCATAACAGACCCTAACTGGAAGAAACACATTTCTGCTACTTTAAGCTTAATTTTTCCTTCAGAGTCCTCTCCCCAGTATTAAAATCTCCAGGTGATGTTAATAAATCCTGCTTTAAACACCAGATAACTCCAGTGCTGCTGGTATTGATCAGATCCAGTATCAGCTGGTTAGAAATGTGAAACATTCACAACCACTACAACTTTTCCAAAACACTGTTAAATTAAGATGGTGATATGAGGGTTATTTGTTTTTAGCAATGCTGAAAGAAATAGTATGATCTGTTTTGCTAACCCGTGTCCAAGCACCACGATTCTTAAAACCTTGGCTCTCAGATTGTGCAAAACCAGAACCATTATTTGATAGAACCAGTTAACAATTGGTTTAAAAAATGCTCAAGTCCTTTGCTCTGGTGCAGTCTTCCGAGGGATCGCATCATAGTCTTTTTACTATGAAAAAACAGGACTATGAAATATCAATCAAACCAAGAAAGCTGCAAATGACAGCAAGTTTGTGCTGCAGTCTATTGTGTTCAACTGTTCAAAAATGATTCCTATATATTCCATATATTCTAACTATAAATCCAGCTCAATATCCCTGCATGAAGCAGATTCTGCTCAAATTTATAATTACACAATCTCTTTTTTTTTTTTTTTCACAATAACTATAAAAAGTACAAAAAGCTGCTCTACAGCTGAGAAATTGAGACATTTTAATGCCTCAGTACCACAGACACAAAGGCACAGGTCCTCTCAGTGAAAACACTAACTTCACTCCCTCTGTTATGGTTGAGGAATGGAAAACAGCAGGACGAACAAAATATCAAAAGACGGTAAATCCACAGACAAACCAGAGAGAGGAAAAAATAAATAAATAAAAAACGGGGACAATGAAAACTGTTACAGAAGAGAAGAGAAGAGATAGATTGAATGATGGAGCTCCATCCGCTCTGGAACAAAAAAATGGCAATCTTTCATTTTCTATCGCTGCAGCGATTAATTGATGAATGCACCACATTAATAATAAGGCTTGCTTTCTCCATTTAGAGTATTGATTCACACCTCCCTGACTTACGATGTAAGAAAGCAATCAATCTTGTTCCTAATTCCTTCTGTTCTTTTTCAGATCCCGTATTACCTTGCTAAATATAACTTCCTTCCCTCTGTCTTTGTCGAGCAAATAAGTCGGGCGGCAGATAAAGCATGTCTAACATGGAAGATTATCAGAAATAATTGATTGATATATCTTAATGATGCTAATGTCCCTGATTGATGTGGAGGATTGATTAGCTGAGAAATAAAAGGGAAAGGAGAATAAAAAGAACATAATTTTTGTTAACTAGAAGTCAAGCTCTGCATAGACTCTGGATGATCTGCAAGGTGTTTTCCTATGTGTCTGAGTTTACAGCAACATGTTGCAACAGCTAAAAGGTAAACTTTGTATTTACATAATGTTGTCTGAAATAGCAAACACAAAAAGAAAACAAAAGTGATGAGAAGCGGAGAGACATCCACATGAAATGCCACTGGGAGCAGCACATGCCTGCCTGCTTGTCTGTCTGTCAGTCTGTCTGTCTGTTTGCTTAGCCTTGAAAATCCCAGCTCTCAGAGCCAGACGACCACAGAACCGAAGCCCACGCTGTATGTGGATGCACACAGACACGCGCACAGGCGAACACACACACACACAGCGGCCTGTTCTATCCTACGCTATTGATCCGCACCCCACTCTTCATTAGAAAGACAGATTCAAAGGCAACAAGGAGCAGTGAGACGTGCCGAGAGTGTGTCTTTCCTTTGTCTGCACACATACAGCGTGTGTGAGTGTTTGTGTGCTCCAAAGTGTAAATTCACAGTCAGGGGAGTTGTGTAAGCTTTTTGGTTATATCCTTTACATGCTTGTGTTCTCAGTAAACTTTTTCCTGTTCTCCCCAGTGTGTACATGTTCTCAGGCTGAAGAGTTGTGGCTGGATGCGGACGCATTGCCAGGTATTAGTAACATTGGGAGCAGATCTGTGTTAATCAAATGCAGTATGTCCTCACTGGGTGTTCCTATGGAAACTCTCTCACTCTCCCAATATATTATTAGACATTCTCGAGTCAACTGCTCAGAATAGGAAAACACAGATCTTATCTGTTGCAATGTACTCATAATAAGCTTCGACTCACACCTGTACAATAGGGTCTTGAATTTGCCCCCTTATGATTAGTTGTAAACCTCTTACACAATTTTGTAAATATTCTTGGCAAAAGCAAATCTGGAATACTTTCTGTTGGATTTATATATATATATATATATATATATACTGTATATACCTTATATATATATATATATATATATATATATATATATATATATATATATATATATATATATATATATATATATATATATGTATATATATATATATTTTTATATACAGATTCATTTCACCCTGCCTAGTTTCATGAAGTAAATAGGGATGATTAAAATCTGGTTACAGTGATCTGCAGCTAAAATAAAAGAGGGACAATGAGGGAAAGTAAGAAACCTTCATGCATTGAGTTCATCAGAAGACGTTTAATTATACCTACCATTATGTTGCCAATACAGTTAATTACAGCCGAACAGAAAACCTAAAAAACTTGAAAGTAAAAAATATAAATAAATTACAGTCTGCAACTGTTTTTCAAAGTGGATAAGGAACTGTAAAAACACAAAAAGCCTTTGTAGCCCTCCCTCTTCAAAACAGAAATGCACTACCATATAACCACGGTAACATAATGTCTGGAAATGTACCACTGTTTATTTTTGTATGTAGAAAAGGGATTGTTTTCTTGACAAAAGAAAGCTTTCTAAAACAATATCAAATGGATGTGTGGCTGCTTATTGTCAACACAGAAAAAAATTGGAGTGAGCACTCTTACTTTCCCCAGTGATCCCTCCACGCACAAAAACTGGGTGAGCTATCTAAAGGTAAACAGGTGAAGAGGATGGCTTTCTCCTCTCAGCCACAAACCATATCCCTTTTGAAAAAAAACATATTACTCCAGACTATGCAAAACTAGAAAAGGTAAGAAAAAGTAAATCTTGTGGAATAAGGACACAACACAGTTCCATGTTATAACTTACGGTAAATTGTTGATTTAAAATACAGTGTTTCATACCAATACAAAACATATTCTCATATTTATGGATTATGTTGCTAAATCAGTAAATAATCACTGTCCCATAACGTTCCTGCTGCAACATATTTATCTGAAATAATTAGCTTCAGCACCATTTAATTTTTTCTGCATCAGACCCCAATGAACAAGGTATTGTAGATCAGCATTTTAACTTCACTTCATACTTAAAGGGTTTAAATTGCACAAAAGACAGTGTTCTCAGAACAAGTTGTTTACTACATGACCATGTAAATGTTTTCCTTGAGAGCTCAGATTCTAGCTGAAAACTTTGCTATTGTTTGTGTGACCATTGTTATGAACTTGTGCTAGAGTTTAGTGTGCTGTGTGTAACGACCTACTCTTCTGCAGTTTCAGACTGTATTTTAAGCAGATTTGTGTTGATTTTTGCTTTTTTCCTTTTCCGTCCCATTCATGCTTTTTTTAACATATGTCTTTAAGAAATTTGAAATGTGTAAAAGTTGTAAAAATAGACTTTGGAATATAATTTTCTTTATGGAATTAAATATGTTAAAGGTAAAGACATGCCTTCTCTCTCTAACCCTACAGCTGGCAAGCTTTGCTTCGATAAACTGAAGTCCCTTTAAATCTTTCAGCATTCACATTTCATTAAAAAAAACACATAGGAGGTAAATTTATTTCAGACACTGAAGTTGCCACTATCAGTAGAACATGTGTCGCTCCATATGTCACACCTTTCTTGTAGGGAAATTAATACACCAGCAGCAGGGCACATATGAGTATGTTCAAGTTTAATTTTGATGACAGCATATGACACTGTTTTTGTATATCATAGTCTGATAAAAAACAAGGTATGAGAAAGACACAGAGGGTGCCATATGTTACAGTTTCTTACTCAGATCCAGACTTAGAAATAGGGGTGAGCTATATGCCAAATATATGATATTATGATATTATGATATTAGATATCGACATCAGCCCAAATTTTCATATCAATTCATACCTAAAACTAAAGAGTCTGAACAAGAGCATAGAACGACAATGAAAAGAATGCACCCTGTGGAAGATATTAAGATTGTTCTGCTTTGGGACATTGTTGACACATTTTGTTCCTTCACAGGTTTTTTTTATAACAGGCCTTTATTTCAATAACACTGACTGATTGTCAAAGCAAAGACAATATTTCATCTTTTCTGTGGGGATAAGGTTATTTCTTTATTGACCTAATTTTACAAAAGAAAAACTGTTAGAGCAATAGGCTTAAAATTTAGGACTACTGTATATTAGTAGTCACAGTAGTCACAGTAGCTATTATAAAAAATAGGTTATTCATTTTAGAAAATATAAACAATTTTATGCGACATAATTTGATAAACACAGATAGATGTTTGATTTGCTTTTGAATTATCCCCGGTTAAGGTAGAAGGTAGCTTGACCCTCCTTTAAGGACCAATGCATGATTCCTTAGACTGTAGCTAATGCCGCGATTGATTGGCTTTGGAAGTTAAGGATCAGGCAGGGATGTCACAGTTGACTGCATTCTAGTCACAAATTGTAAAACTGGTAAGATTTGCTAATTGTTGTGATCAATGACCAGGCTAAGTAACTACTAGCAACACAAGCCAATACCAGTTTTTCTAATTTCCCTCTATTTTGGGCATTCAAAGACTATATAAATGTCTTTTTAATTAAAGACTGTAAAGTACCATGGGTGCCACTGATTTATGGTAAACCAGTCAACTTTGTTTTACACTCATGGCGGCCATATTGGATTAAACTCAGAGTGGCATGGAGTCCTTTAGTTTGGTTTATTTTCACACCTCACTGTTAGAGCAGCCCAGACTACCAGGACAATATGATGTCTATATGAGCAGCAAACTAAACAGCCTGTAGCTTTTTGCATGACATTTGAAATTTTCAGTTCACCTGTAAGTTAGTAAATTACACACATAGGAGATGCAAATTGCTCTTTTTGGTTAATTTCCTCTCTGTGTTTGCTGGATAGTCCATTTGCTTTCCCACTATATGAACCACACCAGGATTGACTTGCAAGCAAACCATGTTTTGCTGTATCAGTTGGGCCTGAGTTTGCTTGATAATTTGGGCCTAAAAAAAGAAGACAATCCAAGAAACCTAAACCTATTTTCTTAAAGCAAACTAAAAAGATCTGGTGTGCAAGCACCCAGGCTCTGCAAACTACCCTGAAAACACCCTCCTTTGTAACACATGATGGTGGCAGTATTATTCTGTGGGGATGTTTTTTCCTAGCCACGGGCAGGAAAACCAGATGAAGACATAAAAGCAATCCTGGAGGATACCCTGTTTGTTTAGAGGTCCCCAAACCTAGTCCTCAGGGTCCACTGTCCTTTATTCTTTATATGTTCCACACTGCCCAGAGGACCAGGGTTGGGGACCACTATGTGCATTACTACAGTAGACTTGAGACTGGGCATCCAGGACGACAACTACCCTACACATAAAACCTGAGCTACAATGGAATGGTTTGACTGAAAATAAAAATAAAACAATTAAATGTGGCTTACTGAACATAAGATCTCTCTCTTCAAAGACTTTGCTAGTTAATGACTTGATTTGTGCCAATCAGATTGATTTATTTTGTCTCACAGAAACCTGGTTGCAGCAAGAGGATTGTGTTACTATAAATGAGTTAACTCCTACTCATTATTTATATTTTCATATACCTCGAAATACTAGGCGAGGAAGAGGAGTAGCAAACAATCTTTCAGTCCGATTTACTGATCAGTCCGAGACCAATTAATAGCTACAACTCTTTTGAATATTTAATCCTTAGTTTTCCTCATCCAAATTGCAAAGCATTAAAACCAATTCTGTTTGTTGTTTTGTACCGTTCACCAGGCCCTTACTCTTAATTTTTAGATCAGTTTTCAGACCTTTTATTGGATTTAGTGTTAAATACAGATAAAGTTATTATAGTGGGGGATTTTAACGTTCATATTGACACTGAAAGTGATTGCCTAAATATAGCCTTTAATGCTATCTGAGACTCAATTGGCTTTACTCAAAACATTAGCAAACCTACCCACCTTTGTCTTCATTTTCTGGACCTTTAAAGAATCTGTTCCACTTTTATTTTCCTCATTATCACAGAAAAACACAGTGGAGGGCAATAATTTTGTTTCTTCCCTTTCACAAATTGATTCTCTTGTTCATAGTGTTACTTCATCATTGCGTGGTGCATTAGACAATGCAGCCCCCTTGAAAAAGAAGGTAATTATTCATAGGAGGCTGGCTCCCTGGTTTAATTCAGAGCTGCGTACTTTAAAGTTACAATGTTGCAAAATTGGAGAGAAAATGGCTCTCTACACACCTAGAGAATTCCTACTTAATCTGGAAAAATAGCCTACTGTTGTATAAGAAGACACTTCGCCAAGCTAAAACAGCTTATTTCTCATCATTAATAGAAGAGAACAAGAATAATCCTAGGTTTCTCTTTAGTACAGTTGCTAAACTTACACAGAGTCATAGCTCTGTTGAGCCATCCATTCCCTTAGCTCTCAGCAGTCATGACTTTATGGGATTCTTCTTAAATAAAATTGATTCTATTAAAAATAAAATCATTGGCATACTCCCGAAGATGATTACTTCATCTTCAGCAAGCCAGACAACATTGGAAGTAACTGTAGAACCTGATCTGTGTTTGGACTGTTTTAATCATGTGGAGCTTCCTGAGTTATCAAAAATATTAGCTTCATCTAAACCTTCAACTTGTATCTTTGACCCAATCCCAACCAAATTATTTAAGGAAGTGTTCCCTCTGATTACCAGCCTCATTTTAGATATGACAAGCTTTTAAGGTAGCTGTAATTAAACCTTTACTTAAGAAACATTCACTTGATCAAGATGATTTAATAAGTTAAGACCTAAATCCAATCTTCCATTCTTATCTAAAATTCTTGAGAAAATAGTTTCTAATCAAATGTGTGAGCATTTACACAGCAATAACCTGTTCGAAGAGTTTCAGTCAGGTTTCAGAGCTCATCATGGCACTGAAACAGTACTGGTGAAAGTCACTATAATATTATGACCTCAGATAATGGACTTGTGTCTGTACTGGTTCTGTTAGATCTCAGTGCTGCATGTGGTACAGCTGATCACAATATTCTCTTAGAAAGGCTGGAACATAATGTAGGGATCAGGGAAACAGCACTAGGCTGGTTTAAATCTTATTTGTCTGACAAGTTCCAGTTTATTCGTGTAAATGATAAATCATCTTCAAACTCCAGGGTTAATTGTGGAGTACCACAGGGTTCAGTACTTGGGCCAATTCTCTTCACTATATATATGCCTCCAATAGGTAAAATTATGAGGCAGCATGGGATACATTTTCACTGTTACGCTGATGATGCTCAGCTTCACTTATTCATAAATCCTGATGAGCCCAACCAGTTATATAGACTACAAGCATGTCTTGAAGACATAAAAACTTGGATGACTTAAAATTTTTTGCTTTTAAATTCAGACAAGATAGAAGTTGCCATCTTTGGACCGGAGTCTTTGAAAAAGAAACTGCTTAGTCAATCACTTAACCTGGATGGCATTAAATTGACCTCCAGTAACAAAGCAAAAAACCTTGGTGTTACTTTAGACCAGGACATGTCATTTAAATCCCATATTAAACAGGTTTCTAGGATTTCCTCCTTTCACCTCTGGGATATTGCCAAAATCAGAAATATCCTATCCAGGAGTGACACTAAAAAACTAGTCCATGCATTTGTTACTTCAAGGCTGAACTATTGTCATTTCCTTATTATAAGGATGTCAACAAAATGCAGTTAAAAGCCTTCAGCTGATCCAAAATGTTGCAGCAAGGGGTCTTAATAAAATTCACGAGACGTAATGTTTCTCCTATTTTAGCTTCCCTTCATTGACTCCCTGTTAAATCCAGAATATAATTTAAAATTCTCCTTCTAAAGCCCTTAATGATCTAGCTCCATCATACATCAGAGATCTGATTCTTCCATATATTATTAACAGAGCACTTCGTTCTCAGACTGCAGGTTAACTGGTGGTTCCTAGATTCTCTAGAAGTAGAATGGGAGGCAGATCCTTTAGTTATCGGGCTCCTCTCCTGTGGAACCAGCTCCCAGTTTTAGTCCGTGAGGCAGACACCCTGTCTACTTTTAAGGCTAGGCTTCAAACCTTCCTTTTTGATAGAGCTTATAGTTAGAGTGGCTTAGGTTATCCTGAGCTATCTCTGTAGTTATGCTGCTATAGGCTTAGGCTGCTGGAGGACATAATGACCACCTTCACTCTATCTGCTAAATTCTCATACTACTCTCCAATTTACATTATTTGCTGTTATTTACTTTTAATACTTTTAATTTTATGTTCTCTCTGTTTTCTCTTCCTAGAAGCTACACCTGCCCTGACTCTGTATCTACCTGTGACACCTTCCTGGAGGGGGGCATCGTCCAAGCTTCTGCTGCCAAACAACTTAATGCTCACCTTCTACTGATGATACACTAGGCCCTGTCTTTCAGTGTTTAACCCTATTTTTCTCCTAGACATAGCTACTGACTGAACTTTTACTGTGACTAACTGTATGCGCTCTCTCTCATACTCTAAGTTTGAATACTGGCTCAGAGTTTATCAGATTTTTCTTCCTAGATGAAACCACTAAAAGAGCTACATCCATTAACATTTACTTTTTCTTCCCATAGAAAGTACTCCTGGATCAGTGCTTCTGTGCTCTACCCCTAGTCGGTCGTGGCAGATGGCTGCTCACAATGAGCCTGGTTCTGCTGGATGTTTCTTCCTGTTAAAAGGGAGTTTTTCCTCTCCACTGTCGCTACATGCATGCTCAGTACGAGGGATTGCTGCAAAGTCAACACCAGTGACTGTCCACTGTCACTACATGCTCATCCAGGAGGAGTGACTGGTACAAGTCACTGACTCGATGCAACTGAGACGACATGTGTTGTGAATTGGCGCTATATAAATAAACTGAACTGAACTGAACTGAACAGCTAAACAAATACAAATATTTAGAAATGAAAACACTGATAAGTAAAGCTTTTTTTTCTGTAGATCTGTAATTGGTACAATTGTGCTCCAATAATATGTGACTCCAAATGCTGTAAGTTCCAGGAGAAACATAAATACGAGAATGGTGCTGAAGTGTGCATGAAGAGCTTTTAGTCAAGGATGTATAAAAGTGGAGGATAGCACCATGGGAACCACAAACTAACCTCTGGAGTGGTAGTCTGCCGCTGGGCTGCTGATGGGCACTTTCTTAACAGCTGACGAGCGATAGATGATGTGTGTCCTCCCTCCTCCTCCATCCTCCTCCTTTTCTATTACTCCATCGCCCCTTTCCACTGGTTCAATAAAAAACTCTTCTTTCTCTGTTCTGATCATGCCGGCCTGAAAGAGAAATTGAACAATATGAACATAAAGAGAACTTCGAAACATGACAAAATATGTCAGCAGCTCATGTACTACGTTTGACTCTCTTCTTACATCCTCCACCTATCTAACCCTTTATGGACAGAAATAGCCCTTTGCTTAATCCTGTTGCCATGTTTGGGTCATGTTGGAAAGAAAGAGAAAAGAAGGGGAGAGAGGTGATGCCTTCTGGGACCCCTGTGAAGGTCCACAGTGACACCTGGCATCTAAAATGACCAGCACACAAGAATGAGATGAGACTATCGCACTCCCATCTTCAGCTAACTCATCCTGTCAGGTAATTCCTCCTTTCTGCTTTTCACACACTTATCAATCTTGCATAAACTCACAGGAAGTTGGTGAAAGAAGGAGTGAGAAGAAGAAGAAAGAGACAGGAAGGAATAAGGACGTCTGCATACAGAACACGCACAAAAAGGAATAGCGTGCACATTTATGGGGAAAGCAGAGTCTGGGAAAATTGCCCGTCACTCTCGCTTATTCCATCTGTCTGTTTAAGACAACTGGTAATTACCAAGGCAACGCACTGCTGTAGAGGAAAGCCATGGGGGAGATCACACTGAGGATTGAGAGGCTTTTGAAAAGAGGAGAGCAAAAAGGAAAGGGACTAATAAATGAAAAACGAGAAACATCAATATGATGAGCAATTGCTTGTCTGCTTCTGCTTTGACATGTAAGAAAGAGATGATGAACAAGTTAAAGAGAACAAAATGAGCTTTAACAAGAAAATGCAGGATGCGTTACAGAAAAATGTGCATTGGAAAGCTGTATTGAATAGAAACATATGGCCCTTACCAACCCACATTAAGGGAATTTAAACATTATTAAGGACATTAAATTTAGAAGTGCAGATTCACTTAATAAAGATGAAAATTGAGAGAAAAACAATTGGCATAAAACAGAAGTAGAATCTTTTGCGTTTTATATCCAAATGACAACTATCAACATCTACTTCAAAACCAATAAAGACATATGCGATATTGAAAGAAAAATTATTTTTGTTTGGCTTTAGAGCACCAACGTGCTAAAAAAAATCACAGAATCCACATAATGAAAAAAGAAACAAGTAAATCTAACATATGATCAAGAGAAACCACATGTCTTTCTTTCTCTGTGAATTTGACTATCAACTGTGTTAAAAACAAAAACAATGTCTTTTGTAGGTAATGCTAACGTGGAACAAAAATATGTCAAATTTGAAAAACTCATTATCCCACTTGCTAAATTAGAAGTTAACAGAGATTAGCAATTTTTTTAAAATCAGTTTTACTAACATCACTTACAGATCTGCTGTAATATAAACTGTTGAAGGAGCTCCTCTCTCCCTGGAGCCTAAACCATGTACAATGACTCTTTAAAGAAAACTGCATAGTGAGAGTTATCACAACATTTGATTTTCCATTGGGATTAATAACATATTTTCGAATTCAGTTTTAAATAAAACAGCTTAAACAAAACCTGTCTAACAACATGCAGTATGATAAAAGATCTTGAAAAATAACAGATCATGCCCCAATCTAAATAAACTTAATAGCACATGAGAAACAAAGTCCATCAGCCTAAAAAGGGTTACCAAGACATTGCTATGGCTTTGGGACTCCAGTAAATGACAGTGAGAAAAAACATGGAATAGTGTTGAACGTTCCTAGGAGTGGCTGGTCAACCAAAATTACTCCAAGAGCGCATTGACAACTCATCCAAGAGGTCACACAAACTAACAGTACAACATATAAAGCACTGGAGGCCTCACTTGCCTCAGTTAAAGACATGATTCAACAATAAGAAAGAGACTGGGTTTAAATGCCATTCATGGAAGAGTGAAAACCACCACTAACCAAGTACACAAAGTCCCTTAATGATCTCCAGACATTTGGAAAAAGGTTTTGTGGACTGACAAGACAAAAGTAAATTTTTTGAAAGACTAACAAAACCTCCAAATCATTTCAGAACAAGAACATTAAATTGACTGTCAAACATGGAGGTGGTACTGTGATGGTCTGGGCTTTCTTTGCCTCTTTGTGACCTGGATGCTTTGATGAAACCATAAATTCTGTTCTCTGCCAGAAACTCCTGAAGGATGATGCCCAGCCATCAGTCTGCTAACTTAAGCTCATGCACACATGGGTTATGCTGCAGGACAATTATCCAAAGCTCACCAGCTTGTCCACCACTGAATATTAAGTACTGTATACTGAACGTACAGGGATTGGACAATGAAACTGAAACACCTGTCATTTTAGTGTAGGAGGTTTCATGGCTAAATTGGACCAGCCTGATAGCCAGTCTTCATTGATTGCACATTGCACCAGTAAGAGCAGAGTGTGAAGATTCAATTAGCAGGGTAAGAGCACAGTTTTGCTCAAAATATTGAAATGCACACAACATTATGGGTGACATACTAGAGTTCAAAAGAGGACAAATTGTTGGTGCACATCTTGCTGGCGCATCTGTGACCAAGACAGCAAGTCTTTGTGATGTATCAAGAGCCACGGTATCCAGGGTAATGTCAGCATATCACCAAGAAGGACGAACCACATCCAACAGGATTAACTGTGGATGCAAGAGGAAGCTGTCTGAAAGGGATGTTCGGGTGCTAACCTGGATTGTATCCAAAAAACATAAAACCACGGCTGCCCAAATCACGGCAGAATTAAATGTGCACCTCAACTCTCCTGTTTCCACCAGAACTGTCCGTCGGGAGCTCCACAGGGTCAATATACACGGCCGGGCTCCTATAGCCAAACCTTTGGTCACTCATGCCAATGCCAAACGTCGGTTTCAATGGTGCAAGGAGCGCAAATCTTGGGCTGTGGACAATGTGAAACATGTATTGTTCTCTGATGAGTCCACCTTTACTGTTTTCCCACATCCGGGGAGAGTTACGGTGTGGAGAAGCCCCAAAGAAGCGTACCACCCAGACTGTTGCATGCCCAGAGTGAAGCATGGGGGTGGATCAGTGATGGTTTGGGCTGCCATATCATGGCATTCCCTTGGCCCAATACTTGTGCTAGATGGGCACGTCACTGCCAAGGACTACCGAACCATTCTTGAGGACCATGTGCATCCAATGGTTAAAACATTGTATCCTGAAGGTGCCGAGTATCAGGATGACAATGCACCAATACACAGAGCAAGACTGGTGAAAGATTGGTTTGATGAACATGAAAGTGAAGTTGAACATCTCCCATGGCCTGCACAGTCACCAGATCTAAATATTATTGAGCCACTTTGGGGTGTTTTGCAGGAGCGAGTCAGGAAACGTTTTCCTCCACCAGTATCACGTAGTGACCTGGCCACTATCCTGCAAGAAGAATGGCTTAAAATCCCTCTGACCACTGTGCAGGACTTGTATAGGTCATTCCCAAGACGAATTGACGCTGTATTGGGTGCAAAAGGAGGCCCTACACCATACTAATAAATCATTGTGGTCTAAAACCAGGTGTTTCAGTTTCATTGTCCAACCCCTGTATATAGTGGTTTTGTAGCCATACTCACCACTCAAAGCACTGGAGTCTCACTCATCCAGCTGTGCTCACAATACGCAGACATTCAATCACATTCGCAGATGAGTAGACAACTTGTGATTAAATTCCTTGCCCAAGGGCACATCAAAGTGTGGCATGGGAAGGCTGGAATGTAAAATACAACTTTCCAATTACAGCTCTTCAAACTGCCCCGAATAGCTAAAGAAACAACACTTTCTCAAGCAGGTGTCAGAAAGATTATAATACACTCATATTTGTTCTCAGAACAACACAATTTGTTTGTTCATAGTACCAGCTAAAACTTGAAGGATTTTGACCAGGTAAGGTTTTTGGTCAGTTAATGATTCTTGTACTTATTCATGTGTTTCCTTTTTTATTCATTTATTATTGTTAACCAGTCTGTCCCTTTAGTTATCTTTAGTATCACAAGAATTAGAATCAGCTTTAAAAAAAAAAAATAAATAACAAAAGAAAGGCAGGTTGTGGTAGTGCATATATGCCTATTTTGTTTTACAGCAGAGTCGCTGACTACTCAGGCTATATGGTGTTCATTGTGTTCATCAGAGAAACAGCGTGGGGGTAGAAACTGTCTCTGTGGTGGCTGTTTTTAGCAAATAGTGCTCTTTAGCCCAGACCTGAAGGTAAAACTCTAAACATTTAGCTCTAGCCCTCTGCTTTCCCTACAGCTGCAGTCGATTAATCCAACTCCAATGTTCTGAATCCAGTAACGAACAGTACCAGTATTTAGCCCCTTGTCCATATTTCTTCTTTGCGAGAGCCTTCTCATATAACTAATGTTTTACTGTTTGTTTATGCTTTATTGCTAGTGTTTGGGCTCCACCTGAGTTTCCTGTATTTTTGGGTTTTTTTTTTGTTCTGGATTGTGTGATCCTGCTTGCCTCTTGTATTTGGGTCATTCGTGGCAGACGTGTTGTTACTATGACTGTTACTCTTCCCACGTGGCAACAAAGAGAAGGAAATCCTAATGTTAAAATTGCTTTCTTGCATTTAGCTTAAAGGCTAATTTTAAGCAACTGTTTAATGGCTCAAGGGTACTGATGTTTCTGTTTTGAAAGATGAATATGTCTAAACAGTGGTGAAGGAGGGGATGTAGTTATTCAAACTACAGCATGAGAAGGTTCCATTTCTTTGAAAGTGAGCAAACTTTCAAAATCATCAAAAACTGCACCCTAGATCTTTATCTTCAGGCCTTAGAAACATGCTCAAAATGTCTTTAAATCAAAAAATCTCACACTGGGAAATGTAATAATATTTAGTTTTTAAATGATGGACACATGTTCAGTAGGTGGGAAAAAAGAATTATTAAGAAATAATTGTTTTTTAACCAAATCTCCTGCGACCTCCTCATTGTTTTCAGTAAAAAAAAGCTGTAACTGAGGCATGCTATACCTTTTTAAAGGTGATCAAAATATGAAGAAATCTTTAATTAGTAACCATTAGAAAAGAATTTCTATTTTCCCTAGGGTGTATAAATATGATTTAGCGACCAAGTCTTCTTGGTCACTATCTCAAATGGGAAAGACAAGAGAACATACCAGTCATGGCAAATGTTTGTTGCTCTTCATAAATCCATGACTAATAAGAAAAAAATAGCCATCCTCCTGAACTTTCCCACGTCGACTTAGAGAGACAATAATTAGAAATTATTGGGACAACAACAGAGGCTGAAGTTCATCTCGCCACCATACAGAATGCGGAGGATGGTAAGGGACATCACTGTTGCAATAAAATATCCTCTTTTTAAAACATCTTTACCAGGGATGATAATTAATGTATGGGGTGTTGAAAATAGTTTTCCCACATCAAACTATTTACCTCGAGCATTGTTCCTAAATGCTCCCTCTGTATGACTTCTCTAATTCCAACAATGTCTGTGACATCCTGAGTTGTTGTCGGCAGAAGCGGGTGTAGTTTTTTTGTGCTTATGCATTCTGTATGACCAAAAGTACTCTTTCCTGAAAAAGCATCTTGGCACTTGGCAAACAACTTGGTGCATTACTGCTCCCTTGTGGTAGTGTTGTTACAGTGCGGTATTAGCAGCGCTAATTAGAAAACTAGGTGATCAGCTATTTTTATTTTATTTGCTCAGTGAGAATGCTCTTAAATTATTGTGTTATACAAACAATTTTATTATTTCATCGGCAGCAGTGCTTTTCATGCAGCAGTATGAAATACAAAAATGTTGGACTGTAAGGAAACAAGCACTCTACTTTAAATTAAAAGTTTGAACTTTCAGAACTTTTATCATGTTTAATCTACTTTTGAGTGGTTGATGTAGGTTGAAATTCAGGCTACTTAAGATGTATTTCATGCCCTTATCATCATATACTGTTTTCTTTCTTTCCGTAGTAGGAAAATTTGGTCCCGGTAGGCAATCGACTTACCACTGACCTATACCCCAGTAATTCCAATCACCACACACACTTTTTAGGTTTACCATCCCTATCTTCCCTCTGTTCACATCTCGCTACGCTATAGAGCAATGGTGCGGCATTACTATTGGATCTGATGGATCTGAGATGGTGCATGCATTTAAACCACAGAATACCAAGCAGCAGGCAGAAGAGAGCCGCATCAGAGAAAAAAGATGACATGTAGGACCAGGAGACATGGCTGGATCGATCACAATAGATGCATTGGGGGCGGTGGGGGTTAGAGAGAGAGGAACTGGGAGGAAGAAAAAGAACCGGACACATGCGTTGAAAAAAATCAAAGACTGACACATTTCCAAGGTAGGAAGTATTGTCTTCATCTCTTCTAAAACAGCAGCAGCCAAGTTCTAGACAAGAGGATTATGGGGATGTTTTTCCTAACACTGTGTCCAGAAAAACTGAAACTGAAAAGCTGAAACTTTCTCTCTGGAATCACTTCTGTACATTTGCGAGGAAAAATCTTAAACTTGTAGTTTGCATTTGTATTCACCCACCTTTACTTTTAGAACATTAGATAATAAACAGCATCAATGAGACCAAGGAACACAGCAAACATGTCAGGGAGAAAGTTCTGGAGAAGTGTTAAACAGGGTCAGGGTTTAAAATACCATCCCAAGCTTTAAACATCTCACAGAACACTGATTAACCCATAATCTGAAAATTTAAAGCGTAGGGCTCAACAGCAAAATTGCACATGACCCTGAACACACCACAATGGAATATGGTGGTGGCAGTATCACGCTTTGTGGCTTAATGCATTTCTTCAACAGGGACAAGGAAGCTGGTCAGAGTTGATGGGAAGATAAGGGGAGCTAGATCCAGAGCAACCCTAGAAGAAGTTTTAACACCAATTAAAGGTGGCTCCACAAGGTGTTGATCCAGGGGGACTGAATACAAAAGCACACCAGACTTCCTAAACCATGCATCATTTTCCTTTCATTCACTTCTTGTTTTCCTATCCCATAAAGTCCCAATAAAAAACATTCAATATTTAACTGTTGCTAAAATCCTTCATCTATACATTATTCAGTCTAGTTTCATCAAAATTGATTTTTTGGCCTTGAGCTAATTGATGTGTTTAAGGATTTTAGCTATTTAACATATAAATATTCCAACCAAAATACATAATAGGAAAACACAACTATCCAATACTCTCAAATATTCGCAAATTAATATCCAACTTAGATGTTTTATGCCAAGGGGTCGTTTATCTGCTGATATGAATTTCTGGAATTCCCTCTGTAATTGTCACATTTTTAGTTTAATCACTCTTTAACTGCACTCCTTTTTTTAAGTAGTGTTACAGCTTCAGATGCTTCTAACTGCTGCTCTTTTATTACTCTAAATTCATTGTGCCCCTCTGGGTGATGAGTCGGAAGATGTTTTATTAAGTTTGACATGTTAAGATTTAGCTTATTAGCTTCACTCCCCTCATGAGCCACTAAACTCTAACCCAATCAGTCTCTACACTATATCTTATCTAAAGCATTTTGTAAGACTAGTCTATGAATATATTACTTCCGGGCTGAAATGCAATTCCTTGCAATCAAAAGGTTTCTGTAACTGATCTAAAACATTGCAGTAAAAATACAGGCAGGACGAGATT
Source organism: Crenichthys baileyi (assembly GCA_036173005.1). Classification (NCBI taxonomy): domain Eukaryota; kingdom Metazoa; phylum Chordata; class Actinopteri; order Cyprinodontiformes; family Goodeidae; genus Crenichthys; species Crenichthys baileyi. Next base: position 370,570 of record JAHHUM010001155.1, on the reverse strand, counting down.
TCCCAGATGTCATGATGTTTTTCTTAGTATTTGTATTTATGTATTTTTTTCTTGTATATTTTAAAGACAACATTTGATTTCTTCTTCTCACACACAGAGCCCCTTTGGGAAACATATAACCAAAAAATCTATTTTTCTGTGCTTTAGGCCTTATGTATGGAATACTGAAGTCAATATTATCTCAAAACAGCTTTGGCTCTTTGTTTGAGGATGTCTTGGTTCTGTCTTGCCACATTAATCATAACCCCATAACTTTTTCATATTCCGTTTTGTTGAAAGCACAAAGCTTAATGTATTTTGGAAGGTTTTTATAGAACAGACAAACACAAAGTAAAGCAATTTTTTGAAGTAGGAACAAAATGATACATGGTTTTGAAAATCTTCCACAAATAAAACTCTGGACACACTCACAACCAAGGCCAATCTATAGAAACCAAATAACCAGTCATGTTTCTGGACAGCGAAAAGAAGCCAGAGAGTTTGGACTGAACCCACACATGCAGAGGGAGAACATGCAAACTCCATGTAGAAAGATCCCAGGCTGGGATTTAAAACCCAGGACATTCTTGTTGCAAGGTAACAGTGCTATAAACTTCACCACCATGCAGGCATTTCCCCAACTTTTATCTGCAAAATGTCTCAAGTTCAGTCAGACTGAATGAAGGGCATCAGAACATAGCCCCTTTTTCACTGTCTTGTTTTAGGCAGCTGGGCCCGGCCCAGCTACGCTCCACTCGGTTTCGCTCTACTCTAACTCTACCAGTTGTGTTTCCACTTACCCCCTGATGGCTGGGGCTACGGCAGCTGAAGCCCCACCTCCAGCCGTCAGTGTAGTTGCTGTGCTGCTATGAACGTTACTGTGTGACAATGTTACATTAAAGTAACGTTGAATAAATAAATAGACCATAAAAATATAACTAAATAAAACACAAATAATGTTTGCATTATTGAATGTCTTATATATGTTTTTCATGTAGAAAATTATCCACAGCCCAGTCAGGCTCAGGGGCTGTGATGCGAGGGGGACATGGTAGGAGAAGCGAAGAGGAGAGATGCTGCTCCCTGGACTGGTAAAGCTTCCAGGTTTGCCTGAATTTTGGGCTTTATGAGGTCATTCTTTTCTCAGACATGAAAATAATGAGGACAAGGACTTCAAAGCACAAAACCACTGACTTCTGACCACAGTGCAGTTAGTTTTAGGTTGGATATTAGAGATTCATGCAGGACTTCCTACCGTTTGATCCAACAAAGGCAGTTTGTGAGTATGTGAGTTTGACCAGCTGATTTTATGTGTGATCAGCTGATTTAGAATGTTATGAAATACAGCACCCCCTGCCTGTGTGTAATTCAGAAAGCTGATGTGATCTTTTTCCTTTCTGTCAGCCCTAAGGCATGGTTTATGATTTGTAAATAGTAAAATTATATTTCGGTATGACCTGCTCTGGCCATTGTGGTCCTTAATAATATTGTAGTCACCCTTGAGTTTTATTAACTTTTCCCTGCAATACCTCAGCGAAAAACCTTTTCATTTCTCCTTGTCCCATGGCCAATCAGTAAATAGCAGCCTGTTCCCGTCACATTTAGTCCCTACTCAGTCCCGGTCATACCTGCTCAGGAGCAGGGACGAAAAAAGTAGGTACCAGTAAGGAAAAAACAGTAATGAAAACGCTTTGTGAGCCGAGTGGAGCCGGGGACAAATCGAGCCAGTGGAAGAGGGGCACAAGTCTTACTCCATATGCTTTAATCTAAACCATTCTTTTTCAGCTCTGGCTGCATGTTTAGTTTTGTTATGCTGCTGAAAGATGAACCTTCACCCTGGTCTCAAGTCATGTTTTCCTCCAGGATGGACCTGTGCTTCACTCCATCCATCTTCCCATTATCTCTGAAAAGCACACATGTCCCTGCAGAACAAAAGCATTGCCACAGTATTATGCTGCCAACACCATGTTTCCTTGTGGGGATGGTGTATTCTGGGTGATATCCAGTATTAGTTTTCCAGATCACAAAATTATCTTCATTAAGGTGAATGCATGTAATGAACCTGACCTTTATTTCACTTCAGTAAAAATCCAAATAAAGTATATCTAAGTTTGTGGTAATGTGATAAAATCTAAAAAGGTTTACGGGATAGAAGTATCTTTTGTAATGAACTGGATATGAGTGGGCTGGTGGTGCAAAATAGAAAAACCTTTGATTTCTCTGTTCGTGCCTGCAGGTTTTTTTTTTCATGTGTAGACAAAAAAGGTAAACCAAAAAAAGAATATATATTTGGTTGTATCATTTATTTTTGCGTTATTTTCTCAGCACAATGAAGATGGTGGCACTAAACGCTAACACTCTCCTAAAGCTATTGAGCATGCTTCAATTAGGGTGCTAAACACAGTGTCCACTTACAACTGCTGGATAATGTTTTCTTAAAACCACACTCAGCCCTATTTGAAGCTTTGAGAGAAGTAACTTGAACCGATGGCAGGAGACCAAAGGGGCACATGAGGCAGATGAGTAGCAGAAAAGGAGCATTGGAGCAGAGGAAGGGATGCTGTGGTCAGGATGAAAGTCACACCCGGTCAGACCCCTTCAGTTCAGTCCAGTGCAGGCAGCATGCATGTGCACATTTGATCCTTTGTCCTTGTGTATCATTGTGTGTGTTTGATCTGATTCATAACCCTGTTACTGCTGGCAAACACACACAGTGTGACAGTGTGTGTTTGCAGGCAGGGCCAACACAGTCACACAAACAAACTTCCATGCACAAATATAGCTTTGATAGTGACTCACTCATACTGTGTAACCCTCCATTCATTTGCCATTTGAGTCATAACAGAACCAGCCTCGCACAATAGTAAGTCTGATAAGAAAGATTAGACACACTTCAACGAAAGAGATTAGGAAGACGCATTACTACAAATATCATTGGTATTTTACTTAATCGCATCAGCAGCAAATTAATGTTTTGTGCAATAAAATTAGGCTCAGTAGGACACATTTTGTGTTGGGGTTTCAAAAATAAATTTGTGGAAAATGTATGCAGGCAGTACAGAACAAAGAACCATTAAATCTATAATTTTTTTTTCTAAGTCTTTTGCTGGTTTATACTCTCCGCTACTCTCTGTAAGTTAGACATTATGAGAATAAGGAAGAATAACCCTAATCTAACAATCAAAAGTTTGTTTGTAGTACATTTCATTATGTAAATGAGATAGGTGATTTCCCAATTAGATTTAGACAGCAACCCAGAGAGGAAGATGTGAATGAAATCAGTGCTGCACACAAATTCTTTAAATACAAACAAATGGCACAGAAATCAGAATCCAGCATTGCTATTTAATGTTTCCATCCATCCATCCATCCATCCATCCATCCATCCATCCATCCATCCATCTATCCATCAACCATCCTCCACTTATTTAAGATTTGGTCGCTCAAGTGGAAGGTTAAAGGGAAAAACCCAAGCATCTCATATGCTAGCAACACTCTCCAGCAATTTAAGGAGGGTCCAGGCAGTTCCCAGACTAGAAATGATATACAGTCTCTCGCAGCATTTCTTGGCTCTGCCTGGGGGGACTCCAACCAAAGGGAGGCACTAAGAAGCCATTCAAAGAGGACTCTCCTTAAATGGCTGCTTTTGATACATTGGACGAAACCCACAGGGATTTTAGAGAACCAGCCTAATATTGAACACCACAAACATGATTTTAAGGAATAGTCACGGAGAAGAGGGTGTCTAATCTGAGAACCTATGGTTTCATATTTGGGTTTTACAGATGCCGTGATTCTATTGGTGTCTTTAAGCCATGGTCTTCGCATCCATTGAAGTGGGTTGTGGTTGAATATGAAGCAGCTGGGATCAGAGTCAGCTCCCCTAAATCTGAGCAGTGATGTTCACAAGTCATTCTTTCCAAGTCAATTCTCAAGTCTCTAATGACTGAAATAAACATTTTCACATAAAATCCATGACATTTAGTGCAGCTCTAACCCTGCATCGCTGTAGGTTAGCAATTCACACCTGTACTGTTTGTCTGTTCCTCTTAGCTACAGCTAAGAGGAACAGATTCTTATGAGCCATTATCAGCTCATAATTTATGAATGTCACTGGCTAAAAATCAACATATCCTTTAATAGTAAAACACATGCAGCACCCCATCACCTGTTCGAGCTGCAGTCTGTAATTCACGTAGCAGCTTCCTTTAACTGCATTACATGAGATTCAAACTATTAATACGACTCGAGTCTCAGACCAGGAGTCCAAGTCAAGTCTCAAGTCTGTTGGGCACAGGTCTAAATCAAGTCAAAAGCATTGTACTTTTGCGACTTAAGTGCGACTCAAGTCGGAGTCTGAAATTTGTGTCAACATCTCTGAATTTTGTGTAAAATGCTAAAGCTTTATAGCATCGCAGTGTACACTGTTTTGTTAAATCTTACACTACATTTATTTTAAATCAGATTATTGTTCCTTCAAGATATTTTCCTTTTTGCAATACATTCCACACATGTAGCAAAAGGTTTGAAAAAAGACCAAGGACCAACTGAGACTTCTGTGTTCTGAAGGACAATTCATTTCGATGTAAATAACAGTTTAATGCAAAGTGCAAGTGGTGCAAAGGTTTTCTAAAATAGTGTTTGCATTGAACTACTCCAAAGGTTCTGATAACTGGAATTGTTTTAAGATGGTGGAAATGTACTTTGGCTTTGTCTCAGTAATGACTAGCCTTTGGCTGGTAATATGCTTTCTGCTCATAACCTCACCAAATAACCCCACATCAAGATATCCAAACCTTCCTTTTAGTTGACTAAAAAACTTAGGGTTGACTGCAGAGTGAGGTTTGTTCACTTTTTTGCCTCTCTGAGGACATCATAATTCTTTTCACTTTCACGCTCTTTCTGGCTGCTGTCAGCCAGTCAGAAAACATTTCATTTCAGTTTTTCTCCCAGTTGCCTTCACATAGTGTAACATTATTAGACTGTGTTTTATTCACAAATCTGATTCTTTGTCTACTACCAGAGATCTTTCTTTTTGTAACTCACTTCAACTGGTATTAAAACTGGAACCAGTCCAGACAATGTAAAAAACCAAAAACAAACCCTCCTATGATTTAGTCAAGGTTCTGTCACCTTTCCTTTTGTTAAACTAAGGCTTGGCTCTTAGGTTCATATCGTGGTCTGTTGGAGGATTTAAGACTGGTATTTTTGGTTTTGATCAAGCCAAATTGTCCAAAGGTCCAGACAAAAGTATGCATGTCTGAAAGGGGAAGATTTCAGGTTTTAGTACGAAAAACAGCTTTTTATTGCCCTTCACAAAGCATCACATACGTGACAGTGACTGGACTTCATAAAACACATTTTATCTCCTTTTTTTTGTTTTTCCTCTGTAAGATATGCAATCTCTCCACAGGTTTTACACGTGTGTGTTGTAAGCCAGATTTCAGGGCGATTTAAGCCAGAGAGGACTTAGTGATGCATGTTTATTGCTGTCGCCCTGCTCAGCTCATTACACAGAGTGGTCTATAAAAATGGTCTCTCAAGAAAACAATTGGTAATAACAAAAATAACTCTAAGACCCTTACATCATTTTCATATAAATACGCACTCATGACATCCTTGTCCTGGTCACATTTTATTTCTCAATTTGTGACTGCACCTCATTTGCAAAGTGTCTGTATTTGACCTACATTTGTGATCGCGGTATTTCAACCAAACAACACATGCTCTCCCCTCAGTGTCTCTCACAAACACTCAAATAAATACTACATGATTTAGGATTTTACCCCTCAGTCCAACAAAAATGATCTATCTGCAATGAATAAAAACACAATAACTTAATAATAAATGTGCTGCATCTAAAGAAATTGGAGTGCTGCATGTAGATGTTCTGCATCTAAAGAAATTGGAGCCACCACCTGTGATTCTACCATAACTTCACTTTAAAACTTTGATCTTTCAGTGGAAAGCTGTTCCTCCTCTTCCGTGGTGTGCACAAATGCATTCAAATGAGCTCATTCATGAGTTGCATTAATATTTTCTAGGAATGTTGAACAAGAAAGTTTTCTATGGCTGCATTAAACAACTTTCTAGTTGGGTGTTTGTATCTGTTGTGAACTAAGAAACTAATAGAAAACACACCTTTCTACATCTAGAGCTGAGGTACAATGGAATGTTATGGCTATGCTTTCATGCTGTGGTGCATCCAACCGTACGCAGTTATATTCAAAAGCTTTTATTGCAAGTAAACCATCCAGATCACACTTCATACTTTTCTAAATCAGAAAATTATGTTGAGAGAAGAAGTTAATTATTTCTATATTTTACACAACAAGCTTTATGACATGTAGTTCTATATTTAGGTATGTTTAACCTCTCTCTGTGGCACTCTTATAGTTCCAAACGTGCAGATCCATTTGCGGACAATGATGCTGCTAAGATTGTATTTTAATACCCTTATCAACTTAGAAAATCTTTAATATTTGAAGATCTTTTGATTTTTGCATTTTTTCCTTTGCCCTCACTTTACTGGCTGGCCCTGAGAAAAAAAAATCAAAACAGAAAAACTTTCTGGATTGAAAGATCTTGGCATAGACAGGGTGTGATTGTACGTCCAGCTGTTTTTCTTCTCACCGCTTATGGATGTCCAATGTCACCACAAATATTCTCTGGGTTTCGGTTTTAAATGTCAGAGCTCTGTAGTAATAGTTTAATCTCAAAAATGCTGTTCAATTTTACTTACACAGGTGTTACCCAGTGCTGGTTAATCATATAACTGTGATGTGAAACGGTGGGGCTCTCATCACTTCATGCTGCTGATTATCATATGCACCGGTCAAACACATATGAGAGAGGGTGTGCTACATAGATCAAAGTTCATTTGCTCTGAATTTACTATATTACATTGGACCATCTAAAATTGGAGTGGCAGGTGTGTATTTGTATAGTCCAGCTCCATAGAGTTAGTACACTGCACTGCTAGGCTGATACATGCATATATGCTATATGTGTTCCTCTCTTTGTTCAATAGCCGAATATCGAATATTATTGATGTGGCATGTCAAGAAAAAGCTGATTTGTAAGCTTAACAGACTGAGCAGACTTAATTTGTGCAATTTAAATAGGCAAAACTTAAGATAACTTGATAAACTTCTCGAGAGTATGTTAATTATAGGGAAAGCTTTCTGTTTAAAGTTAAAGTTAAAAAATTTTGCCCAACTTTAAAAGATTTACTTATTTCAAACAAAAAGCTAACCAAACAAATCTGGCCCTATGCGGAAAAGTAATTGTACCAAAAACCCACAGTAACTGATTCAGCCACACACAGCAACAGCTGCCATCAAGCATTAGTAAAAACTGGTAACGAGAATTTTAAGTCACAGTGGATGATTTATGGCCCTCTGTCCTTTGCAGAACTCTAATCCTAACCTTAACAGAGACTTCTGTTTGTATCTGTGTGACCTGAGCCATGAACTTGGTCTTGTAAAAGTTGAACTTGAAAACGATTGTTACACTTCTGAATTCACTTCAAAGTGTCTTAATATTTGCTGTATTTTCTTATTCAGTATGAGCTGTGCTTCCTGCATTCTTCTTTGCTGTTCTATCGTTCTTTAGGTATTTTTTCTAACTACAACAGCTGCAAATAAATACGTTTGAGGACAGATCCGGAAATTGGAGAAAGAAACAAAAAACAAAGAGCACAGTCCAAGTCTAAGAATAGCTGCTGTACGCCAAACCTGGTTAGTGTGACAACCCGATCCGTGGAAGTTTCAGCTACCAGTGAGAGTGCTGACAGACAGAAACATGGTTGATGACAGTCTGGCAGACAGACTGAGAGAACGCCAGACAGTCAGTTAGGGTCGCCTCAGTATACCGTTCTCGCCTCTTCTCTCTCTCTCTGTCTCCAAATTCCTGTTGTTATTAACCAGGACAGAAGCTCCCTCCCTCTGTTTTTTTTTTAAATCCAAACAAAGATAATGAATCATCAAAACAAAAAGGAGACACAAAACAGAGGAGTGAAAGTAAAAAAAGAGAATGAAACCTAATAGAAATGTAATATATCAGGGTATAAAGATAATTTCAAGGTGAATAATAAAAATACTCAAATTGGATTATTATAATAGTCCAGGTATAAAACTGAAAATGATGTATTTATACTGGGATTCAATTACACACAAGTGGACTCTATTTACTAATTAGGTGACTTCAGAAAGCAACTAACAGCGCTGAATTCTTATTTAGGGGTATCAGCAAAAAAATGGGGCTAAATGCAAATGAACAGCACACATTTTTATTTATGATAGTATTTTAGAACTTGTTATGCTTTACACACCCCTCTACATTTGTATGGTACTTATGTGTTTAACTGTCGTGTAACATACAAATAAAAACAGCAAAGTTTGTGGTTGTAATGTGACTGAATGCTGTAGTTTAATGGGAAAGTGAATACTTTAACAAGGCACTTACTTATTAGACAAGCAGTGATTAAACTGAAACAACGTGGAGTATTACAATCATCTTCACAAATTCACTTGTAACGTTAACCCAAAGTGCAGTCTAGGGGTAATAAGAATTATCCGGGAAAACGTACCTTTATAACAAAGAAAACCCGGAAAAAACGGGGGCAGTTTCAAAGGGACTCAGAAAAAGAAAACTTAAGCTCCCTCTTGAGCTCAAGCCATGCCGCTCAGACACAAAACCAAACCAAGACTAGTCCTTCTATACTTAAAAAGACTTCTCTTAGGAAACAGCCCTCAATTCAGCACACTCAAGACACCAGGCAAACCAAGCCTTCACCAAGCTCATGTAGCACACATGCTGCCAAATGGCCAACTGGCAATGGGACCAGCACCTCTCCCAGCTTTAACCCAGCTCGTCAAGGGCAAAGTGCAATCAGCTGCATCCTCCTGGCTGCAGGAACGTAACAGCAAGAAGTATTCACTCACTGACATGCAGACACTGCTGCATGTAATGCCTGGTTCACACGGTAGGATTTTTATGCTGTTTTATGCCGATCTTTGCCTTCCGACATGCCCCGATTTTCGTGATGGCTCCTATGATGATCTTCTGAGATAATCCTGCTGTGTGTGGTGTGTTAAGAGTGATCTAGTCTGTTCAGAAGAATGTCAGGACCACTCTGACCTCAAATCGGGGATTTTCAACATGTTGGATTGTCTTGGCCCGATATCTTAGCGTGTGGGGTGTTCCCCGAGGACAAACGAGCACGCAGCCTGTTGAATGAGACATGTAGCCAATCAGAAAGCGAGGTGAATTACTCTGAACTCACGTTTGATCTTGAATGGGTTTTGTGAAATTTCCTGACGACTCTGACAACTGAATGTTCGTAAGCGAAATCTCTTCATGTGTGGTGTGTTGTGCTTGCCGTGTGGCTGGAAACCACATACTGTAGGACCAAACCTGTTACATCTACGAATTTTTATCGTCACATGTAGGGTCTATCAGGTTTTGAAAATCAGCCGACAATTTGAAAATCCTGCCGCGTGAACCAGACACAACACTACTCAATAATGAGCTTGACGGCTTTCCCGGATAGCCAAATGTTCTCAGCCTGACCAAGTCAAGGGATTGATTACATGTTTTAGTTCGGAAAAGCATTTTCATCTGTGTCATCCACACTATTCCTCTACAGCTGAGAAATACAGTAGGGTTTCAAAGTAGGTTGGAAAATTCATCTTTGAGTATACATACAGGGGTTGGACAATGAAACTGAAACACCTGTCATTTTAGTGTGGGAGGTTTCATGGCTAAATTGGACCAGCCTGGTAGCCAGTCTTCATTGATTGCACATTGCACCACTAAGAGCAGAGTGTGAAGGTTCAATTAGCAGGGTAAGAGCACAGTTTTGCTCAAAATATTGAAATGCACACAACATTATGGGTGACATACCAGAGTTCAAAAGAGGACAAATTGTTGGTGCACGTCTTACTGGCGCATCTGTGACCAAGACAGCAAGTCTTTGTGATGTATCAAGAGCCACGGTATTCAGGGTAATGTCAGCATACCACCAAGAAGGACGAACCACATCCAACAGGATTAACTGTGGATGCAAGCGGAAGCTGTCTGAAAGGGATGTTCGGGTGCTAACCCGGATTGTATCCAAAAAACATAAAACCACGGCTGCCCAAATCACGGCAGAATTAAATGTGCACCTCAACTCTCCTGTTTCCACCAGAACTGTCCGTCGGGAGCTCCACAGGGTCAATATACATGGCCGGGCTGCTATAGCCAAACCTTTGGTCACTCATGCCAATGCCAAACATCGGTTTCAATGGTGCAAGGAGTGCAAATCTTGGGCTGTGGACAATGTGAAACATGTATTGTTCTCTGATGAGGTTCAAACATTGTATCCTGAAGGCGGTGCCGTGTATCAGGATGACAATGCACCAATACACACAGCAAGACTGGTGATAGATTGGTTTGATGAACATGAAAGTGAAGTTAAACATCTCCCATGGCCTGCACAGTCACCAGATCTAAATATTATTGAGCCACTTTGGGGTGTTTTGGAGGAGTGAGTCAGGAAACATTTTCCTCCACCAGTATCACGTAGTGACCTGGCCACTATCCTGCAAGAAGAATGGCTCAAAATCCCTCTGACCACTGTGCAGGACTTGTATATGTCATTCCCAAGACGAATTGACGCTGTATTGGCCGCAAAAGGAGGCCCTACACCATACTAACAAATTATTGTGGTCTAAAATCAGGTCTTTCAGTTTCATTGTCCAACCCCTGTATTTGCCCTATAGGTCCTACCTGTTCTCATGCCAGCACACTCTCTTTCTCACACATACACACAGACAAGGCACCCATCAATCCCTTTTACCAGCCTAGCCCTGTCATCGATCAGGGTCTGAGAGTGTGTGTGTGCGTCTGTGTATTTTAGCGTGCTCACATATCAGTGTGTGGTCTTCCAGATTGATAAATGGCCACGATTAGTGGCAACTGACCACTCTATGATTGCAATCCAAGTCCTGTGGAACAGCTGTTCCTAGAGCAGCGCAGTCTGGAGAAGTCTGTAATTAATACAACAGCACTTTAATGAATTACAAATTTACCACAAGCCTGGGATCAGCTGCCTTGTAATAATGATACAACTGCACCTGTAAACTGTGAGGAAGTCAGAGGAAAACCATGCATGTTTGTGTTGTGAATGGATTTTCAGTAAAGCAGGAGGGTTTTAACAGTTTTAGATTTTTATATATTTCATCAGTTTTAGATATTAACATGGATGATCAACATGGATTATAAAACGTGCATGAACATGATTTTGCAGTAAACAAAATCTGTCTTTTAGCTGTTTTTTTCTGGGAAACCCTTTGCCTTTGCCCTCAAATGTCAATTATGTTTCCACCCTCCTGACCTATCTACCCCTCCCCCTTGCTAAAAATCCCTCACAAATACATAGCAACACATATGCGCAGACACACACACAAACACCCAGGCACACACAAACACTGATCCACACCCATCCTCAACCTTATCTCTACTCTATCTCCATATCTCCAAATCTATTGGGTATACCTGTAACCTAGCAACAGAGCAGAGTGAAGAGACCCACCCCTACCTGCTCACTGCACTGACTGCTGGACCGGACAGCCAATCGGGCTGCATCAGGGCAACAGCAAGAGCCAATCAAATGTTTGCTGTAGCAGGGAGTTGCTGCCTTGTTCTCTACCTTTCTGACCCCACATAAGAGGAAGAAACAGGCATCGGCATGCACATGTAAAGTGAACACACTACTGCACCCACACTCAAGCACACAACCTTCAGTCTGTTGAGGCCAGCAAAGAATTACTTACACTTACAAAGAATGTGGTGGTCTGTAATTTATATCGTAGGTACACATCGTAGGTAGACAGAATCTAAAAAACAAAAATCCAGAAAAATCACATTGTATAATAAGGGGTCATCTGAATCTTTGTTGCAATGATAGGTTAATGTCAGTACATATTATTGCATATGGGGGGGGGGGATATCTGTTTTGCCTAGTCATGTTTTGTTCTGCCTGCATCTGTCAACCTGCAATCAGCTTCATTTGGTCCACCTGCATCATGTAATCACTCTCTACATTTCACCTGCACCATGCTCTATTTATACACTGCCATTCTGTTCATTCTCTGAAGAAAAAATATCTCGATTCATGTCAAGTCCTGTCTGCCAGGTTATGTTCTTTTGATTATTAAATTTTTACTCACACTACGTAGATGTCTGGTCGTCTGCATTCTGGAGTCCTCCACCTCACCAGCCCTGACATTAGTAAATAGTAGCCACCGATATAAGGATGCTCTGAATCATTTTGAGTTAAGATCTATAATATTTCATCAGAGTTCACAGGCCCAAACAAGGATCAGAACCAAAATAAATTGAAATTTTGTATAATACAAGTAAATCATAAAAATAAAATCATATTATACATTACATTTAGACTTTTTCTGACTATTTTCAGATGATATGAACTTCTAAAAGGGCTACACTGTCAAATGATGAATGGTGCTCCTGGGGTAGCCAAGCCATGCTTTTCAATACTGGGAAGAAATTTCCAAAATGGGAATAACAAAAACATCAAAGGTCTTAACATAGAATTCCAAAAATGTAAAGTATGCAGTCCACTGGAGCTCAGTCTGGACCACTGTGTGCATGTGTACTTATGCACAGTATCCTTGTCTGTCAGAGGTGTAGCAGAGGAAAAGCCAATTGCCTAAATGATGTGTGTCCACCTTCCACAAAATGCATCGCGGCTCACTTAGACACCAATAACCACATGAGCTTTCTTTTGTTTATTTTCATTCAAAATTCTAGAAATGCTCACAGACTTCCAGAGGAAAATTTGTCCAAAAAATATATATATATTTTTTTTAAAGTTAAATTTTTGGTCTAAAGTTATTGCAGTCATACAGTATTCACATATAGCACAGACATAAAAGAAGCAACAAAACATTCTGCTGCTGTTTAAATGTTAGTTAATGTTGTGCCCAGGCGCGTAGTTTCAGAGCAACTGCGGAGCCAACCGGAGAGTGGGAGCCTGGTGGGTGTGTTCAGGAACAGGTGGTCGCAGAGCGGTGTAACCCAGACGAAGATAGCGGTAAAACCTGAATACTGACTCGGAATGGGCTAAAAATTACAGCGAATCACTTATTCACCCAGCAAGACATGAGGTGGAGGTTCACTCTAATGAGCATCATCAGAGTTATGATGAGGAACTTTCACCTGAGCTACAGGTGAAGTTAAATGATGTGGCTGTAATAGAAAACAGTAGCAACCTTCTATGTGAGCTTCTAGCGGAATTTGCATCATAATGTGAAAATATCTGGTCTTTTACTTCAGTCAAAATAAAAGCATTTAATCCTAACGTAGCTGAACACATTAAAAGCTCTTCAGATCAACACATTGATCTCATTGCTTCATGTCAAGTCCTGTCTGCCAGGTTATGTTCTTTTGATTATTAAATTTTTACTAACACTACGTAGATGTCTGGTCATCTGCATTCTGGAGTCCTCCACCTCACCAGCCCTGACATTAGTAAATAGTAGCCACCGATATAAGGAAGCTCTGAATCATTTTGATTTAAGATCTATAATATTTCATCAGAGTTCACAGGCCCAAACAAGGATCAGAACCAAAATAAATTGAAATTTTGTATAATACAAGTAAATCATAAAAATAAAATCATATTATACATTACATTTAGACTTTTTCTGACTATTTTCAGATGATATGAACTTCTATAAGGGCTACACTATCAAATGATGAAGGGTGCTCCTGGGGTAGCCAAGCCATGCTTTTCAATACTGGGAAGAAATTTTATACAGCTGGCTTTGTCTTAGTCTTGCTTCAGCACACACACTATTGGGGGCATGTTGCTGCTCTGTGCTCTTATACGATATGAAGAGCTGTAAACCATTTGTTATGACAGATAATTTGACTATCAAATCATGGTACATCCTGAAACCTGGTCCATACCTAATCAAAGCAGTCCTTTTTGGTAAAAAATGGAAAAGAGTAGATGCAAATATTGTGTTGAAAAGAACCACACATAGGTAATCCAACCTGAAATGAATGAATACTAATGAAATTGTATTTCATTGGTATCCAACAGAAACACTGGAACTTTAAAGCTTAAATTAGCATATTATAACAGGAATCTGTTCATCTTCTTTTGTAGCTCAATTAGAATTTATTTAACATTATGAGCAGGTGTTATGTCACATGTGTCAGTCTGGTGTGAAAGAGTTTTCCTCAACTTTCTGTCCTTCTCCTTGCCTCTCACTGCTTTCATTTTCACATTCCTGCTCTACTGGAAACTGTCAAAACCAGTGGAAGGTGGTGGGAGAAACGCAGCGAGTGAGAGAGATGATCTCCCTCTTACTGTGTCGACAGCTCAAGTTGCACTGCTTCTGAGGAGGTCGAACAAAGTAGGAAAATTGTGAGGATTTATTAGCCTCATGCTGGATGGATGGAGAGGAAAGACAGAGGAAAAGTAATCTGAAAAAGAAGAGAAGCCATCTTCGTTTTTATAAGTTTACACAAGTGTACATTTTACAGTCTCACAATCAGCTACATGTCAAAGACAAAACTGACAAGTTCATTTTTTTTCCACAAAAATGCATTTCTATTTCCAAAATGGGAATAACAAAAACATCAAAGGTCTTAACATTAGAATTCCAAAAATGTAAAGTATGCAGTCCACTGGAGCTAAGTCTGGACCACTGTGTGCATGTGTACTTATGCACAGTATCCTTGTCTGTCAGAGGTGTAGCAGAGGAAAAGCCAATTGCCTAAATGATGTGTGTCCACCTTCCACAAAATGCATCAAGGCTCACTTAGACACCAATAACCACATGAGCTTTCTTTTGTTTATTTTCATTCAAAATTCTAGAAATGCTCACAGACTTCCAGAGGAAAATTTGTCCAAAAAATATACATATATATTTTTTAAAGTTAAATTTTTGGTCTAAAGTATTTGCAGTCATACAGTATTCACATATAGCACAGACATAAAAGAAGCAACAAAACATTCTGCTGCTGTTTAAATGTTAGTTAATGTTGTGCCCAGGCGCGTAGTTTCAGAGCAACCGCGGAGCCAACCGGAGAGTGGGAGCCTGGTGGGTGTGTTCAGGAACAGGTGGTCGCAGAGCGGTGTAACCCAGACGAAGATAGCGGTAAAACCTGAATGCTGACTTGGAATGGGCTAAAAGTTACAGCGAATCACTTATTCACCCAGCAAGACATGAGGTGGAGGTTCACTCTAATGAGCATCATCAGAGTTATGATGAGGAACTTTCACCTGAGCTACAGGTGAAGTTAAATGATGTGGCTGTAATAGAAAACAGTAGCAACCTTCTCTGTGAGCTTCTAGCGGGATTTGCATCATAATGTGAAAATATCTGGTCTTTTACTTCAGTCAAAATAAAAGCATTTAATCCTAATGTAGCTGAACACATTAAAAGCTCTTCAGATCAACACATTGATCTCATTGCTGCAGCCAGTCTTATAGTCTAGATCTACATGTAGACAGAAAAAAAGTGTTCCTCAATAAACCAAGAAAATATCCCCTGATTTCAGTAAGACGTAGTAGAAAGAGCAAAAGTAAGCCTCCTTCTTCTCTTTCATATCATCTGTGCTGATTCTAAACATGCAGCTCTGACTTTGAAGATGCAGTATAATTAAGAAATAAATCATAGCAATTAATCACAGGTGGACCATTGATTAGTTAACTATTTTATTTTTCTGAATTACACATGAAATATTATATAAACTAAACTAATTAAACAAGGATACAGTTTTACTGAAGGTGAGACATTCATACCATATGTATACAGTTATTAATAACTGTAATATTAGTACTGATACGGTACAGGATGAGGCTCTATGCTATATTTTAAACACCACAACTTAACAACCTTTCCTCTCAAAGTGTTTAATAGTAAGAACTGCACTAATGTCTCACATGCTCAGTGCAGAACAAAAGACTGTGTTGAAAAATGTTTCATTTATTATTTTTGGCAGGCCAAATTTCTTCAGAAGTGGAATGAAGGGCTGAAAATATGGTGGTAAAAGAGAACAGGTTCATAAAAGAAGGAACAATTTTAATAAAATGTTTCGAGAGCTCTTGGCATAATAAAATAAATGTGTTTTAGGATTTTACCATTTAGGAAAATCAACTTTATACCACTTTCCTTTTTTGAAATATAAGAATAAAGACAATGGAGCCTCAGGAGTGGAACACTATGATGAGAATGTAACGTTTAAAAAGGTAATTTATGTAGATGACAAAAGAAGCACATTTATCTGGCCCAAAGTAAACATCTCTGAGTTTAAGAAAAACTTTTGTCAGCAAAAATTCAGATTAAGTTCTTTTCTAAATACATCAAAATGTGTCATTATTTGTTTCAGCAAAGTGGTTTTTCATCTGGCCTAAACTCTGTTTCTTCCTGTCCTTCATTAAGCTTCTAACAAAAATAAAAAGTAAAATTATTGCAAACCTTTTTTGCTTGATTCACAATAATTTACATTCAGTCTAAAACCAGCTGAGACAGAGAACTGGTACAAAATGTCCTTTATTATTTTAATTTTAAATTACCTATACATTGTCTTATTGAAATCTAAATATTTTGGATTTGGGCTAAAGCCCCCAATGTTTTGAGACCCTAAAAACGCCCCTGGTTGTGCCAACTCATTATTTTACTATGAAGTTGTTTATTTTAAATAACTATATTATTACAGTGTGAAAAAAGTGTGTGAGCCTACTATATAAAGTATATGCAATGGCTAGATGACAATAAAAACATTTCTCTTTCTTATATGACATTGTAAAACAATGGCTGTCTAAAACGTAAGTCATCAAAACCATTTTGCTGTCATTTTGTCAGAATTACATTCCTCAAAACAACAACACCTGAATGCCTCAGGTACTGTCAGCCACAGTGACTGTGCTGCTAATGCTTCAACTGCTTCACAGAATACCTAACCAGAAAATACAATTGATGCACAAAAGAAATGTGTTTTTTAAAATGATCCCAACCATGGAATGTTGAGCAAACAATGTTTTGTTTATGCAAAAAAGTCCTAATATGGCCTTATCAATCTTTAACCTGACGAGTCCCGTTTTTCTTTATACTAAGTTGAAAATATGATCCTAAAATAATAATCTTACTACTATTGTACTGGAAAAAATGTGTCAGCTAATGTATGCATTGCTTATTTATTAGGTTGGAAAGGGCCAAAGCAGACAGAATGTGAGATGAGCCAAAAAAACAAAGAGTATCTGTATCCAAATCCAGAACCCTTCAGCTTTGACAGTGCCAATCCTTTCTCTACCTGAATATCCCACAGAGACGTATTTGGATTTTTAAGCAGACAGCTGAAACTAAATCACACAGGAACTGACCTCTCAGTAAACACTACTTTCTTGCTGTTGTTGCTACACCTAACACGTTTTCCAGTACACAAATGGAGTGGCTAACTGTGTTACAGTCATAGGTTGGGTAATCGTGATTCTGAAAAGCCATATTTGGGAAGAAAATAAAGGTATTTAGCCAATGTTTGTCCATTCTAAAACCAGGTAGTTGCTAGCACTCTTATACTTTAAGCATCTACATTTAATTGATTGAACTTGGTCTGGGTTAGTAACTCTGCTTATGTAAACACTCTAACCTCTGCACATAACATTTTTTTAATGTTTTAGACCACATCATTTGGGAGCCATATGAACATTTAGGGATACACGGCGCAGCAGCTTTAACCAACCATCCATCCATCCATCCATCCATCCATCCATCCATCCATCCATCCATCCATCCATCCATCCATCCATCCATCCATCCATCCATCCATCCATTCGCTGTGTTTTACAGGGTCACTGGTCACAGTCATTGGTCACCAGGCAGGGTACATCCTAGACAGCTCACCAGTCCATCACAGGGAAAAACGAAGACACACAGGAAAAACAACCATGCACGCACACACTTTCACCTAAGGGCAATTTAGACAGACCCAGACCAGGGTTCAAACCCAGTTTTGATGCAGCAAACTGGTTTAAAACGGTAGCCTATTGGTTATTTTTCTTTTTGTTTCTGAGTGCATGTTTCTTATAGTCTCACACAGCTAGGCATTGGCTGTGTGATGCTCTCATGGTCACCTTTAGCAAAACTAGGAAAGTTTTACGGCATCCAAACACAATAAGGTAAATACTATCAATCAAATGGCTTAAGCTGACTTGAAAAACCCCTACTTTTTTAATTAATCAAAAATAAACAACTTCAATCAAAACACTTTTTACAGGTACGCTCTTTAAAGAGACTTCCAGCAGAGGGCAGCCATGGAACTGCAGGTCAGCAGGATCTGGGCATTAAGGTTTGCAAGGTTTATCTAGTGGGAAGAACTGGGAGAATAAGGCAGAGTCGAGAGAAAGAGGCGGAATGTGTGTGGGACAGAAAAAAAACACTAAACAGAAGGTGAGGCGAGACAACTGAGGGGGGGCCATAATACTGAGAAGTACTCGGTAAAGTATGTTTGTGTGTGAGTGAGTGAGCAGGAAGCTTATGTGAGATCTTGCATAAGCGCAGGTGTCAGCAGGTGCATGCTAGCACCAACACAAAGCAGTGCATTGGCATCTATGTGTGTGTGTGTGTGTGTGCCTAAAGACAACCTGCTCCCTCATTACCCTGTTTCCTCCAGTCCAGTGCTAATGAGGAACCTCACCATCACTGTTGTAATCAAGGTCAAGCATAGGCCAAAACACAGAGACAAACATGCAAGTGTGCAGAGTCTGATGAAACGCAACCGGCATGTGAATGTGTGTGCACAACTAAAATTAGCAATCAGTTCACTAAACAGGGTACCCAGAAAAGCACCCAGAAAAGCAAAAGATCGAATGTAGTTTAGATGGGTTACATCTAATTGTCCCTTCTGAATAATGCACTAGTGTATCAATAATTTAGCTTTAATTACCCAGGACAGGTCAGATGTGGACTTTGCTTTACCATTGACAAACCCCTTAGAGCAAACATTCAACAAAGCTTTGTTTCAAGGGACATTTGAAAGAATGGTACACGAAAATATGGTATCAAGTGCTAAAATGTAACAACATTTAATAGACGAAACCACTGAAAATAACTTCTTATTCAACAAACATTTATTTCACATGGACATTAAGTGGGCATAAAAAATGGGCATATATGTGGAAGGAATTGGTAAATCTGGCAGATCTGACTAAATACGTTTTTTACTAATTCAAATCTAAAAGATGTGGCATGCATCTTTATTCTACCTTTTTAAATCAATTCACCTTTTGCTGCAATTACAGCTGAACATCTTTTGGGGTATGTGCCAGCTCAGCACATTTAGAGACTGAAGCCTTCTTTTTGGACTTTCTTTTTATTTTTGTGAAGCTCAATCCAATTAGATGGAGAGTGCTTGTCAACATCAATGTCCAACTCTTGGCATAGATTCTCACTTGGATTTCGGTCTTGGACTTTGATTGGGACATCCTAACACATGACAATGCTTTGATTATATCCTTGACATTTGATTTTATCCTTGACATAGCTCTTGCTGTATGATTACGGTATTTGCTTAACTACCCCAGTTTTAATTCTTTAAAGCTTTAAAAAGGTGATCTCACATGATTGCTCTGGATTTCTATCATCAACTCGGTACAGGTTCCCTGTCCATGCTGATGAAAATCTTCCCCACAGCATAATACTGCCACCTCCATGTTTTACTAAAGGGATGGCGTGTTAAGGGTTATGTAGAGTGTTAGTTTTCCTCCACACAAAGTGGTTTAAACAAGTTAAATTCTGATCACATCTAACCATAGCGCCTTCTTCCATATCATTGCAGTGTCCTCTACACTCTTATGGTAACCTCCAAACAAGACTTTTTACAGAAATAGTTTTATTCTTGTCTTTCTTTCATAAAAGCCAGACTTGTGGAGTACACAAGTAGACAGATTCTTCCACCACAGCTTTAGATCTCTGCAGCTCTTGCAAAGCACCCATGAACTTCTTGGCTGTTTCTCTGATTAAAGCTCCCCGTGCATGGTCAGAACAGGTGGACGGTCATGTCTTAGTGGGTTTGGTGCATGGGAAATGTTCAAAGCATGGAATGTTTTTTTATTGTGTTATGAAATTATTTACCCTGCTTTAAATGCTTCCAGAACTTTATCCCTAACCTTTCTGCTGTGTTTATGAAGGAACATGGAATGTGTGTGGGCACTGTGGGCACATATATATATATATATATCTATATATATATAGATATATATATATCTATATATATATATATATATAGATATATATATATAAAATGTGTGTGTGTCTTAATTGTTACTCTCATCTGTGGCCCCCTTGAGATCTCTCTCTCTCTCTCAGCTAAGTCCAAACTCAAACTAATTAAAATGTATCAATATTTTACTTTACTGTAGGCTGTCTGTATAGGGCAGAAATTACAATCACTTGACAATGTAGAATATATACACTGCTCAAAAAAATAAAGGGAACACTTAAACAACACAATATAACTCCAAGTAAATCAAACTTCTGTGAAATCAAACTGTCCACTTAGGAAGCAACACTGATTGACAATCAATTTCACATGTTGTTGTGCAAATGGAATACACAACAGGGGGAAATCTTTGGCGATTAGCAAGACACACTCAATAAAGGAGTGGTTCTGCAGGTGGGGACCACAGACCACTTCTCAGGACCTATGCTTTCTGGCTGATGTTTCCCTCTCCCTCAGGAGACCATCCGCCGTCTCATCAGGAGGATTCCCAGGCGTTGTAGGGAGGTCATACAGGCACGTGGAGGCCACGCACAATACTGAGCCTCATTTTGACTTGTTTTAAGGACATTGCATCAAAGTTGGATCATCTGTATCTGTAGTGTGTTTTTCCACTTTAATTTTGTGTGTAACTCCAAATCCAGGCCTCCATTGGTTAATAAATTTGATTGATTTTTGTGTGATTTTGTTGTCAGCACATTCAACTTTTTAAGGAAAAGTATTCA
Source organism: Crenichthys baileyi (assembly GCA_036173005.1). Classification (NCBI taxonomy): domain Eukaryota; kingdom Metazoa; phylum Chordata; class Actinopteri; order Cyprinodontiformes; family Goodeidae; genus Crenichthys; species Crenichthys baileyi. The sequence continues at coordinate 349,565 of JAHHUM010001155.1, read as the reverse complement.
ATGAGAATATTTCATTCATTCAGATCAAGGATGTGTTATTTGAGTGTTCCCTTTTTTTTTGAGCAGTGTATATTTCAATTGTTAAAGAACTGCCATGTATGAAACAATGATAGACCATTTTCTGATGCATAACTTTTCATCTTCGGTTTCCATCTTTTCTTTTGAACAAAGAAGTTATTGTTCTCTGCATTGTGGTCAAATTTTGATTTAATTTAAATAAAAAAATTTGACAGTTCGGTTGTTTTCGCGGTTTTTATATAAAAGTCTGTAGATGGTAAGTGATTTATTGTTCGTCCTGTCCTAATGTAAGCGGTGTTTTTTTATGTCTGTGCACCACCTGTGTAAAATCTCCCAGTCCATTAAATCAAACGCACCGATCTCCTTGACAACCGCACTGTTTTGGAGGTAAGCGCTCTCATGCAGTGTATGTGAAATCTCTGGTCATAAGCTGTGTTTTCGAGCTGTACTGTGTTGTTGTAATTCAGCAAAATAACATGAACCACAACTAGTTACTCCCATTGCTTTTAACTGGGGTATTTAGCAGCGAGCAGACAGACATTAACCGTAGCGGTGCTCGTTTTAAAGGCTGGCCGTTCACAACAGCCTCGAGCTCCGAGGGGAGAGAAGCAAAACAAGAGCATTGAGGCTCCAGCATAGCAGAACAGTTCAGAAACAATTTGGAATGAGGGTTAAAAAGCTATATTTATAAACAGATTAAGTCGTGTTGTAGACAGACTGCCTATTGGTAGCGGATCTGATCTTCTTTGTGTGCTCGTGAATTTTTGAAGCCGTAACTGCTTCTGGATGACGGCTTCATAGCAGACAGCCGTTCTTCCCTCTTCCCGGTACTGCGTACCGGCGCAGAATCTTTTAGTGGTACGCAGTACCGGACCGTACCGGCTCACTTTCACCCCTGGTTGTGTGACAATTTAATTTGATGTGACAAAATATGCAAAAGCACATTTCTCCAGCACAAAGGGAAGAGAGTGTTGATCAAAACTTAAATAAAATATAAAGTAAGCTCATTTACAGATGAATGTTTGGAACCCAAGAATCATCTTCTAGTTGAATTATAGCTCCTTTCGGCCTGCTGTCATTGATTACTTTTGATTCTATTTAACATTTTGGATGATTAAAAAATTTCTTTTGGACAATGCAGATAGTCCTTTACCAACACAGAGATTCATTGACCACATACAATGTTCCGGTCTGGCAGCTTTTGGCTTGATCCATAACAGTTGACATGCCCATTAACTCATCAACTCATAAGCATTAAGATTTTTATGGTAGCAATACTTATCAAAATAAGCAACCAACTCAAAAACCTAAGTTAAATGTTTCTAAATGCAGCCTTAGAGTAACGCCAGTGTATGAAAGGTATTTGTATCTGTGTTTGAATGTGTGTGTGAATATATGTGTGTTTGTGTTCCATCTCAAACAGAGTGAACACCAATAAGATCTGCCTCCAGATCGATCAGACTCAGACTGTGCGTGAGTTGACAGACTGAGCTGGTTGTTCTTTTGATTGATCCACTTTGTGTATTATGTGGGAGTGCATAAGCCTCCATGCCTCTGTGTATATGACAGAAACTAACACAGTATAACATTTTTTTTTACTTACTTAATTCATGTCAAGTTCTTTCTCACACTGCGAAACCACAACTGAACACTGTGCAGGTGAGAAATCTACTTCTCTGAAATATGCTACCTATGAATCTATGGCTCAAATTAACAGACAACTGCTTTGAGTGCCGCTTTTGATGGTCTGATTTAGTGAGGAAATTGTGCGTAAAAGGGAAGCACTCACAAGTTACCATGTGTGTTTTACATTATTGCCAATACGGATCACTGAGTTGACAGATTTCACAGCCAGAGGATGGTTTTTAGTCAGCGCCACAATCTAACTGACAGTTTTCACACCTTATCAAATTAAACAGGTAAACACACCTGAGGTTTTCTAAACCAAAGCAGGCAGTGTGTTGTGTGAAAGCTCATCTAATGTTTCCTCTCAATCAGTTTAAGAATGGGAATTGTTTTCCAGGGTCCCTACGCATTTCTGATGTACACATTCCAGATGTTTTCAGAGCTTTCAGATTTCTCTGTCCTTTACATTCATTTTTAAATATAAAATACTAAAGTTCACTATGATTTTATGGCAGTTGTTTCTACAGCAGCCAGGTTTTAAATATAGTGTTTGCAAAAACTGGAAGGAAGGACAGAAGCATGGTGGGTGGGACATGGAAGGAAGAAAAGGAGAATAGACTGAAAGGAGGAAAGGGGAAAGGACACAAGCAAGGAAGAGAGGTAGGACACCGAATAAAAGTAAGGAAGGACACATAGAAGGAAATAAAGAAATTACATCAGTAGGAAGGACACAAACAAAGAGGAAAGGGAAAATAGGTATAGAAAAGGAAGAAAGGAAGGGCATAAGAGATGATCGAAGGTAGCATACAAGAAAAGAAAGAAGGAAGAAGGGGAGCAGAGAAGGAAGGAAATAAAGAAAGGAAAAACACAAGGGAGGAACTGGGTGCAAAGAATGAAAAAGGAAGGATACAAGGAAGTAATGGAGGTAGGAAGTAAAGTTTGAAGGGTCGACAGAACAATGGTGGAAAGATGCAATGATGGAAGGACAGAAGAGTGGAAAAACCCAAGGAGGGGATGGAGTAAGGGCACCAGAAATAAAGGAAAAAGGGAGGATATGAGGGCGGAACGGAGGAAGTAAGTATACAATGAGGGAACAAACTCTCAAACAACAGGACCGGGAATAAAGTCTGAAAAAACAAATAATTTTTCGAATAAATGTTTTTTTTATACTTATCCAGAGCTGGGAAGTACTGAAATCAAAATTAATACTTTTCCAAAGTTTTCTAGACTGCACAGGAACCCTGGATTTCTCATTAACTATGTACTTTTCATGTAAGATGTAAGAAGGAAGGCGGAAAGAATAACAGGAAGGAAAATAAAGTTGGAAAAAACAAAAGCAGTACAGGACAGAGGACCAGAAGCAGCAGGTCAGCACTAATGGTCAGTGACATGGCACTATGGCTGGGCTTGGCGCAAGCGTCTGAACTGCTGAAATATTTACACAGCTTACAGAACGAGGGGCTCATTCACTTCAAATCAGCTGGAGTAGAGAGAGGCAGAGAGCCGGAACACTCTTCCACCTCTTCACTTACTGAGGCAACAGCATGCAGTTCAAATGGATAGCAGCACATGAATAATGTGCCCGTGTGACTTTTTGTTTTATTTATTTATTTTTGCCCCAGTGTGTTAGGACGCTCTCTTCTTCATTTTGTTAAAGGTTTAAAGATGAGGAAGTCTATTTGACCCTGTTATATCAATGTCTTATTTCTGCATGCATTTGTGATATACACAAATATACATTTGTATCCCCATGCAAGCAGTCTTGCCCGCGTTGGTGTTTGAAAATGAACTTTCCAATCTCCAAGGAGCTTTTTTTGTGTCTCCTTGTCAGCTTTAAAAGTTAGGGGTCAAACCAGCACGCACCTAACACAAGCCAACTCCACTTGCTGTTACCACGACAACAGAGGGCATAAACATAAACTGAAAACTGTCTAATTTTCCTAATGATAGTTCAGGTAAACTTCTCATGTTTGTATCAGCTGGACAGATAGTTAAAGCAATGCGAGACAATGTGTTTTTTTTATGTAATATTTTCCCTCTCACTTGAAAGTTACTGACCCTTTCTCACCTTTTTTCCTACCTTTTGTTTTCTTCCGTGCAGGCGGTCTAAGATGGACATATTCACAAGCACAGTGCTTGCTAAGCAAGTCTGTCAGCTCCAGTTTAATATTTAATTGTGCATCTATACATACAACCATGTATACTGTACACACTGACATGTTCAGACAATTCGGCTGGGGACTAGACTTGGCCCAATTTCAGCCCGATTGGTATTGATCATAGCTGGCCAGTCAGAAACTTAAAAACTGGATTTTTTTTTTCTGATCAGTGAGCAAACCATACAAAGCTCTACCAGCTCTCAGGAATAACACTGTTTGAGAAGAAGGTTGCTACTGATTGAAAAATGCTCAATTTAGATATTTTCTGTATCAGCGAAGTGTTTAAAAATAAAGTCTGAAAAAGCACAGAAGGACCAAGAAGCTTTTAAAAGGAAACCAACTTGTCCGAAGTTCATTCAAGCAGGGAAAAAGCATGAGAGAATGAGACTGATCATATTACAGCCAAATTGCACTATTTGCACTATCCTTTTAAGCTTTCAACCTCCGTGTGTCATTTTGGATTTTACACACTGAAAGTAATTTAGGAATATCAGAGTGAATGTAAGGAACACAAGCTGTTTTAACAATGCTCGTTGTGTTAACTGCTAATATAAGACACTAAAGACAGTTTAATATGTCAATCTGTATTAATTTTGTCTTTGCTTTAAAATTGTTTTACAGCCACTGCTCAAATAAACGGGCTCATATTGCCTTTGCAAAATAAATGATAAACGATGCTCAAAGCAGGAACTCTAGGAAATACATGTTGAGAGCTTACATCTTTTATGCTGAAGTTGTTAAAGAGAAATAGGACAATCCTAAAATCAGTATTGGCAGGCTAAAGCTTTAAAACATCAAAGATCGAATATCAGTCAAGAAACTCTGAATGGTGCATCCCTAATGAATGCACTAATGTACTAACACCTGTGAAATCCTCTGTAAAAGTTCATAGGCTCTTAAATGTGGCTTATTTATTTCCTCATTGCACCTCAATGTAGATGTTGTGATATACACAAGACTTCCAGCAGTGAGCTAAGAGCCAGTGGCAGCATGTTGTTTGTGGCTAGCTCTGAGAACAGAAGCCGTGGACATATTTTGTAAACAAAAATATCAACTGTGTATTGCAGAGTTCACTCTGATCAACTGAGTCTACACTCTTTGTAGATTGCATATCCATGCACACCATTTTACAGCCCAAATCTGTCAAACTCCTGGGGATTTTCTCTTGAATTTTATGATTTTTGTTTCATGCTTCTATATTTAGTGATTAATTTTGCTCCTGATGAATTCAGGTCTGCTCAGAAACCATCTGTGCAATTTTGCAAACAACTTCTTTCTCCTGAAAAAGAGGCAAAGGGTATGCAATGGTGTGAGCATACTCCTCCTTATAGGTGAGCTGTTTGGATCCTCCAAACATACATGTGCTGTTAAATGACTATACTTGGGTTAGCTGCATTACATACATTTTTATTTAAAAGACTGGTCTTGGTCTCAAGACCAGTCTTAAGACTGGCCTCAAGACCGGTCTTGAGACCAAGACCAAGACCAAGTCATGGTCATTTCAAAGTCATGGTCTTCTCTTGGTGTCGGACATGCTAGACTCAGTATGTTTTGTTCAAGACTAAGACCAAAACCACAGCTGCAACATCCCTTTTTTTTACTTTTTTACTAAAGTTTTTTACTTTGAAAGTTTTATTGCTGCAACCTCTGCCTCTGCATGCTTACATTTAATTTTTTGTTCCCCTAAATGTTGATGAGTTGCCACAGACAAATTACCTTTAAATCTTTGTAGCAAAGAACTGTTATTATGATTACAGCAACAGTCCTTAAAATGAGCTCTGCCTTGGTCTTGGACTTGGCCTCCCCTCTCTTAAAGTCTTGGTCTTGTCTTGGTATTGATTTGGTCTTGGGTTAGGTCTTGACTGCAACATTAGTATCAATAATGAACTGTTTCTAATTTTTCTATTAAAAAGCTAAGAGTATATTCTCAACAGTACTTTGATGTAAGTTTTGTGTCCGTGTGCTCTTTGGAAAATAAATTATACAAAGGTTGTTTGTTCCCCATCTGGTTATGCTTTTACTCCTCGTCTTCTTTGTCTTTTATATGTCTAGTACCACCTTTTAGACATGCGTTTTAATGTCACAAAATTGAACTCAGCTGCATGCCATCTGCAGAAGAATCATGCAGAACCTGACAAACATGAACAGATGATGAAGTTACAATGCACAGATCACTGTTTAAAAAAAAGTTGAGCTTCAAATTAGGGGTTTGTGATTCTTTAAAAATCACAACTTTCTTTGGGAAAAGTATTACGAAAAATAAGCTTCTTAATCACGAACGGCAACATAAAAGTGTTGAGAATGTTACAATGTCCTATCCATGCAAAAAGCTGCATGGCTAGTGTAACCTGGCCATCATAAACACTGTTGGAGACTTGTCCTTGTACACCTTCAGCTAAACATTCTGATCACCATAATTAACACTGTTCAGCCAACCTCTATTTTAACATGAAGCTCTTGGTACGAAGCTGTAAATGGAGCTGTTTTGTTACTCCCTACCAGGGTAAAACTACAGATGCAATACCCTGTGATATTTTGATTTAGCAACAATCCTACAACACTTCTTATTGAAAATGATGTCTCATTACAGATGTTTTCATAAAGGAAAAGTGCCATTTTCTCAGTGGTTAAGGAGTTTTTTTTTTGTTCAGATTGCTCCAAAGACTTTCTGCCGTGATTCTGCCACATTAGCTCCAATAAGCTAACCAGCACCTCCGTTTGTTTAGATATGCCATTCTTAGGCTTTTTCTGGTTTATGCATTTACCAACATGTTTGCTCTCATGCCCTAATCCCTAAACAGCAACATTTTTGTAAGTCTGATTTATAAACATAGCCTTAACCATAAACACAGCATATACTGTATGAAGAAGTGAATAAATGGTTGTTTTTTTCCTAGTGCATGTGTAAACTGGAAGAGAAGTCTGACTGGCTTTCCTTTGTGCATGTATGAACCAGTAGCAACATTGGATTGTTGGAAATCAAGGTGGCAGTCGTCAAAGTGGTGTTGAGAGCCTGCATGATGATGTTTAGCAGTGTTTTTTTGCATAAATGGTGCCCCGAGCCAGGTTTAACCAGTTTACACTCACCGGCCAATTATTAGGTACACCTTGCTAGTACTGGGTTGGACCCCCTTGTGCCTTCAGAACTGCCTTAATCCTTCGTGGCATAGATTCAATGATGTACTGGAAACATTCCTCAGAGAGTTTGGTCCATATTGCATCACACAGATGCTGCAGATTTGTCGGCTGCACATCCATGATGCGAATCTCCCGTTCCACCACATCCCAAAGGTGCTCTATTGGATTGAGATCTGGTGACTGTGGAGGCCATTTGAGTACAGTGAACTCATTGTCATGTTCAAGAAACCAGTCTGAGATGATTTCTTGCTTTATGACATGGCGCGTTATCCTGCTGGAAGTAACCATCAGAAGATGGGTACACTGGGGTAATAAAGGGATGGACATGGTCAGCAACAATACTCAGGTAGGCTGTGGTTTGACACGATGCTCAGTTGGTACTAAGGGGCCCAAAGTGTGCCAAGAAAATATCCCCCACACCATTACACCACCACCACCAGCCTGAATTGGCAAGATGGATCCATGCTTTCATGTTGTTGATGCCAAATTCCGACCCTACCATCCGAATGTTGCAGCAGAAATCGAGATTCATCAGACCAGGCAACGTTTATCCAATCTTCTGTTGTCCAATTTTGGTGAGCCTGTGCAAATTGTAGCCTCAGTTTCCTGTTTTTGGCTGACAGAAGTGGCACACTTCTGCTGCTGTAGCCCATCCGCCTCAAGGTTCGACCTGTTGTGCGTTCCGAGATGCTCTTCTTCATGCCTTGGTTGTAATGAGTGGTTATTCGAGTTAATGTTGCCTTTCTATCAGCTCGAACCAGTCTGGCCATTCTCCTCTGACTTCTGGCATCAACAAGGCATTTGCACCCACAAAACAGACGCTCACCGGATATTTTCTCTTTTTTGGACCATTCTCTGTAAACCCTAGAGATGGTAGTGCGTGAAAATCCCAATAGATCAGCAGTTTCTGAAATTCTCAGACCAGCCCGTCTGGCACCAACAACCATGCCACGTTCAAAGTTACTTAAGTTCATCTTTCTTCCCCATTCTGATGCTCGGTTTGAACTGCAGCAGATCGTCTTGACCATGTCCACATGCCTAAATGCATGTGATTGGCTGATTAAAAATGTGTGTTAACGAGCAGTTGGACAGGTGTACCTAATAGAGTGGCCGGTGAGTGTATATTGTGGTTTTGATGGTTCTCTCAATCTGAAGTGGTTCTACCTCCAAAAAAGCATTAAAGCATTGCTCTTTCTTCTTTTTCCAAATAGAATAAAGGTTAAGGTTAAGAATCTCTGTTCAAAATAGACCAAGTCAATTGAGGATTGAAATCTAAATATTTTACGTTTTGAAACTGACCACAAAACACAACATTTTTTAAAATCCTACAATCCTGCAAGCAACAGAAAACTGATTTGTGTCTTGTGGCACGCCAAAGCTGTGCAGCCCTGAACGGTGAGCCATATCGACCATATAAAATAAACACCACTACAGATGATACTGTGTTTATTGTCTGTCACGTTATTGACAGTGTCATTGCCTAAGGTAAAAAGATGAAAAAACTTGCATTATTGAATAAATACTGTTTTATGTTATCCAATGTAACCTGTGAATTTGACTGATGGAATATATGTTGATATATATACAAGGGTTGGACAATGAAACTGAAACACAGTCATTTTAGTTTGGGAGGTTTCATGGCTAAATTGGACCAGCCTGGTAGCCAGTCTTCATTGATTGCACATTGCACCAGTAAGAGCAGAGTGTGAAGGTTCAATTAGCAGGGTAAGAGCACAGTTTTGCTCAAAATATTGAAATGCACACAACATTATGGGTGACATACCAGAGTTCAAAAGAGGACAAATTGTTGGTGCACGTCTTGTTGGCGCATCTGTGACCAAGACAGCAAGTCTTTGTGATGTATCAAGAGCCACGGTATCCAGGTAATGTCAGCATACACCAAGAAGGACGAACCACATCCAACAGGATTAACTGTGGACGCAAGAGGAAGCTGTCTGAAAGGGATGTTCGGGTGCTAACCCGGATTGTATCCAAAAAACATAAAACCACGGCTGCCCAAATCATGGCAGAATTAAATGTGCACCTCAACTCTCCTGTTTCCACCAGAACTGTCCGTCGGGAGCTTCACAGGGTCAATATACACGGCCGGGCTGCTATAGCCAAACCTTTGGTCACTCATGCCAATGCCAAACGTCGGTTTCAATGGCACAAGGAGCGCAAATCTTGGGCTGTGGACAATGTGAAACATGTATTGTTCTCTGATGAGTCCACCTTTACTGTTTTCCCCACATCTGGGAGAGTTACGGTGTGGAGAAGCCCCAAAGAAGCGTACCACCCAGACTGTTGCATGCCCAGAGTGAAGCATGGGGTGGATCAGTGATGGTTTGAGCTGCCATATCATGGCATTCCCTTGGCCCAATACTTGTGCTAGATGGGCGCATCACTGCCAAGGAGTACCGAACCATTCTTGAGGACCATGTGCATCCAGTGGTTCAAACATTGTATCCTGAAGGCAGTGCCATGTATCAGGATGACAATGCACCAATACACACAGCAAGACTGGTGAAAGATTGGTTTGATGAACATGAAAGTGAAGTTGAACATCTCCCATGGCCTGCACAGTCACCAGATCTACATATTATTGAGCCACTTTGGGGTGTTTTGTAGGAGCGAGTCAGGAAATGTTTTCCTCCACCAGTATCACGTAGTGACCTGGCCACTATCCTGCAAGAATGGATTAAAATCCCTCTGACCACTGTGCAGGACTTGTATATGTCATTCCCAAGACGAATTGACGCTGTATTTGCCGCAAAAGGAGACCCTACACCATACTAACAAATTATTGTAGTCTAAAACCAGATGTTTCAGTTTCATTGTCCAACCCCTGTATATATGCTGATATATATATCAGTGGCGGATGCTGGTCTTTCAAGGAGGGGAAGCTCAATTTCAAGATCGCTGATTCGCTCATTTCACTGTGGGCGGGAAAACGGCAGCATTTTCGCTTCACTATTGAACTCACTGTTTAAAGCACTGTGAAGCTGCGGGAATGAGTGAGAGGAAAGCAGCGTCGTTACCAGTGATAAGAGTTGAGTGCGTTGTAGCGCATATTTAGTCAATGACATGTACACACCACAGTATATATTTGATCACTTGATGTTTTAGGGGAAGCTGAGCTTCCCTTGCAGTCTTACAGCAATCGCTACTGATATATACAGTATATATATATATGTATATATATATATAAACATGCCTGTTGCTGATAGCTCTGCTAATGACAGGTTATGTTTTCAGGCAAAGCTGCATGAGGTCATCCATTATCCTAGTCCCTACTGGGCTCTTCCTCTCCTTACCTCCCACTTTTCCTGTCTCCCTGCCTTCCTTTCTCCTGTTCTTTCTCTCACTTTTCTTTTTAATTACCTGATGTCTCCTCTTCTGGCCCTGACGCCAATAGAGATGTGAGCAGCAGCGCCTGCACTGAACCATCTCCGTGCACCCAATCATGAACCTCACCGCTGCCTGTCTGTGTGTATACTCAAAGTTTATATGTGCTTCTATTTTTAAAAAATGTGTTGATGCTCTTTGTCTGTGAATATTATTCACTTTATTTGTTTTTCCAACATGAATGTATTCCAGTACAGCATAAATAAACAAGTTGCATTCAATTTATATGTAGACTGATGAAAACATGACAGCACATCCATATTTTTTAGTAACTTGTCTGTTGACTATTTTCCTCATTAACCTATAAATCTTTTACTCTATCTTCAAACAATAAGTGCAGAAGCACAAACTTAATTCCCCAAGCAATAAAGCTGACATTTAAACAGCCTTTTGGTTGATATTCCTAAAATGTTAAAGCTATCTTTAAATGAAGACAAATGATAAATTCTGCTCAAATCAGACATTGTACTTTAAGCCCCAAACAGGCTAATTTAACTGGAGATGGAAAACACAGAGAAGCCATGGCAATAAATCACAGTGAGAAGAGAAAACAAAGATTGAAAGGATTTGGCAAGATGATCATAAACCAACTCATTTAAAGTTCCTCACAGAAACCACAGAAAAGGATTCAGAGGAAGTGAGAATGATGCTCAAACTGATTTTGGCTGCTTCTCACTCCTCTCTGTCTGCTGTTACAGATCACAAAAAGGCCCTCTGTGTGTAAGTGCCATGCACTTTTACTTTCTACAAGTACATGCTTTTGTACTCTTTTCTGTTTCCTTTGGCTGGTCTCCCGGGGATGTCCCTTCCTTCACATAATGCTAAGCTCAGGTTCCCCATCTGTGACTTGTATGAGGACAGAAGCAGCTTGTTACTCTCTAAACAACTGAGAAGCCTCTGGCACCCTGGCATTACAGCAGGAGACTGATGGATAGTGACAAACATAAAGTTTTGTCCCACTGAGTGTTTTTGTACATGTGGGTGCTTAAGAGCGTATTTGAAAAGCATTTAGGGAACTTGCATTCCTCTTGTCATTGTTGGCATAAAAAACGTTACACGAGTATGGTTTACATTGTGTTTGAGCAAGACAGCATTTTCTTTTTCATCAAAATGTAATACTGTGGTTCTTCAGAATGGATTTGGATATCCGTTCTGGACTGTTGTGATCATTTTAAGTTGTCTAAAACTGGGCTTCTCTGGTGCTCTCTTGTGTAAAAATTTAGATCCACTAACTCCTGTGCTCATCTTTGTCTATTTTGATCAGTTCCTTGTTCCTGTCTTCCCCTTGTAGTAAATTCTAGCCATCTTCTTCAGTGGCTCCATCCATGCTCTCCCACAGCTGCTCCACATTCAATTAATTATTCTCACCTGTTTTTTTCCAGTAATGACTCCTTCTCTGCTCCTCAGGTGTTTATTGTCAGGTATCCCTGTTTCCTATCTCATGTCTTGTACCATCAGTTCCTTGTTAGTTTTCTCTCCACAGTTACTGTTTTCTAAGTATTTTTTCTTCAGTCAATGAAATCAATGTCACGGTGATTCTGCCTGCCTCCTTCCAGTTATTGTGTAAAAATACCAAAAAATAGCAATATCCTGTTTTTCCCCTTAGATACCAATCTGAGTCATTTGAGAATAGATATTTCCCTGATACAAAATCCCAGTTTGATACTCTATTAAATGCAGTATATATATACACACACACACACATATATATATATATATATACAAATAAGGTTTCCAGCTGCTTTGTGCACACAGATCCCGGGACATCGGGGGTATCTGAGCCACACAAACCTTGTGTATTTCATAGCAAGTAACATGACACAGACAAAAAGCTGCAACAGTCTCTCTTTCACTACCAATGTGATTGTAAAAGATGAAACATCTTAGACCATTTGTTAGATAACGAACAATGTGCATGGTTTTGCAAACCCTGTAAACTGTCAAGAACGAAACACTTAGCTTGACAAATGGTGGAAGAAGTACTGCAGTGAAACATACAGGGGTTGGACAATGAAACTGAAACACCTGTCATTTTAGTGTGGAAGGTTTCATGGCTAAATTGGACCAGCCTGGTAGCCAGTCTTCAATGATTGCACATTGCACCAGTAAAGAGCAGAGTGTGAAGGTTCAATTAGCAGGTATAAGAGCACAGTTTTTGTTCAAAAATATTGAAATGCACACAACATTATAGGTGACATACCAGAGTTCAAAAGAGGACAAATTGTTGGTGCACGTCTTGCTGGTGCATCGTGGACCAAGACAGCAAGTCTTTGTGATGTATCAAGAACCACGGTATCCAGGGTAATGTCAGCATACCACCAAGAAGGACGAACCACATCCAACAGGATTAACTGTGGACGCAAGAGGAAGCTGTCTGAAAGAGATGTTCAGGTGCTAACCCGGATTGTATCCAAAAAACATAAAACCACGGCTGCCCACATCACCGCAGAATTAAATGTGTACCTCAACTCTCCTGTTTCCACCAGAACTGTCCGTCGGGAGCTCCACAGGGTCAATATACACGGCCGGGCTGCTATAGCCAAACCTTTGGTCACTCATGCCAATGCCAAACGTCGGTTTCAATGGTGCAAGGAGCACAAATCTTGGGCTATGGACAATGTGAAACATGTATTGTTCTCTGATGAGTCCACCTTTACTGTTTTCCCCACATCCAGAAGAGTTACGGTGTGGAGAACCCCAAAGAAGCGTACCACCCAGACTGTTGCATGCCCAGAGTGAAGCATGGGGGTGGATCAGTGATGGTTTGGGCTGCCATATCATGGCATTCCCTTGGCCCAATACTTGTGCTAGATGGCGGCGTCACTGCAAGGACTACCGAACCATTCTTGAGGACCATGTGCACCCAATGGTTCAAACATTGTATCCTGAAGGCGGTGCCGTGTATCAGGATGACAATGCACCAAAACACACAGCAAGACTGGGGAAAGATTGGTCTGACGAACATGAAAGTGAAGTTGAACATCTCCCATGGCCTGCACAGTCACCAGATCTAAATATTATTGAGCCACTTTGGGGTGTTTTGGAGGAGCGAGACAGGAAACTTTTCCTCCACCAGTATCACGTAGTGACCTGGCCACTATCCTGCAAGAAGAATGGCTTAAAATCCCTCTGACCACGGTGCAGGACTTGAATATGTCATTCCCAAGACGAATTGACGCTCTGTTGGCCACAAAAGGAAGCCCTACACCATACTAATAAATTATTGTGCTCTAAAACCAGGTGTTTCAGTTTCATTGTCCAACCCCTGTATTTAGAAGTAGGTAATAAAGTCTGTCATTAGATGATATTGTTAACATGTCTGTGTCAATATTTGCATGCAATGCTGATATCTGTGGAGGAAAAAAAATTGCACAGTGACATTAAGATGGCACCCTTAAGGCCCAAAGTATATATGTAGTTTATCTGCAAAACAAAGTTGATTAATTTAGTTCCTGTGCTCTCTCACGGTTACCCTGCACTGAATGTCTGTCCTGTGCTGCAAATCTAGAAAGTCCCAGAATATTGAGGCTTCAATTGACTGCTGTTAATTGTGATTGGCTGGTGGGACAGACAATGATAGTGAAGATCAGATTTTAATGCACAAACAGACAAAATTCAAATATTTTTTACAGTACGTAGATGAAAAACAACTGAATTGGATAACGAGATACAGAAAAAGGTAAACGAATTTGTATATTGCAACTGATGGGAAATTAACATTTGAAAACAGATGTTCTATGAGTTTTTTTGAATTGTATGAACAGTTTCTACACCAGGTTACATATTGAAAAGGATATAGGCTATATCCTGTGACAAACCCTGCTGTGGCAATCCATTTCCAAAAAGCAAAAAATTAAGTGATAAATTTAAATATTTTATTATAAAGGAAACATTGAGTCCTCCGTAAAACAAAACACAATATGTTCTGTTACATTTCATTGAGTGGCTATGAAATCCTGTAAAATCTGAAAGCTTTTTCTGAAATGGGGTCAGTCAAAGTGAAAATGTCTTCAGTGAAATTTGTAAATTTTCAGCAGGTCTCAAACTGTGTTATGTTACCTCATAATAATGTACTTACTAGGGCTTCAACTCAAACATGTATGCTGTGATGTATTCAGGGGCTCAGCTTAAAACAGCACAATGACTGATCTTATGTAGAGCTTTTCATCAATGACGAAGATAAAGTCAAGTGAAACAGATAAAGTGAAAAAGCAATAGAGGTAAGAGGACAAAAGATGATGATATCACTATCAGCTTGCAATGTTGGAGGAATGATATAGAATAGGCTGGACCAAATATGTGTTTACTCACTTTATTGGTGGAGGTTCTTAATGTATTCAATGCAAATGTATACAGTGCTATATAACACAGCTGTTTTTTGCTGGTCTATTTTACTCCTAGACCAGTTAAGGGAGGGCTCGGGTCACATCCTTCAAATAGCTGCATTTAGCCCTTGTGGCAAAGTTCCAAGGTGTTGAAAGCAAAACACTGGATTTTTGTTCTTCAAAAGCTTCAGTAAGTGCATCGATAGCAGTCAACTGCCGGTATGTACAGTATATCTTGCTGCTTTTTGTGAAACATACATTCACTTGGTTTGAAAAGATTTATCAACAGAAATAGCCTCCAATAAAAAATATAAAAAAATGACCTCATTTATATTACAGCCACAAGTAAAATGCTTTTTTTTAAAAGAGAATCAGCTACAGTCCCAAAATAACATTTGCATAAGAAAAAAAGAAAAGCCACTTTGTAGTAAGGACAGGAACAGTGGATGAAGGGGCTGTTATCATGTTGTATACTCTAAATTATGTTGAGTTTAGGAATGATTGATGACAACAATCAGCATCATCTGATGAGAGATGTTACTATCAGTACATAAACTCAGTTTAGCCAGTTTTGAGCTTAATTGGATCAGTGTTCTCTTCTGGAAATGTAAACCCACTCATCTTCCAATGAACCAATGTATTTTAGCCTCGGTTCCACTGAGTTTGCACAATTCGATGTAATCAACTAAGTCAACTAAAACAAGTTGTCTACACAATTCATACTGTCAACTTATCAAGGGCATGGTGCCTTGGACCAGTAGACGGCAGCTAAACATGCGTTGCACAAGACAGATGTGCGTTTCTCTTCATTTTTCAAGTCAGTGCATCATGTTTCCTTCTCTTTGAATAAATCTTATTGTTTGTACAATAAAGTTTTAACAAAATCTAATTAATGATAGCTGCTACCAGAAACATTTGTTTTTTTTTGTGTGTTAGAAACAACAATAAATTAGTGAATAACACAACACTGGAGCTGCCTAATGATTTAGCACTTAAAAGGATTTTTTAATTGTTTTTACCAAAAACTGGACTGAATTTGGTTAGAGCTACTTAAAAACCCAAAAGACGTAAATTGGTGAAATCTAGATTAACTTGTTTTTCTCTAAACATACTGTATATTTTCTCAACATACTGTATATTTAAAAAAAAAATAGTTGGGGCGTGCAGGCTGTTGCTACTGTTTTGGTTATTTTTTATTTACTTTTTGTTGACATTTCAGCAATAATACACCATCCGTATCCATTTCAATTAGTATCAGCCTCGATGTCCTCTTTTTTTATATGAATGATTAAAAAAAACAAAAAAGGAAGAAACAAAAACAGCAACATTATTCAAGAGAAGTGAACATAATATCCTTATTTCACCATATCTGAGTAACGACTACTACAATCAAAGGTCAAAGCCTGGTCTATGTAGTATCATATAGTCCATCCATTTCTTCCAGCGTGAAGTAAACAGGTTCCTCTTTAATTGACATCTGCTGTCATTCTCTCCATCCTGTAAATGTCTATTTCTATCCACATGCTCGGAGTTGGGCTTCCTGTGAGAGCCATTTTTTGTGATGGCTTTTTTGCCTTCTGCCAACAGCATAACAAACCGATCTTTATCTCTTTCCGCCCATCCTTTAGGCATGAGTCTAAAAAAAGTTTCGAAGCTAGGATCTTTATCCCTTTCAGATGGTATGAGGTAAAGAGTTGTACACGAAGAAACCCCTCAAACATCTCACAGGTGAAAGTGCGGTTTGGGGTGAACATTTCTCAGACAGATGTCCGAGACTAGTAGACGTCTACAAGAAGAATCTCACAGATGATATTCAGCCAAACAGAGTAACTTCAGGTATTAGGGAGCAGCATATCCTAACTTTTTCTCAACAAGTAAAAAAATGCTTTTTCTTGACATCTTTTGTTTAAGGAGTGAAATATTGTTTGTTTTTGTTGTTTGAGGCCTAAATTAACGGTCTTCTCCACAAACAAATACAAAATAAGATTAGACATCAATTCATGGATGTGTCTTAGTAAAAAAAAGATTATTTAATGGCATGTCCTAATTTTTTCACAGCCATTTATTATATTTAATTCTCATGTATTTTATTTGATTAATCTGAAACCTTGTTCGTGGCCATTACACCGCTGCACAGTACGCAACGCACTAGAAAGAATGTCACTAAGGGGTGGCAAAGATATCTGTTCATCACATGATCTATCTGGAGGAATTAGCAAGCTATGTGGAGAAGATGCTTCACAAATGAGTTAAGGAAAGGAAAGCGGCTATGCTTTTGATTCATTTGAACTATAAGGTCAAAGAATATTTTAAATGAAGCTACCTGGTTTCAATAGACTGTTTAGACACAACAGCATAGCTAACACAACACAGAAAGCACAAAAATAATAAAGTGTGTACAATGTGTATTATCATCCTCGCCACCTTAACACATTGGGTATACCCAGCAGTGGGTATACCCAGTGTTTTCTTAAACTTTTACCAATAAAAACTCTGAAATATAAAACATAGTATGCATTCCAACTCCCCAAATCAGTATGACCTTTCACTTCAAGCCGCAAGTCTTAGGTTAAGTCTACCAACTTTGCAAGCTTCTTTGTAAAATGGCAACTTGGATGGAAGGTTTCTGTTAACAGCAATTTTCAAGTCTTAGACTGGACCATACTTGCACATGAGTATGGTGTGATCTAAACCAATATATTGTAACTGTGGCTGTGTGTCCACAGTTTTTCTAGTGCTGGAGGGTGAACTTAAGGCTCGTCTCAAGTCTTCTGCAGGCTTACAGGTTTGTTGCTGTATTTAGCTCCATCCATCTCACCAACTCTAACCTGCATCCCTGTCCCTTCTAAAAAAAGCCATAATAATAATAATGCTGCCACCACTGTGTTTCACCACAGGGATAGGGGTTCAATTTAATTCAATTCAATCCGGTTTTATTTATATAGCGCCAATTCACAACTCATGTTGTCTCAAGGCACTTCACAAAAGTCAGGTACATACATTCCAATTAGTCCTAACCATTGAACACTGCAGTCAGAGTTAGTTATTTATTCAAATTGGATAAAAAGTTTTTCTGTCTAAGGAAACCCAGCAGATTGCATCCAGTCAGTGACTTGCAGCATTCCCTCCTCCCGGATGAGCATGTAGAGACAGTGGACAGTCAGTGGCGTTGACTTTGCAGCAATCCCTCATACTCAGAGGTTCAGAGTAATGTACAGTCTTAGTCTGCTACCAGTTTCAAAAGCAATATATCTTTGTCCTTCCACCTCACAGTTATGAATTACTTTTTGTTGTTCTGTCACACATAATCTCAATAAAATACATTACAGTTTCTGTCTGTAACATGACAATATGTGAAATAAAAGGGATTTAAGAACTTTTGCAAGGCACTATACCTGTGCAGACACACTGCTACAACCATATTGGTTTAGTGTTTGATTTTGATACCAACCACTGATTATATTTAACAGAACTGAGGTGGGCCTCTTTGATACTTAGGATTCTTTTATACGCTACATAACAAGGCAGTACATCTGACTGGGTCTCTTAAAATTGCTCTGTGAGGTTATATACAAACTAAAAGATGTAAGAGACTGGGATGAATTACAGTGCAACTTTAGGTGCATCAAAGGGTTAATTTGTTGGGTTAAATGGTTTTTAGAAGATGTAACTTAAGATTTATCAGTGGTCATCAAATTCAGACGCTTAGATTCCCACCTATAATTAGTAAACCCAATGCTTAGGCGCCCCTGGTTGTTATGGTAGGACGGGGGTCACTAGGTCAGGAACATTTGCAGTTTTGGAGTTGAGCAATTTTTAGTTATTAATGTATACACAATCATTTATGTGCTGAAATTAGCATGATATTTCCTGAACAGACTAAATGTTAAACCACCACATTCCACAAATGTAACAATGGACAATAAGGTCATAATTCTTTGTTTCACCAGACCACAGGACATGTCCCAAGAAATACAAGTCTCTGTCTCTGTGTGCATTTGCCAACCTGCAGTCTGGCCTTTTATATTGCTTTTGGGTAATGACTTCTTCCGAGCTAGTGGCCTTTTTGCCTATGTTGGTTCTTGACTTGTTTCACTATGGATGACATCACTCTCTTAACAACTTTAGGTAGCATATTTACAGTGTCTTTTCTTTTTGGTCTTTGGTTTAATAGAACATTTCATTACTAAACATGTTTATCTCTAGGAAGCCATCTCCTTCCCAAACAGCATAGTGGGCGTAATTCCCATAGTGTCTATACATGTGTGTATACAATTGTTTTAATTAGACAAAGGTGACATGTTAGGGCATCCGGAAACTGTTCCTCAGGATGAACCGGATTTATGGAGGTCCACAACTCTATTCCTGATATGTTTGTTGATTTCTGTAATTTCCCTTAGATGTCCCAAAAGAAAGCATAGTGGTTATGGTGGTGGTATAGGTGTGCCAATTAACTTAAATATTGTAAATTACTCAGAAGCTTAGAAAAGTCATTGCATCATAATCTGGGCTTTCCCATATTGCCTAAAGGCACAGTAATCTAAGCATATGTATACTTCTAAATTTAAAACAAGTAATTTAAAGCTTCTCAATCTCATTTTCTGACATCTAGCACTTAGAAATAATTTTTGCAATCCTAACGTACCAATAGTAAGAATATGTCTTGTTACCCATTGTATGTAAACATCTAATCTCAACTGTATATTACATTTGAAAAAAATTAGAACACAATGTCACATATTTGGTGTTAATACAATTCAGTGAAAGCAACAGGTACAGTCACATATATTCAAGTGAGTCATGTAGAAATAGCTTTGTAAAAGAAAATAGTTCACACGTGTTTCACATGAAAGTAAAAAAAAACAGTCCTTTTAATTTGTAAAAAAAGAGGGGCTAACATAAATTACAATTTTCTCTACATTTTAACTGTATTGTATTGACATTTCTGTGACTGTGTCCCACACTGATTCACTGTTCAGACATCACTCCAATATTCTCTGCTGTCTGTTTTTATGACAGCGATTTCTACTTTGTCCCTCCTAGAGTCTCTGCTCCACCACAGAGTGAACTAAGTGTCAGAAAGCTGCTATAACTTTCTATGAACATTTCCCATAACACTCACATAGGTTTTTTTTTTCATTTATAAGAAGGACTATCTATGACTATGACTACAAAGTATTTAGTAAACACACATATCTTGGATCTCATGAGGATCGTTGCATGGGAAACAGTTTGCTGAGAGGCTGGAGAGAGCTTGACTCACAATGCTTTTCTAAACTTTCGAAGCAAAAATCGAAATTTTAATTCAAAATGATTACTCAGGCCTACAAGTCTCACCAGCAGTTTGAAACAGACCTTAGGATCTAGCTACCATGCTTGTAATAAAAGCAGCCTAATGCAGGTTTGCTAAAGAGACAGACAACTCACCTAATTATGTAGTTACTAGTGGCTCAGCAGGCTACCATGATTACATTATAACTGGTATTCTGCACAATATGCATGTTTAATTTTGCACTATAATTATATTGAGCCGTATTTAATCCTATATTTTTACCCAAGTCTTTTTCAAGCGCTTACATCTTTAAGGAAAATTTAAGGAAATATCTTTTAAGATTATGTGTTTTAGCCCACAGTGTCTGGTAATTTGACATTAGACTAAAAATAACCATCATTTGTTTTTATTTTTTACAACTAGGACTGCTTGATTATAAAAAAAAAATCACAATTATTTTTGGTCAATTCAACATTATTTAACATGATTATTGAGTTCAAACTAAATTGTGTTTATTACTCTAGGAGTACATTTGCTAAGCAGAGTCTGGCAAATGAATAATAATTTTTTTTCTTACTCTGATGTCATATTTCTGTGCAAATAATCTAAGTTACTACAATAATAACCATATAACCAACAACAACAATAATGATAACTTTAATTATCATTATTGTTAGCAAATTTATTAATACTATAGTCATTATTGTTATTATGTCTCATGTTAATATCGTATTTTTGTGCAGAAAAATCTATGTAACTACAAATAAATAATCTAAACAATTAATGATATCACTATAGCTCCTATAATAATGAATATAATAGAAGCAGGTGTCTCAAAGTTTCAAACTAAGATAATTTAGATCCCGTATTAAAGTTTTACTTTTTGTTTCCATTTTTTCCAATGCTATAAAACAATGAACTGCTTTCTTTCTCTCCAAGGCCTTCAGGGAAAATAAAAGCCAGTTGCAGAAACAAGAGACATATTTTTGCTCAAGATTATCAGAAATCATACCAGAATCTCAAATGGCCCAAACAGTGGTGTAACTTACATGGACCATGTGGGCAGTTGCCCATGGTGGCATTAGAAAGGATGGCACACTGCACTTTATTTTATCCCCCTATCTCAAATAATTGCTTGCATTTTAATTGGCTGGGGAGTGACAAAAAGAGGGGTCCACCCAGGGCACCATTCATGCACAAACCTCCACTGGACCCGAGCCTACTTTCAACCAAAGAAATCATTTGTGCCTTTGTAATCCTATCTGAACATTAAAACTGTGTAAGCAACACTAATGTGTATGCAATATCTATGCTAACATTCATTTTTAACACAAGGTTGGTTTCCATACACAACAATGAAGTCTGTTGGTTTTTCTTTTTGGCTTTTTTACTGAAAAGCAAGCATTCCTTGGCTGCAATCATCACACTTTTTTTGGTACATTACACAGGAAGAAAACAAAATCCAGCTCTGAATGTGCATACAGGCTATGTTCTTTAGTGTAGTTTGCATGCCACGTTGCCCGAGTCTCAAGTGGTCAGTTATCTACAAATTTGTATACAAGTCCACACTTACTCCTTCAACGTGCGGCTTTAAAGAAAATTTCCACTCGGTTTTATGTGCCACACAGAACTACACATCCACACACACACACATCTCGCTGTCAGGTTGGTGATAAATTGCTGAGAAAATGAAAAGGGGAGCTGGTAATCTGACACCTCCAGTGCTGAGCAACCAGTAATTAAATCCCCTCATTAGGTCAAATATTTGATTATAAAGAACCTGAGGGGGAATCTTGTAATGACCTCTTTCTCTTCGGGGAGGAAGGAAAAGAAAAGAGGAGAGGGACAACAGAGGAAGCCAGAGAGATGGAAAATGAATACTGCTCAGTTGAGGAATTTTGACAACACTTAGTGGCTTCGGTCATAACGGACCAGTCTGCAGCTGGTGAGTAGGTTATTTACACCTCCTCTCTACTCCCTTCAGAGTAAGGGTAAGGCCGATGTGATTTTGTTGTAAGGTAAAAACGCTGGCTGTAGCATATTGCTAATGTCTTGATGAAGGCAGCCTAGGCCAAGGGAGCCTCTCTCTGGTGCAAGACAGTGTGCGTGTTTGACAGATGAGTGAACATTGCTGGCCTCTGCCTCAACCCTCTCTGGGAAGCTAGTAACTTCACCCCAGAAAAGCATCTCCTCCACTCTGGGCTCTGCTATTTCTTGTAGATTATCCTGGGATAATGTGTGGAGGATTTCTAAGAAGTAAAAGGCAAGAGCATAAAGGACATTTAAAGGGTAATGGAAAATAAGAAGTTTTTCACTGTTTTCGATCTCAGATGCACCATCAACAGCCACATTTGATTGCTATTTTGCTCTACTTAGATTAAAAGCATACATTTCTTATCTAATTTCTGACTGAATTAAAATTATAGTTTGGTAATTATATTATTTTAAAATAGGGATGAGTACATTTGTTCCCCAAAAGGCCTTACAAGCAACTGTAACTGTTTTCAAGGGCCAGACCATCGGCTACACCAAATTGTTCTTATTTTAACTGTAAAAAAGAAAATGTTTCACTGTAACATTTTCTGTTGCAACTTGATGAAAACATCTGTAAAATGAACTAAGTAAAATTAAATGATTTGTTGTTTTTTTTTTAAATCTGCATACCTTTGTTAGTACAGGTATTCAAGCTAAAACTGCAGGTCACACAATGTTATACTGGTTTTTAATTTATGTATTGATTATTTTTGTGTCCAGTCTTCGCAGACCATCTCCACCTCTGTGGAAATACAGTAGGTGTCAGGATCTGCCATTTTGGACTTTTTTTTGTGTTTGTTTACTTTTCAGTTAGGTGTTTCTATTCCTTTGGGTTTAGTAGTTATGTTCCTTCAGTTACCCTGATGTTAGTTTTGTTCTCTCTCCTGTTTTTAGTATTTCTTTCTCCCCTCGCCCATAGTTCCCTTGGTGGTCGCTTTCTCATTTATTGCTTCCTATAGTTATTATTATTATTATTATTAATACAGTTCTCTTTGTTTATTTTTCTTCTTTGGTTTTTCTAGTTTCTCGGTTAGTGTTTCTGTGCTTGTTTACTGTTAGGTTTATTTATTCTTGCTGCATTCTTCTTCTAGTTTATTAGTTCTTTTTCCCCTTTGGCCTTAGACCCCTTTGTTGTTACTCGGTTGGTTATTCCCTGAGTCTAGCTTTTCCCCATGTCCTCTGGTTTAGTTCTTTCTAGAGTTTATTTCTATTTTTCCTTTCTAGCTTCTAGGTTTATTACCCTCAGGTTTGTTTTCATTTGCAGGTTATGTCTAGTTTAGTTTCTCCCATGCATCAGTCTCACATTAGTTACTATAACAACCTATTTCCTCAGTTCCATTCACCTGGCCTGCGCACCTGTTACCACTTCCATCTGATTACCTGCCTTCCTCCCTCATTGGTTCATACTCCAACTCCCTCTGTTTATTAACTGGTTTGTAAGCTACACTCCTCTCTGGTTCCTTATGTTAACAACCCTAGTTGTCTTCCTGAGTTTCTCCTAGTGGTTTGTTTTCTGTTCGCCTCCTGAACTTGTGCTCTCGGATTACCAGTCTGTAAGACTTCCTTCAGTTTCATTATTAAAAACTTCATCTACTCACCAAGCGGCATCCTCGCCATGTCCTGCATCCTGGTCCTGCCTCCAAACCCACAACCCCGACAGTAGGTGTGCAATAATGTTGATTAAGCCCAGTTATTTGGCCATAAATCACATACAGAGGAGCCAGTCTTGATACACAGAGGCCTTAAAGGCCCAAAGAAAGATACAGAGACACTAGTTTATCCAGCAAAAGTACATAAACTATTCCCTCACATGCTGCTGTATTCCTCTATTAATTAATCGATTTTTATGCAAAAGTTGGATGTTCCTGTTTCATATTTTACAGCTTTCGCTCATGTCTCCCCCCCTTCCCGTCTCCTTTCTGTGTGTGCGTGTGTGTGCATTTGTGGCTGCTCGAATGCCAATGCCATCATCAAAGGATATGTCAAAATGAAGGCTCCAGCAGGGGCTGCTATCAGAAACTCAGACAGGAACACACATAAACATGCATGCATACACGCATGCACACACACTTCCACACACACATACACACAGACACACACACACACTGAACAGGCTATGCTTTCATATCACGCCCTGGCAACGCCCACTGACTGCAGCATATCTCCACCGGTATCACCAAGGTTACCAGCGGTAGCCAGGGATACCATCAGAGCCGCTTGTGAAAATGTAGAAAAGAAGGGTGTGGTTGAAGTCTGGTTTGTCGACGTTCACGTCTCCAGGTCAAAAAGTGTAAAATTAGATGATTTTATTTGCTGTGAAACCTGGAAGGTTTTACTAACTGAATCTTTAAAAGGTTAACGGAATGAAAATAACCATTAAATAATCAATAAACACTTTTCATTCACCTGACCTAATCCAAATGTCAAGGATGCAAAGTTAGATTGAACTACCTTCTTTAAATTATTTTAATCTAGTGTTTTCATATGCACAGAGAAAAAGTATTCATTTTCATATTTAACACTTCACTTTTAACAATTATCAGCATCCTGACTAGGTCATAACACCTACACAGACATTATTATTACCTCTCTGCACACCTCTTCTTACAACACAACTTGTGCAGATTTGGATGTGCCAGACATCTCGGGGCCATTCATTATGCCCAACTGCATGTATTAGTCATTAAATTAGTTAGCCTATGTGATTTGTTTAAAGATCCAAGATTAAAAATTGGTGTTTCCATGACACAGGAGGGCATCTACCGGCACCCTTGCATTCATGGCACTCAAACATAAATTAAGAGGGAGTATTCCTAGGCATGCTCCCAGCTCAGCGACGAAACAAAAGGGAAAAAAAGAAACCACTTGGCTCTCCATCTATCAAAAATACATGTAAATATTCTAGGTCTGTCTTCACATCATATCATATATTGTTTGTAATAACAGAAATGTGAATTAAAGTCCACTTTTTTTCTTTTTTGTGGTTTATGTGTGTAATGTTATTAAATCATTTGCACATCATATAAGAACTAGCACGTCAAATTGTGGCAACTCTTTTTCCAATGTTTGACATCTGAAAAAACAGCAGCTACAGCGTCTGAATCAATGCTTGCAGATATTATATGGTAAGGGAAAATAAAAGTGAAGCTGATCTTACTGTATTTCCACATCATATGCTGCACATCCTGCATTTCCATTCTCCATCATGGACAATTCTTTAAAAAAGAATACAATGTATTTGATAAATGCAGAGATAATTACAATTGCAAGACAGACCCACCTCAAAATTTAAAAATAAATTAGTTGTAGTAAAGCATATGTTTCCTCCTTTTTTATTTTCACAATTTTAACCAACAGTGATTTTGAAAAGGGGCTTGCCCTTAGGTGTGTGAATCAGTGTGTGCATGGTTGTTTGTGTGTTGCCCTGCGATGGACTGGCGACTTGTCCAGGGTGTACCCCGCCTCTCGCCCATAGACTGCTGGAGATAGGCACCAGCTCCCCCGCGACCCACTATGGAAGAAGCGGCAGAAAATGACTGACTGATTTTGAAAAGCAGTCAGATGATGATGATGGAAGCTGAGAGCTCAATAATAAACCCACCAATGAATGAGAACAATCATTTACTTTTTTAATAAAAGGTTTTAAGCAGCAGCTGCCCCTCATCTATTCCATTAATACTGCAACATCCTAAACGAAAAATCTTAAAACACCCTAAATTTACAAGCAAAATATAAGTAGTCAACCTTCAATCAAAGAATTCTGTTCTTCATCAAGGCCTTTCAAAATGTTTACCTTCAAAAACATTAAAATAATTAATGCATTAATTAAATAGTTTTTTCCAGTTTATTTGCGTTATTACCTGTTTTTTGTTCCTTTTACATTTACATTCTGTACCTTCTTCACACCTGCCCTGTTCAGAAACATATTGTACATTCTGTTATCGTTGAACTACTCTATCATCTCTTTCATTAGACTGACCAAAAATGCCTGCGTCCAGACCCTGCCGACTGTAAATCCACTGTTTTTACATCTATGAGTGAAGACAATATGCCTTTAAAAGAAAGCCTCTTGTCTATGAATCTGCAATAAACACAAGGGTGGAGCTATTGCAAAATAAACCTGCAACTAAACTTGATCAATTTAAAACCCACAGAAGGTGCAGCTAAAATAATGTTTATATGTTTTTGTTTTTTGGTTACAGTTATAAAGAGAATTAACAGCTGACCTGATGCCCTGACAGTTGATTCACATGCAGATAATGTTTTGTGTGCACAGTGAATGGATCCGTTGTAAACTGTGCATTTTGCTGGAAAAAGCCAGTAGCAGTTCTTGTGTAAATGTCCTCTTGGCAAGTCCCTCCATTTGAAAAATGTTTGGAGAAAACCAAGAATCCTCTTTCATTTTGTTTTTTGTTTTTTACAAAAAAGTGTTTCCTAAATCTCAGAACAGGTTTCAAAGAATCTCTGTCCAGAGTAGTGTTATTCATCCAGTTTGGGCGTTGCATCCATATGGATACAGCATTTTGGGAGACCCCAAGTTGACACAGCGTTCCAGTATAGCAAGTTTTCAAAATGCCATTTCTGTGTTTCGGTGTGTACATGTGACACATGTCTTTTCTGAAACGATGTAGCTCCAGGTCTCTCTGTAACCCACATGCACCTCTTTCCTGTGTTTACCTCACATGAGTCGTCTGTGCATGCCCGGCGCTTTTGTCCACTGCTTTTATTGTGTTTCTGTGGCAGTGTCACAGCGCCACCAATACATACTACAGCACTGTCAGTGGTGCTACGTGCAGTCTTTAGTACGTACATTTTTTCTAAATCGTTTTTGAAACTATACCACTTTTGTCTCCGTGTGGACAGGGCCTTAATGTTTCTAAATTGAAATAGATTGAATGCAACATATTTTTTTAAATAAAGAGCCATTAATCTAATGGCATACAGGAAGAAAAGTATACCTTAAGCATTATTAACCAGCCGTGACCTATAGCCATTTTCTCTAACAGTGCTAACACCGTGCACAACGCAGGAAAGCGTCCAAGCCCAGTTAAATGGACATGCAAATAAGTAATACAAAGCAGATTTAGTCTGCAGTTTACAACAAAGCAGATTTAGTCTGCAGCTTACAACTTCTCTTTTTTTGGCCTCTTCTCTTAGGCCAAATGGCATCCTGGGTGAAGAGCCATATCGTCCATAACAAACCTACCACTGGCATGAGCCTCTAATACAAAAAAATAGGTCTTATGGCATGTCTGATTTCATAGATGCAATCAAGCTGGAGCATAGGTTATGCAGTTGCTAATTTGGAGTTAGTTTGGATGTTCTTATTATAATTATGCAATAAGCAGGCAGCTGGTGCAAAGTCAGTCCTAAACAACATGTAAAAGCATTAATCCACTGATGCATACAGCAAAAATGTAAGCTCATGTAGGGGGCATGGAAGACACTGTACATAGCCTGGGGCTGTGCAAGTGCTTGAATAAATGCATGAGTGTATGTTTTACTGCATATATTTGTGGTGCCAATTAAAACACTGACACATCTACACAGCATCCACATAACATCTGAGCCACAGGATTTAACCCCTTCCCTTTAATCCTAAATCTACAAACAGTACACGCCGCACATACAGAAAAAAAATGTAATACATCATCTCCTCAGAGAAAACGTGCCACCTGAAAAATAAAAGGTGAGGAAGGCTATCAAACTGGCAATCCCCAGGGAAACCCACCACTTTCAAACAAATAAATATATGCTTGTATACCCTTACACTCTGACAGCCACACATTCACAGACACTTGTGCATGTTTTTTCTCTCTGAACGCTCTTATTCATACTTCTTCTCATCTTTTTATCTTCAGGGGCAATACCATGCCCTTCATTACCCCCAATTATAGGGCCTGGAACAGAGTCAACAGCGACATTTTTAATACAATCACATTGCCTGAGAGGAAACCAGACCCTTTTTACTACTGCTTAGAGATGAGCACTGTCTGTTGTGTTTCAGCACTTAAACCATCATGTAGTAAAAGAGAAGGAATAGTGACCTCAGCTCCTCATGGAAAAGGATCTTATGCAATTTTGCTGAGAGACGTCCTCCGTGTCCTTCTTTTTCATGTAATACTTTGACAGAGATCAAACAGACACCTTAATCCCAAGAAAGCACACAGGCCCGGGCTCGGCACTTTATCCGGTAGTAGGAAAGCCTATAGGTTCAATTTGTTTGCAATTTACTGTGCGTGTGTGCACGATTGTGTAGTTTGTGCAGGCCATTCTGCTTTCTGCAAGCTCACTCGTATTGCCATTATACATCACTGCATAGCACCAGCGAATGGCTGTGTCAAAAAGCCTGCCTTCCTCTCCGCCATATCTCATAGTTACCTCCTCTAACCAAATTACCCCCAACCCCTGCTTCATCCACCCCCTCATTTTCTAGACATTGAGAGATGAGCTTCAGAAAAAAAGAAAAAAGATGGCTGCAATGTCCAGCAGCATGTGAGAAGAAATGAGAGTAAACAAATGCATTCCACAAGCAGAGATGGTGCATGTAGTTTTGCTCTAAATCAAAAGCCCTTTGCAAGGATATAGAAAATGTAACTTATTTTTTCTTCCTTCAGTTATAATAAATGAAAAAGGACTCTTCATAGACAGTTTGTCACCTCTTTTACGCTTTCACTGAAAAGCAGAGGAAGAATTTCTACAACCAAGCCTAAAAATAAAATCACTAAAGAACTGACTCTTCATTCTGAAACAAATTAACACTTAACAACGTGAAGAAAAAACAGGCAAGAATGATACCTTTTGGAGCACAATAGCATGTAGCTGGGGTTAACACATTAAAGTTTCACCTCCCTCTAATAGTGATATGATCAAAATTCAGCAGCATTTTAGAAGGCCTCAGATGCTGAGCAACAGCAAAAACAATGGTAGAAATTAGAAGGCAATATTCAGAAAATGCATTTACAGAAGCTCCTGTGTTCCATGCATTATCAATATGTCTACATGCATCAAGCTACTTCAGTAACTTCTGCTGTAAATCTATCCAAACTTGCATAAAATGCCAAATGGTAGTTTAAAAAGTGAGTATCAGAGGCACATCGTGGCTTTAGATGTAAATATAAAACTACAAATCATTTAACAAGTATGTTGTATCATTTTATTGTTGGATGTGCTTAAACACCAATTATTTATTTAACATGTACAAAATCAGTTTTCAAAGAAAATGTAAAAATAAGTGAAACATTACAAGATATAAACACATTTTCTGCAGTCATAAAGGTGAGAGTGTTAGATTTTGTCTTTGAGAAAGCGTGAGAGGAACATCATAAACTGAGCTGATCGAGGTACAGTAGACAACAGCTTGTGGCTCAGTCGGGGCTATGACCTCTACACACTTCAGTGGGAAAGAGCAACAGAAATAGGGAGAAGGCTATATGGAGATAATGATTGATTTGGCAGCGGGGGAAGGAAAAAATGTAAAAGAGCAAAACTAACACAAAAAATTACGTGTTACAACACTAGGCTGATCTGAGCATCTTTCATGCCGTTTAATGCTATCTTCACACATGCATTTAGTAAGAAGTTGTTTCACTGAATTAACACTTGAGTGAGGAGGTCTGTAAATCCTTTATAATTGCATACAGCTCCTTCCACAAAATTGGCACCTCTGGTAAAGATGTGTAAAAAGCCTAAAATAAATTATAAATTATACCTCACATAAAATATGCATTAAACTTTTACCCAAATAGCATGTTCACCTGTCTTTTCTATTTTTGCAGCGTAGCTAAGAAACAGGGCTGTGACACATTATTATTACTATTATTAATACTATTATACCCTGGTGAAGCAGGAAGTCCCAATTTGTGGTTAAAATTTCTCAACACTCTAATAAACTTAAAAAAAAATAAATAAATAACTAAATCGGACATGCAAAATGCTTAAGTAGTGTTTATTTTATGGGTATTGTGGCACTGTTGATTTATCAATTCTTTATGTAATCAAATTAAAGGTTTTTTTTCTATTAAAAATATATAGATTTTAAGACTTTTTACATATATTTGCCTAGGACAATAATAATCTTTTTTTTAAACTAATCTACTGAACGTTTTCTGTAAATGTCTTTAATTATTTTGAAGCTGCGATCTAGAAACCCAAAAAAAGTCAGGTCATGCCAATCACATGACTTGTGATTGGTCATGTGATTGACAATCACAGGACAACAAGCCTAGACAATATTTAGTTCCATGAAAAACGTTAAGAACACTTTTTTTGCATTTTGATGTACACATATGTGGGAGAGGCGTTTCTAAAAATACAGATCTGGATCTAGACTAGTCAAACAGGAGCCGCTCCTCAGCAAGGAAAATCAGGACAGAATTGTGAAAATGGAAATAAGTAATAACAGAATTTAGTAATGTGTGTATTCGATCTAACCAATCCGGTCCACAAACGATGAGCTGAGCTAAATTATCGATAAGGCAAATCAGCACAGAGCTAACGTTAGCCTGGTGTTCCTGTAAACTACTCCCTCAACAAAGATCCTCAACACAGCGAGATGTGCATTTACTGAGGTGGCTTCATGTGTTGAATCAGATACACCTTTAAAAATTAACTAAGCAATGCCATTAGAACATTATATGAAAAGACCAGATATTGTGTAGAGCAACTACAAGCTGACAAAATATCTGTTCTTGCCAAAAAAAGAAAATAAATAACCTCAGGAACATAATTTTCATTGTTCGGGTCACAAACTATTGTGGACCAAGAAAAGCTAATGAAATGTAGCGCAAGAAATTAAGACGGTTTCTTAACATTCATATGAGACATTTCATAACAAAATTACAAGTATTTTATAAAATACTTACAGACAACTGATGGATGACAAGAAAATATTACTTATCCATATAAATTTGATTTATTTTTTTGTCCACTGAGCTGTTATTGAAGTTATATTTTACACATTAACGTCATGGTTTTAAAAAAACAATTGTGTTTACTTTGTAAACAGAAAATTATGAAAAATAAAACAACGCTTTGGGATATCTGGAGGTTTTACCTGAGTTATTTAGACTTTACAGTGTCTTGTTGGACTTCTACGGAAGCTCATTGTATTCACCAAAGAAAAAGAAAATAGACATCTTTTCTCATGGAGTTTTAATGAAAATTCAACGTGGAAGACTCACCTTCATCGCCTCTGCTCCATCTGATGACTCCACCATAGCGCTCCAATCAGAGACGGGTCCGCTCTTCTTCACGTCCAATCAACTCCCAAGACATTATATTTAAAGACCTTCCACTCGGAAATCACTGCTCGTTGTTAAGCTTCTACCCTCCTCCTCCCCTTTCTCCTCCATCTGGCTCCCCAATTCCTTCAAACTTCTTCAGGCCACTCCACCACCAGGGTCGGATTCCCCGGGGGGAAGACATACCTAATCCTAATCTTAAAATGCCCTTACTAGCTCTCGTCATCCTCAGAGTATACGTCTTCCTCCAGGGTCCGAGCGCCAAACAGCTATTTTTTATTACTAAACCTGCTAATCATAATCTCGTTGTTTCCCTCCTTTGTGAGTCTTTCCAGGTTGAAATAATTACGAGATCCAGATCTCGTAATTAACTTTTCTCATAAATATGAGATCTTATCTCATAATTATGACATCTCATCTCGTAATTTGATTTGGACCTTTGAACCAAAATTTTTGAGAATCTCTCCAGTATTCGATGCACTATATAGTCCTTATATGATACTGCCAAAAATGTTTCCTTTAATTTTTTATCCACTGCAAAGAAGACACGCACAGTCCTATAGACATTGGCTACAATAGCTGGTTAAAGCATCATTTGTGCACTGCAGCCAAAAGCCTCTTTGGTTATACAAAGAGAAACAATTCAGCCAAAAAAATTTAATGGGTTTACACAGATTTCAGTCATAAAATTTAATGGCTGTGTTGTGAAGACAGATGTTAACTAAAACCTTTCCTCAGCCAAAACGAACATAATTATCCTATAACCGACCTCAGATTTAGGGATGTATTCTGTCGACATTCATTAAAGCAATGTTGAAACTCAATTTATGGCATTTAACTATGAAACACAGTTAAGCAGTTCAAGTAATTTATCTACAATCACATTTATTCAACTGGAAAGCAATTTACCCAATTAAAAGAAATGTCATCGTGAATTAAAAAAAAGGTTTTCACAAACCTGGGTGGGGCTTAAATCCCAAGAGTCAGTACTACCTGACAACCAACATAGTTCAAACTTTAGGCCCGATACGCCACATCTGACAACTGATTGCTCAATGTGACAGAGAACCACTCACTTCAACGTAACAATGAAATATCTGAAAGCATCATGGATTTAGGAAAATTGTTCTTGGCCTTAAATAAAAAAAAAAAACATACAGTTTGAGAACAACCTGAGATGAGAAATTCCTTCAAAAACCTAATTTCGTGCACACTAGGTGTAAAAAAAATGTTTTTTATGATTAAATGAAAATAGTAGAACACATTTTTGCCATATTTGTACAATAAAAATAATCTCAAACCTCTACAAGAAAAAATGAAGACAGAGCGTTTGAGACCTTCACCTGGGCCATTTATTGATAGAACTTAAGAGATACCCATTTATGACTATGTTTTAGCAACACATAGATGTGGGCAAATGTTGAATGTATAGAAAAGATTTCAAAAGGCCTACATGCACACAATCCATTCATTCTGGATGAATACCAGTGCACGTAGCAGAAACCTTTGAATCAGCTCCTGTAAGAAATAAAGTAATGAGTTGGGAAATAAGACACAACTGAATGATAGCTTCATTCTGTCATACCCGAATGAGAGGAACAGGGAGAAAGGTCCTTTCACATCGCATCAGTCAGCTGCAGCCACACCCGCCCTGAGAGGGAAAAGCCCACAGCTGGGAGAGGAGAGAAGCTAAAGAGCAAAAAACTGATGAAAAAGCCTCCCTTTTTCGCTCCGTTCTTACACTACTCACTCCTCTCTAGTCTCATTTCGAACGCATTTCATTACTCATCCAACCTGCTCCCTGTCTGAACAGCTCGCTTCTGTTTCACCATGCTGCGAGTCCCCCAGATTTAGCTTTTCAAGGGGGCTCGTAATGTTGGATCCCTGCACAGGGCCAAAGCGACTGTTTATAATAGTGAATAAAAGGGTAAGGGGGAAAGAGGAATAGAAATGAACTGTGGAGATGGAGCACAACCTGACAATAAGTCCACACTCCCCAGTGTGTCTCTGTGTCTCAGCGTATTTGAAAGAGAGAGGCAAAAGATTAGCTTGTGAGAAATAAAGGATATTTTCCTTGGTCTTCAAGTAATGCTGTCAATCATTGCACTGTAGGGAGACCTTTGGGCCAGTGTAAAGTGACAGTAAAAATTTATATTCCTTCAACAATAGCCAAAGATAGATAAAGATATGTTATGACTGTTAAAGATATTCTTTAACAGTCCCTGTTACAAAATATTGTTTTTACACGACTACATAAACAGCAAATATAACAAATACAAAAATACGTAATGTACTGAGACAGAGCTTCACTGTTACCATGACTGCTGCTTCTTGCATAGGCCAACATTAGCTTTAATGAGTTTAATATTGAGAAATTTGACAAAGATTGGCGATTTAATATAGGATCACCGTTGAAATTAGCTTTTTCAAAGGGTGTCAAAACACCTCTGCACTAATAAGAAGATGGTTACGAATGGTTATATTGTAATTCTGCCAGTAGGTGGCTCTATATGTTGCTCAATAAACAGTCAGTCAGTCAGTCAGTCATTTTCTACCGCTTATTCCATAGGGGGTCGCGGGGGAGCTGGTGCCTATCTCCAGCAGTCTAAGGGCGAGAGGCGGGGTACACTGACTACAGTTTGAGGCAAGATTTGCCCATAGTTTGTTAGCAGAACAACATAATATAAAAATGTCCTATAGTTGCCGAACATTACTTTTATGTTAAATTGTTTGAATATACTGGAAGGTTGTGCCGATAGGACATGTCTCGTCTCTTGTGTGTCTTAATCTCCCAAAACCTAACCAAACAGCATGTGAAAAGAAAGGATAATGTTAAAATGTGACAGATGCAAAAAGACACTGTCTCCTAAATAGATATGTTTATATACTATATGGTAAAATGGAGAAGGCACTGCTTAAGTAGGAATTTTAGATTGTGAAACTGCACTGTTTGCATTCTTTTCATGTTTATATAAAAGTTGTGTCCAAGTACATTGATAAATACACGAGTCATTCCACAGTACCTTTATGTTCCAAAAATAAGCCTGTAGTATAATTTAAACACATTTATCAACATAAATCTCTAAACCTTAACACAAATAACAAGTGAGTGAAATATGTGTTTTATCTTAAAAGGAGTCTGCCATCAGTTTTTCTTAGGACTTTCATAGTTTGGAATGGTGGGAGTTTTAAAGGGCAGACTGATGGGAGTTTCCACAAAGTGGAACAGGACAGCATGTCTGCAGAACTGGAATTCTGGTTCGGGATGAGTCTCGAGACGAGACGTTTCACAGCAGTTTCACAAACTGCTGTGAAACACTGTTGGCCAGCCAGTTTAAACATGATACAGGGTGCTGGTAGCTTATTAGTACAAAAAACTAACAAGTAAAGCTGGGGTGAATAGTCAAATAAATGAGGCGACACAAATAGAATGTGGCAGCAGCACACAGAAGCACACAGAAATGTAGGAGGCAATAATTAAAGATATGGACACCTTGCTGTTTGCATTTATTTAATAACTTTTCATAGGATGAAGAGGAGAAAATTAAGCACTTTTTAAAATAAATTTTAAAAATAATTCACTTAAAGGAAACTTTATCATCAAATATGCCTTTTATTAGCCTTGTTAGTAAATTTGACATCTTATTGTTATTTATTTTAATTTCTTGTGTTACATAAAAATGGCATTCAGTAAGTTTCCCTCTCTGTTTTTTTTTTTACTTTGTTTTTAACTTAACTTGTGAATCGCTGTACATAAATCAAAAATATAGAAAAAGGAAAGGTTTTGGATTAATTATTATTATCTGAAAGAAAGCGACTAAAAATATTCTATCTGTAAATGACATTTCTTGTCTTACTTTTAATAAGGGTGGGTACATAAGATATAAATTATGAGCAATCATTTCAACAGTTAACACTCCAGCTCCTACTGTACACCTAATTCACAGCAAACTAACAGCTTCTGATGCCATCGCTAATCACTGCTCAGCTCACTGATCCTAACTCCGTTAGCTTTGAGCATGCTCATTGGAGCTTATTAACTTAGCCCAGTTCAACTTGCCCTATACAGGCCCCAAGAGGCAGTGAGTATTTATGATTTAAAAAAACATTTCTAAATGACATCTAAACTGTCCGACTGCAGAGATGTAAAACTTCATGAAGTAGATAGTGGCCAGAAAAAAACAGATTGTTTGTTTAATCATTTATGCTACTTTTCAGAGCATAGCTACTTGTCCTCTTGTTGTGTTTTAGCTCATCAGTTAAATCTGATGAAGTTCAGTGATCAAAGGCCCTGATTGCATAATGCACTCCTATGATTTCATTATTGCTTTGTTAAAATAAAACTGTTTAGATCAGATTTTGTTTGATTTATATCTTAATTTAACACTATGCAAGCCAGTTAGAATAATCTAAAGGATCAGATATGGCCTCAAGGCAACAGAATGACAGTTATTCAAGTAATTCAAACTGTCATCAAATATTGCATGCTAAAAAAAATGAAGATTGAATGTCACCATTTCTAAATATAAAACAGATGGACAAACTTGACCAACAGATGTTTCTATTAATGCAGCAAAGGTTCGGTGTCCTTTTGATTGTTGAATTACCTGTTAATGTTCTGTTATGCATTTATATCCGCACAAATATCATAACATCATGTTTTAAAGATATTGTGATCGGATCCTACATCCGTATGATTATAGATTTAATACATCTAAACAGCAACAAAACTTTTGGAGCTCCTTGTCTACTAACATTTTATACAGTGAGAATAAATATGATATAGTCTAACATGATTTATTTCCTTTTTTCCTGGTATTTCTTCAGCCAGAGTCTCAGAATCAAAAAGTGTACTATTTGATTTATATTATAAGCATTGGTAAAGCACCAATCAATTGGCCAGGGATTGAAATTGGTCAGTTTTCCCATAAGTGGCTATAACTGCTAATTCACCGGTGGAATAAAGAACATTCGGATTTATATTTACTGTTCTTGACAAAAAATCTGAACTGAACACTTCCATGCTTTTTATTCTATAAACACATCAAAGCATTTCCTTTGTTTAGACAGGTAAAAGTTTAAGGTTTCGATGCTCAAATGGGGCTACATTTGCAATCACTTTCTTTTTAGGTGGATTAAAAATCACCACTCTACCAAGGAATTTGGTTGTAGCATTTAGTTGTTTAAAACAATGTTTAAATGAATGAGTGTCCATGTTACATAGCACAAAGAAATTCAGAATTGACCAAATTTAAGAAAAATAAAAATCTGAATTAACCGGCAAAAGCATGATCGGTGCATCCCTAATAACTATGTGCTGCCTTTTCTACAAAATGCCTGTTACTATTTTTTTTCTATAACTTGCCCCTTGCCATAATTGACAGGATGCACCAAACACACTTCAAAGCCACACTAAAAAGCATCACACTGTGCTTGACGTGTAAAAGATTCTCTCAGAATGTCCATTATTTTCCTTGCAAAGAGATTATATAATTGTACGGCCATATCCAAAGCTTTCCATGTACATGTTGGTCAGACTGATCAAAGGAATGGATGTCTTTATTTGTTTCTGCTTCTTCACTCCAGCCCCCACAGTGTCAGTTATTAGAATACAATATATCATTATATAATATCTTACATATGCTTGTACTGTAGCAATTCCTGAAGTTGTTATGCACATTGAAAACGAATGTATAATGTTTCTATTACAGAAAACAAAAGCTGGCAGCCTTGGTAAGCTGAGTAATGTGAGATTTCCTGATATGGGGAACAATTCTTAATTCTATGCAGACATAGGTACAAGTGCATCTAAACAGAGTTTCAAACAGATTTACAAGCTTGCTTACAAAAAAAAGACAAAATCCAAATGAGAGACAATGAACTGCACCAATAGGATGAGGCCAGGATAAAAACCAAAGGGGGTAGAAACAGCTGGCAAACATAAAATATCCATGATCAGGCACTGATGCTTTCAAGCTTTTTAAAGCAGGAATGTAACCTTTGGTTTGAAGTTTACATGCTAATTATACCCCCATTGCCCAAAAGATCTGAAAAATAAATGTCCACACCTATCTCCTTCTCTCTCTATGTTGTTGTTTTTTTATTTGTGAGGTTTGTGTGGGGAAACATGAAAAGGGAGGTAAAAAAAGCATCGCCC
Source organism: Crenichthys baileyi (assembly GCA_036173005.1). NCBI lineage: Eukaryota > Metazoa > Chordata > Actinopteri > Cyprinodontiformes > Goodeidae > Crenichthys > Crenichthys baileyi. Next base: position 312,189 of record JAHHUM010001155.1, on the reverse strand, counting down.
CAGATGATGTATGCAGGGTTAGTTGGGGGTGGGCCTGGAAGACAGCTTGTTAAGACGGTGGAACGCAAAGATGATGTCTTGTCTGGTTTTCTACAGAGATCCACAGAACTGCTGATGTTGTGAGCATCGATCAGTTCCCTGCAAGGCTCTGCTGCCAGGGGACTCACGGGTTTATAAATGGTCATCAAACAGGCACAAAAGGAATTTCAAAAAATGTCTGGTAAAAAAAAAAAAAAGAAAAAACTTGCTGACATGAGGATTGGCAGAACAATGTGCCAAGAAAGGGCATGGACTAGGCTAACGAGGCATGATTAAAAACAGTAAAAGACATGGACAAGCTTGGCATGGCAAGCAGGATGACCCAGCGAGGAGTAAACAGAACAGCAGAGGATACAAAGTGCATGACCCAGGTGAAAGCAAGGAGACTGATTACCATGAAACAGGTGGATCGGATGAAGCTGATTGTGGGCTGACTGTGGCAGGGAGTGGTAACTGAAACATGAATGAGCTGAACACAGATGCAAGGAAACAATCTAACCAAAAGGAAAATCTCAGAAATGCAACAGAATATAACATGCAACACAAACAGGACAAGTAAGTAACTAAGCCTAAAGGAATGAACAAAAGAACCACCTGGAAAACATATCAAAACAATCAATCGTAATCACATATATATACAGTTGTAGAATTTAGAGTACAAAAATAAACCCACGTATTATGACATCACAGAGGTGTTTCCCTTAAATTGTCGGGGCTCCACTGCTCTATTTTCTGTAGTGAGTCCTATTAAATGAAGCACTCGGATAAACCTAGGCAGCCCTGTGTGAATGACAGAGAGCGAGAAGAGGAAGAGCGGCGAGGGGGCTGGTTAAGTGCAGGAAGTGAGTGGCAGTAATCACAGCTCTGGTAAAAGCGCTCGTTTGCTCAGTGTAACATTCCTCAGAATGAGTTTACTCTATATATCTCTCTCTCGCTCTCCCTCTTTTCCCTCTGATTCTGATAATAGCTCCAGATTGAGTAATTGTATGTTTGCGTGGAGCTACACTGCAATCAGATACTAGGGGGCATATTTCTCTCTCTCCCTATTCCTCTTTTACTGTTTCGTCTCTTCATTCATGCCATGCACTGGCTTCTTTTCCACACCAGGCTCTCCTTCCAGACCTGCGGTTCCAGCAGGCCTCACTCCGCTCCTTTTTTGTGTTTTTTTCGGTCTGCTTTATAGCCAGGGAGGGTTAGGGTCAGTAACAGCTGTGTGTTGAGCTGTAATTGATGTCATCATTTCAATTTTAGCTGATTACAGCTGAGAGCTGCTTATCGTGTGACCCGTGGAGGAATTACACACTGCAGGGCCCAGTGAGCTATAACACCTGACCAGGCTTAACTGGTGGGTCGGCTGGATGGACTAATGGGTTGGCTAGGCACACAGCTATTGACTTCAAATGTGGAGGTAATGACCAAGGATCATCCATAGTCTACAGACTTGAGTGCCAATGTCACCACAATTTATCATTATCCGGGTTTTTGAAGGAATTGGTGTCCCCCTCCGTCTACAGAATGTAGCACGATCGACCTCATAGTCAACACAGAAGCAAGTGGATGAGAAAGGCAGTTTAGTATTCATTAATGTTATCTAAACTTAGCATCATCCTGTTAAAAAGTCACTTAGTAAGATAACTATGTTAATTTGCCCTGTTGTAATTTTACTTAAACGGAAAAGGCTTGATTCTAATTATTCTAATTATGTTCATTAAATTGCAAATCAATTAAAACTAAATTCAACAACAACTTGTTTGCCCTTAAAAAAAGATCAGTGAAAATGGAAACAGTTTTGAAAGGCTAATTAAATAGTACTAAAGTGATTAATCACACAAGAATTCTCATTGTGCCAACAATCACAACATAGAGTCAATGTTAACTAATTTATTTATCAGTGAAAAATCAAGTTACATGAAGCAAAGACGTGTAAGAATCTATTTAAAAATATGTCAAGACATGTCAGTGGTTTATTCAGGCTGCATAGGAGGAAGAGAGAGCAAGGTATTCAGCAGATCACAGGAAGGCTGACCAGGAGTAAGCATTCCTGCACTGCTTGAATAGAGGTAATACAGTTATATTTTTCAACAGTGACCCCTACCGTTTAAGAAGGTGACTGCAAGTGGAGTAGCAAATCAGAACTACAAGTTTATGCAGCAGCTCTTTCTAACTTATTCCCACCTTTTCATTTTTAGCTAAGTAAAATTTCACCAAAAGTAGTAATATAAAAAATGACACTAATGGCTTCAAAAATATATTTTAATTTTGTATGGCAGCTTTAAAGGAAAGCACCAAAACAATGTTAAAAAGTTATTGCCCCTGCTTTTACATTAACCACTGGTAAGAAGAAGGCTGCAGGTCACACCAGAAAAGAACGAGCAGAAGCTGCGATGACTAATTTAGCAAGCCAGTGGCTGACAAAAATTATGAACCACTAAAAATGTAATTTCCCTTTGACTAAACCACAAGTAAGCTGTCAGATCAAGACTTCAGTACTTGAGGAAAATGTGCAAGCCTGCCAGCCTTGGAAGCAAAACCACTCAGTTTTCACACCTAAAACATAAAGCTACTTTTTTGGGGCTTAGCCTACTTGACTCCGCGGATGTACGCGCGGACTCAAAGAAGATGTCCGGTCCAAAGCTCAAAAATGTTACATATCGCCCAACCTTAGGTTGAAGCCCAGCAAGACTCATTCTCTTGTAGTTGTTAACACAGAGTTCTTAGGAGCCATTGGCCTATTTGGACAAAAAACATCTGAAAAAAACAAAAACCAGAAAATGTCCAAGAGAAAGGAATAAAGCTGCAAGTGGTTAAAAGACCTTATGTGTGAAGTAACCCTTGTTAGAAGAACATGGACTCTCTTATTACCAAACTGGAAGAAAAAATGGGGTCCAAGAATGATAAAATATTGTATTTCTTTAACATAAAGTAAGTACCTAACCATTTTCAGTTAAGACTTAAAATTTTGGCATCATCAGTCTTTGTCACATTAGCAAATAGGCATCCTCTTCAGTAACTGTACGTTCCAGGAAACGTTTGAAAAACTGAGTGGGTTGCTTCTGTGTGGTTAAAAAACAATGTTTCAACCCAAAGAAAATTAATCAATAACCAACCTGTCAATACTTTGGCATTTCTCTTTGCTATTTATGTCAGAGTGTTTTCAATGCAAGCACAAAGTCCCAGAGCTGCCTTGCAGCATTCATGCTGTGTGCTAATAAGACACATGGAGTTCACAGCAATGACGAAAATACAGCAGGGCCACCTGTGTAGAATAAGGCCAAAGAGTAGTTGAATTGAGATTATTTCATGCAATTTAAAAACCATTCAAAAATATCCACAGCTGTAAAGGTCTCTCTGCATAAATGATGGGCAATACCCATAATTCTGAACAGTACTAGTCTGATCAATGCACAGGAGCAAAGCTGTTGCTAAAAACAGACAAAGAGTGTTCACTAAAGGAACACTGTCTCTCCTCACACTGTCTCTCTCTCTTTTCCTTCCTTTTTTTGCTGAAGCTCTGAATCTGTGGGTGTGAGGAAGCAAGAAGCTATCTCCTACATTCTTTGTCTTTCACCTTCTCTGTCATTTCCCTGACTCTTTAATACCATCATTAGGCAAGTTCTTCTGCTTTGCTGCTGGCCAAGAAACAGACAAAGCAAGTGTGGGGCAAATACAACAAGAAGGATGCATGAATCTTTGATTATTGCTACCATGTCTGGAATTTGATGCGCATATGCTGTGTATTTATCTGGGGATGCAACAAGCAGAAAATGTATGCACCACAGCTGTATTTACTAATCCAGGTGTGCACCCACCTGGTTTGGAGCAGTAAAACATACAATGAGAGCTCTTCCTCTGTAAAACACCATGTTAAAGACATCAGTCCTCACCATGCTTGATTTGTGCAGCCCTTCGTGGACTCTGTTCACACGGTAACTGACACATTGCTGTTCAAAACCTGCTGATTACTTGTGCATTTGTGGCCCATCTGAAAGAACATAAAGCCCTCATAGGCACAAGCTAATTTGTTGGGACCCAAAAGAAAGATGTGTTAAAATGCTTTGAAATAAATGTATCTTTTAGTGCAAAAACATAATATTTCACTAAAGATGCAGTAAAAGCCAGACTTTCATTTGACAGAAAAATTCAGTGGACAAAACATCCAATGTTAATAATTGTTTTTTTTGTTTTGATTTTTACAGAATCAACAGTGGCACAGCTACTTTATACAACTCCCTTTTGCCAATAGGGTCTTCTTCTTTTATGCAGAGAGCAGAGTCAATGACCACTTCTTTTTGCACTATCAATCTAGAATAGTGACTCTGAAACTTTTTTATAAAAAATAGCACCTCAATTAATATCAAGTTTTCCAAGTACCTCTAAACTCAAAGACAAAATCAGTGGTACTACAAGAGTTGGACTTTTTCAGTTTGACGTTATTTCATAAAAACAACAAAAATATATACATTTAAAAAAATTTTGAGAGTTGAGATTTAATTATGTGTTCAAGTTTTTCTCAGATTGAAGGTAAACCTTTACAACTTTGAAGTTGGAAAAACCACAAGAAGTGACCCCCAAAAGTTGGAATTCTCCAAACTCAAAAAACAATATGGCTGCCTTGCATTTAAACTGAAACAAATGAATGGTTATTGGCCTTTAAAAAAAAATTGCTGACATGTCAAAGATTGTATTTCTGCCTTTTGATTCAGCTGTGTTGGAGCAAAGATGCATCCAAAAGTTGCAGAACAGTGGCACTTGAGGACTGGAGTTGCTGATTTAATGTCATTGCCTGCCTCAGGACATAACCTTTACATAGCGTAAAGAACTGAGGAAGCAATACTATCCATCCATCCATTCTCTATACCTGCTTTTCCTCACAGTGTCACAGGGAGCTGGTGCTTATCTCCAGGGATCATCGGGCGAAAGGCAGGGTACACCAAGGTTGCCAGTCCAGGGCAATACAGAAACACACAGGACAAACAACTATGCAAGCCCGAACTCCGAACTAAGTTAGGTTAACTTAGAGTAACCAATTAGCCTACACAGTCATGTTTGTGAATAGTGGGAGGAACCCAGAGCACCCCGAGAACATACAAGCTCTATGAAGAAAATCCCAAGCTGTGATTCGAACCAAGCACCTTCTTGCTGCAAGGCAACAGTTATACCATCAATATGAATAAATTCATAGTCACCTAGCCCATACAGCTGGAGAATTTTGATACAAAAATATTGTCTGAGTACCACTAAAGTCAGCCCAAGTACCACCAGAAATATTTGTACCACAGTTTAAGAACCACAGCTCTAGAAAATCCTAGATCTGGGGTTTTTCTTATGCACTCCTTTCTTTAGCTCACCCTACAACCTTTCTGTAGGATTTACTGTAGATCTAGAGACTGAGGTAGCCATGGAGAAGCATTGAGTGTGTCTGGTTGAAGCTACTTTTCTGTGTTGATGTGGTCATATGTTTTGGACCATTGTCCCCAATTGTCCCCAAAAACCCCAATTACAATCCGTTTTCAGTTTTTGGGCAGAAATCTAAAATTTCCAGATATTTTAAAGTATATTCAAAGAGTTCATAAAGCAACTTTAACAAGGTTCCCAGGGCTCCCAAAGAAACAGACCCACAGCATCACAGATCATTCACCATAGTTTACAATAGGCAGGGGCTATTCCACATATTAGCTATTTTTGTTGTTGCTAAATACCTCAATTTTATTTTAATCTGACCAAAGCAGACAGATGAAGTTTCATTATGTTTATGTATGTGATGGAATGACAGAAAAGGTTTTTTTTCCTCGTAGGCCTCCCAAACAACAGGGTGGTTGTTGATGCCTGTTTTACAGAAATTTGGTGACCCCAAGAGGACACTTGTTTCAGTTCTCTTACAGTGAGCATTGGAGTTTTCTTTTAACCTCTTTTACCAGCCTCCTGACTCAGTGGCAAGATAATTATAGGCCCTCTTTCTGTCTAGTGGCCAGTCACTAAGAGAAATGGGTGTGTGTCATGTTATATTTATGCCCCAGAAAAAAAGAAATCCACGCGTTACTGTTCAGTTTCAAGAAACGCTCATCAACTTTAAAAAAAAAGATATGATAAAAAAAATGTCTCAGTCATCTCAGTTTGTAAAGGGATTGGCAAAGGAACCAATAACTGTTCCACCAGTGATTTTAATAAAAACATAATTTCTTAACGTAGGACTTTTCCCTACTTAATTAAAATCAAGATTGGGTTTCTAAAAAAATGTACAATGTGAAATTATACTAATGCAATAAAATATTATTTCAGTCAAAGACATTTTACACATGTTCTGCTGTCCAGGTAAGTCAGTTTAGTTGACACATAAAAGACAATCATATGGAAAATCAAGGGGTGGAGTAATGTTACTTACTTACCTATTGAATTTATGTGTTTTATGAAGATTGACTCATTCATTTCTCTTTTTGTATCAGTTCAAATGCTTTGGAGTTCATAATAACTAAAAAAAAAAATACTTATCTCTCTGAACAGAGGGTCTCTCTCCGTGCTTTGTCTACTTCAAGGATACTTTACCTCGGAGAGTCACGACTACATGATGGAGGAAACTTAATGAGCTTAGAGAACATCCTCAAACCAAATGTTCTAAAAAACAGGGCAAAAAGGGACATGGAGCAAAAGTTGAAGTGGAGTACAGAGTTCATTTAAAGCCGCACAAGCCTTAGAGAAGTGGAAATTAAAATGGATGAAATGTTTGAATTGAAAATGAATGCATCCATTTAAGCACGCTGAGATGCATCTCACAATGAAATAAGTGTCTGTCATCAAAAAGTAAATGGCAATGATGTTATAACCATAGATCCATCTCTGCGACAAAAAGATACAAACCCAAATGTGCACAGAATCAGGCCAGCACAATCAACAGTCTCTCTAAACAAACACACAGAGGCGAAGGAATTCAGGAATTTAGATCCTGGTTTTGGTCCAATTTCTCTTCACTAATCCTCTTCTGTCTGCAATGAGAAATTATTTCTAGGATTTGATCATTGTTTGCATGTGTCTAAAAACAACTTACTTAATTTCACAACCCCACAAATCCATTAAATTATTTTTATTAAAGTATAACACATTTTAAACCTGTGAAAGATTTAGTGACTTGAGCCAATTTCGACATCTTACTCATTTGTATAGAGCCAACCACTCCACAACAGCAAAATTGTTTTCTAAAGCACAGAATAAACAACTTTCTGAAAGAGTTTTTTGCTACCCAGTCTTTCCTAACATTACTACAAACTTCAGTCAAATAAACTGAACTCTGTGAATGAGATACTGTATTGTGGAGGGTTTCATTTTCCACGATTCAACGAAAGATCCCATCTTGCTTTTGCTGGTTTTAGAATAGCGGAGATAGTGCTTGACTTAATTTCTCACTTATAAGAGCCCAATTAAGCCACTAAATTGATTACTAAAGCTTTTATTTTAGTATTTCTACTCTATTTTTCATGTTTGTATTTAAGTATCCTGTACACATAATAACACGTACACAACACTTCGTATTTACTTAAGAACAAATATAATTAAAATATGTGCTGTGTAATAATGTATATCTTAATGTTCTGTCAAGTATTATGTTAAATAATCATTTTTTTAGGTTTACTGTTATGTTCATTTTTTAGATACGTCTGTTTTCTCTTCTTTCTCCTTTGTAAACATTGTTAAATCAATTAATAGCAACAATAAACACCAATATCCTATTAATAAGGCATTTTCTAACATGATTTTTAGATAACCTTTTTACGGACATGACACACTGCCCTGCATTTTTCAAGCTAACCCTGTCCAGGTTGTGCCACTGCCATTTTCTGTGAAAAGAGTCAAATGGACATGCATGAAAAGAACCTGAAAGTAACCTGATGAATTATGCCATTAAATGCAATTCAGTGATATCATCTCGAAATTAGGATTTCAGTGTGCAGCTTATTCTTTTAGAGACAAACTTAGGAGGTCACATTTTGACCATTACTAGAATTTAAATTGAAATTAATCAGAGTGATCTAAAGTTCATAAAAAAGATTTCAACTGAATTGACACAAACAGCAGCTTCTTGCCAATACTCCAACTTGATAAAGATACATGGCTTTGATACATTGCCTTCCTACACATCTTATATAGAAGCATATGTAAAGTGGTCACCAGCTAATACAGGCTGCCGAAGACCTTCTTTTTTGCAAAGTCAAAACTTTCTAATACATGAGCACCATAACTTAGAAACAGCATATATATTGAATGTATCTTCTGCTGCTACAGGATTTATGTAAGTGCTATTCAAGTGTCTAAGCAGTGGCGCAATAATCACATGTATTAATCTCATGCAGCACTATGCACACGCTCTGTCTGCTCTGATAAAAGCATGCCGAATGTCTAGGGGCTCCAACTGATAGCAGTCTGACTTACTTTCTCATTAATTTAGATAATAATTTTTTACCACTTGAGGCACACAAACACTTTTTGAAGCATTGAAATTTCATCCCCGGATGGTCAAAATATAAACAGCTTAGGTGTAAAAATAAGTTGGTGGCATCACGGCAAAAAGGAATGTACCTCATCCGGAAGCAGTAGCAGACTACATTTTATACCCTTCGTTCAAACACACACATGATAAGACATATGAGTGGTATTGATGTTGTACAAAACGGGCCTCGTTTCTTCACGTTTAGACCCATTTCAAATGCAATGTTAAATACATTAATGCACGTGGCAAGATAAAACACACAGTGACAGCAGCTTGGAGAAGAGGTAACCTAGCAAGCACATTTTTATTTCATTAAGAAGCATCATATTAACTTTGTTTATTATTATTATTTGGAGCCCTTATTGTATCATTCACAACACCTAAAAATTCAGCAGACACCGTCCTTATGCAGAACCAACCTACATGTACATTCTGCATTTTTCATCTCTATATTGTGACGCTATAATAGAAACCTAGTTCTTTTTTTGTAGCCTAGCACTGCTTTAGCCATGCTCAAACCCGTCTTTGGACCTGATATCCCCATGCTTTCCTACAGATAGTGCAGTCAAAAGCAGAGCCATACATATAGGGACAACTATGGTTATTAACAACTATCAATCAATCAATCAATCAAACTACATCTATAAAGCACTTTTCAAACGGTCAAGTGTTTGGTCAAGGGATTTATCAAGGTTAAAAACAAAGACATGGGACACGGCGCATGGTGTAGCAGTGTGGAGGTCTCGGCCCTCGACGCAGCTGTCCCAGGTTCAACTCCCGACCTTGGCGGCCTGTGCTGCGCGTCTACCCCCTCTCTCCACGCCATTTCCTGTCTGCCTACTTTCAAAAAATAACAAAAATAAAGCCCACTAGTGCCACAAAACAAATCGAAAAAAAAAAACCATAAAGACACAATGAAATAACTCAAATGTTTAAAAGTGAGAGGAATCAATCAATTATAAAGAATGAAGAACTGTAATATGTAACAAGTTGCAGAATTTAAGCAACCGTTGACATACACCCTTTACATGTCAGCCTACCCTACCAGAGCCAATACAGAAACATAAAATAAATATGCCCCACAGCTTCTGAAGTATTTAAAATTGCCAGTTAAATTCCCAGTTGACGTTGATGCCTGGCTTAGGTAAGCCAGAGTATCCAGGGAAAAGAAGACCCCGACTTTTTAAAAAACAGAAACCTTCAAGCCTTGAGCCCTCCTCTAAAACCCTGCCGACATGGAACCGAGATGACAAAGAAAAACTGCCGACAAAACATTTCAAGCCTTGCTTACCTCAACATGCTGCCCTCAAAGATGCTAATTGCTTTTGTTTTGGTGAAGAATGGTCCTTTTTTGGTTCCTGTAACTTCTAGAAAAATCATCTCTGTAGACATTTATACTCAGCTGAACATGTTCCAACATACAAATGATATAACATTAAAATGTGTTAATAAATCCTTTGAATATGTGGAAGAAGAGTGTAGTCAACAAACCAATGATTGGTACTGTCGGATCTATGATCTGTTACAGCTTTACTGTGACAGTAAGCTTTTCCAGACATTGCCAATAAGGCCTGAAAGGACAATGCAGAACAAGAACCAACAGCGGTGAGTTGCCGCCGGCTGGTATCAAGCTAAGTGGGCATGTCAGGCCAGTCCTGTTCTGGCTTCTTGCCTGTTCTTTCAGCTGCTCACTCAGTCCCCAGTGTCCTCAGCCCTAAATGGATCCAGTTGCTGCTGCTTACCTTCAGTGCTGAGCTGATCTGACTGACTAATGAACCCTTTCCCTAATGAGGGGAACCCCCCTTCCCCCTAACTCAACATTTCCTGTAAATATACCCTTTTGTGGCATATTGCTTCCATATTTACCTCCCTTCTTCCCCCTCAACTACCTGAGGCTTGTCTCACAGTCGTCCCCTGCACCTCTTCCATTACCACTGGTCTCCGTCATCTTCTCATCTCAGTTCCTGTGCACAGTCTTCACACTGTGTACATCTCACTTCGCTCCCCTACTGACAGTCACTCACCAACAGTTTGCCATATCCTTCCTTTTTTCTCCTTCCATCATCAGTTCTATTAAAAGCTCTTTGAGCAACTGTTGGGCAACCAAAATAATTCATGGGGGTAGTTTAGTTATTAGTCTGCTCTCTCTTTGTGCATCAATATAAATTAAGCATGAGCCAGTTACTGGTATAATGTTTTAATAAATTATTATTTCAAAGCTGCAATTGATTTATTAATTCTTTCCCAGTGTATTGGAGTTTGGAACTAGCCAATCTTTCCTTGATTGATAATGAGTTGTGATCAGCAAACACTGAAAATTCAGTTTGTTTCTCTTTTTGGCATTAAATACATTTAAACTAAGAACTTACACCATTATCAGTAAATAAATGCATCAACTAGAAGCATGCAATCTGATCCTCTTTTTTTCCTTTTATTTGAAAAACTCCCCCAAATTTGAAAAGTTAGGGATGTATGCTTTCATGCATAAATTGGAATAATCTTCTAATTACTTAATTGTCTGTTGTTTTCCAAACTATTATTCCTATCAAAGAACCTGCACACATATTTGTTTTGCTTTCATGTGTTATGTTGTAGTTCTTACAATAACAAAAAACGTGATCTGCAAAATTCTGAATCAGTACATCAAACCTCCAAAAAAAATCGTTATTGGCAGTGTAACTTTAGAGTCCTTTTAATGAGAGATGAAAAAGTGCCGGAGTCTTCTCCTGCTGTAAGGAGGATAGAGCAATACATTCTTGCCCCTCTGCCACCTGTTGCTGCACACACCAGCCAAATGGCTGAGACAAGACTACTACATTGTTTTTATTCAGAGAAGACAAATTTGGCTGTTTGAGCATATTTTTTGTCACAAAAAACACAGACAGTCAAGGAGCAGAGACTGTCACCCATCACTCCTACTAATGCCCTCATCATACTATTTCCTATCTGTGTTGAATTTCAAAGGCGTAGGAAGGTACGTTGACTTAGGTAAATAATTCACTATCACTGCCTTGAAGCAGTGCCATACATAATTTAGTCACCAGACAAGCCAGGCAGATGCAGATTAGTTTTTGACATGTTGAAAAATTCCTTCACACAAACATGGCAGCTTTCGCACACCATGTATACTGCGCATGTGCTACACCATTTACACAACTGCTACTAAAACATAGCACCAATTACCAAATAAAAACACCACCTAATCTCATTCAGCACTATACAAATGCTATGTCAGCGCTGATGACTCGGGATGCTGTATGCTTGAAACTGAAATTTAAGCAGATGGCATGACCTACTTTTGAATAATTTGACTAAAATTATCTCACGACTAGTCACAGAGCATTCAAATTTCATTCCAAGATGGATCAAACAGTGATGAGATGGGAATGACAGCAAAAGTAATGTACCCAGTTATGTTGCAGGTCAACACTGTTAACTCTATTCCCTCAATCATAGTTCACACACTCTCTATTCAAAGTGGGAGCGCATCAAATGACACTTGACTTAAGGTTCTAAAAAAATCCCTTAATTTCTTTAAAACCTCTGTAACATGCATTTTCAATACAGCAACATACTATCTTTTAAGCTGTTTTAAAGTAAAGCAATTACCTTATACAGTTTTGTTTTGGATATTTGTGTTAATACTGTGATACTATCCCAATTTTGCCCAAGATAATCATACTGTAGGAATCTCATACCAGTTCATGCCTTGTCCAGGTTATCAGGGAAATGTTGGAGAAGTCCTTTAAAAACTACTTTGCTACACAGTACAGCAAAGATGCTGTGAAGAGGCTAAAACATGCCTCACAGGTACATCTGGCAGACCCACAGTTGTAAACAGTATACATGACAAGAGAAGGCGCACACACCATAGAGTAACCTAGGGCTGCATGGTATTAGGAAAATATGCGATATGAGATAATATTGGTGAATGATGTGATAACGAAACGACTTGATATAAACAAATTGATTAAACAAATAATTAAAATTAAATAAAAAATGTTATAGTCTACTTTTTGTTCCCAGACAATGAGTAGACTTTTCAGCTACTGGAAAAAAAATAATTATTTCCATCTAAAAAACAAGGTTTTACTGAAAAAGTTGCTTCTAGCTGATGTCTTATGTTTTGGTTTTGAAACAACTTAGCTGTAGTTTCTTAATGAATTGACCACCTTATCTCTTTAATGCAGCATAAATAGCTTTAGAAGGTCAACAAACAAGTGTCATCAAATATATTGCACACAGAGAGCCTAAATTCATGGTACTTAAATAATTATCAAACATTTCTTGCAATACAGACAGTTCTTTGTGATATGTATATTGCATACACTGTTACTGCAATAATTATATATTTGCAACGTATATTGCAGCCCTAAAGTACCTCCGTCTGTTTGTTATGCATTCCCTTGTGTCCCCTTGTGTTTTGTCAGATGCTTTTAAGCTGAGCTCCACAACCTGAACAGAACACACGTATGACTGCTTGTCCACTCACCAGGCCGTCACAGTTGCTGAGAGCCACGGTGCCTCCCGGTGTGTCTGTGATGTCCCCCACATACAGACACTCGTTGTGCAGGGGCTCAGAGTACCGGATACTGTCACTGTCATCGTGCCACTCCATCTTGGCTCCGGGGGCCACCAGCCTGGAGTTGTGGCGCAGACGCAGGTGGAACTCCCGGCCGAAGACGGTGACGTTGTAGTAGAGCCTCTTCTGGCCGGCTTGGTGCTCTTGGTTTTCCTCGGCTCCTCTAGGTCCTTCCCACTCATCGTCGCCTTCTCCTACCTCCCTCTTCCAGCGCCTACGGGACTGCCCCGCTGCCACACGACCAGCCGAGAGGGCATGTGACAGAAAGCGGCCCTCTGCATCCACACTTATCGGCCTTACCAGTCCATAGTCCCCCAGGATGTTCTGCAGGGAGTCTGAGAAATAGGACAATCAAAGTTGGATTAGGGAATCAAGCCAGGTAACATGAAATAGGTGTAAATTACCTGATTTCCCCTCTACTGTTCTTTCCTCTTAGAAAGTACAGTAGAGGGACAATAAATAAATAAATAAAATGTGTAAAAATATGTCAAGACTGGTTTGGAATTATTTATTCCTTATTATAAGTTGTTTCACAGGGATCATTAATAAATCAAATAAAAAAAGTTACAAAGATAGGAATCATGTAATGAAACAATGTCATGCTTTGATGTGGACTCAAACGCAGAAATGAAGGCAGTAGGAGAATTGTGGGAAAAAATTAAAAACTTTCAATGAACAGAAAAAGAACAGCCAGAAACCGACTAGAACCAACAGGTTGTGGACAACAGAGGATCTAACATGCAGTAACTAAACCCTGGAGTACTTATATCGGGGACTTTGATCACTTGATGCTGCACAGGTGAAGGAACAGATAGGGAACATCTGTTAAAGACCAGGAGACTGAGGCACAAAGGTAAAAGACTAAACACAAGAATAAAATAGAACATAACATGCAGCAAAAAAAAATCAAACAAAACTCGAAGCCCAATGGATTATGACAAATGGATTTTGATGAAAGGTGCATCAATCAGTCATCCAGTTTTCAGTTGAATTTATCTATATAACACAAAATCACAGCTATTTCTGAAACTGCTGTTACTTTATCCTTCCAGTGCTGTCTAGCAAATTTGTTAAACTAGACCTGGAATTGAAGGATATAATACAAAAGATCAAGTTTTTAACTATTTAAAAGCTCTATTATATTATTACTTTTACATGTACATTTCACTTTCTCATTGTTGTTAAACAGAAAGTTAAAATACATGGTGAAGGTTTTTCTTTAGTCTCCAGAAAACCTATAACAGACTAAATTATTAAACCATGTTTGTATTGATAATGGAAAACAGAGCTGTTGTAAATGTGTTGAGATAACATCTTCCTCTTTATCATGTTGATGAAGACTTTTAGATGTACTTGATGGTGTAAGTCTGCTCTTGGTATATGTTGAGGGTTTGTTTTCTGTCAGTTATTACACATGAATAGTTTGTAGGTGACATCTACAGATTAGATTTGAGATTAATGTGTGGTCTATGCCCTTTAATTTACTGGACTGAATATGAATCATGGTGATCTATATAGATGGCATACCCAACATTAGATTAAAAGAAAAAAGTTACAAGATTAGACATTAGTTTAATGATGATTTTCATGCCTGTAATAACTGTATTTTGACATCTTGAAATTTTTACATTTTGTCACATTACAGCCACAAACTTTATTGTAGTTTATTGTGATTTAACATAATAAACCATAATAAATTAGTTCAAAACTAACTGTATCTTTTTTTAAAAAATGAAAGTGTCAAGAATATATTCTGATCTCCCCAAATAAAACTCAGTGGAAATTACTTCTTTTAGATGCAAACAAAGTCCAGCTATGTGTAATGTAATCTCTGCATAAATCCAGCTGTTCTGTGAAGGCCTTAGATATTTGTTAGACAACATTAGTGAGCAAAATGCATCATAAAGGCTATGGGGTAAGAAGAGCATTAATTGAGAAGCAGCCAAGAGACCCCTGGTAATGCAAGAAGAGCTGCAGAGATCCATAGCTCAGGTGGGAGAATTTGTTGACAGACAGCATATTTATTAGTCTTGCACTCAACAAATCTGGTATTTATTGAAGAGTGGCTTAAAGAAATCTAAAGTTAAAAGAAAGCCAAAAGAAATCCCACGTTGCAACGAGCCATGTAGGGGACACAGCAACCATGTGGTAAAAGGTGCTCTGGCCAAATTAATTTAGAACTAAACGTTCTGTCCTATAGGCAAAACACTATATGTGGTGGAATACTAACACTGCACATCACCCTGAAAACACAAGGTAGTGGCAGCATCATGCTGTGTGGGGATGCTTTCTTCAACAGGGATAGGGAAGTTGGTCAGAGCTAATGGGAAGATGCACAGAGCTAATAGCAGGCCAATCCTAGAAGAAAAGCTGAAAAAAGGCCACAAAAGAATTCAATTGCAGGACATTGTTCCAAACATACAGCTAAAGGCACAATGTAATAATGTAGATCCACTTACGTAAATCAATAAATAATCTATGGCAAGACTTGAAAATGCCTGTTTATAGTTCCTCTCTATCCAATATAACTGAGTTTGAACTATTTTGAAAAGAATGATGGGCAAAAATACGATGTGCAAAGATGGTAGATACAGCCCAAAGCTATAGTGGCAGCAAAGGGGACATCTAAGCATTGTATGAGGACGACTGCATACAAATGCAATGCACTTGTCACATTTTTATTAGTAAGAAACCATGTCCTACTTTCCTTCCAATTTGATATATATTCAAATTTCTGGTTGTAGTGTAACAAAGTATGAAAAGCCCCCCCACATTATAATTCCCCCGACAGACACAGACACAGGCAGAGCCCCACCCATGCACCCAAAGGCGACCCCAGCGCTCGGGTTGTGTGCGTGTGGAAACGGCAGCCTCAGCAGTGCGCGCTGCGCTCCTGACACCTTCGGTGCCCTTCCACCGACAACAGGAAACCCGGAGCAAAATCAAGGTGCTAGTTTCAGCTTTCTCACTCTGCTTTATCACTGTCAAACAGCGCGACTTTAAAAAAAGAAAAGAAACACATAGATGTTCGGATGTTATGTGATTATTATTGCTATGAATATTTGCAGTTTATACCTGGCAGTGGCCTTACAAGTATACTAGAGAGAAGCTCCCACACAGCTACTGATATACACGCAAGCAACCTAAGCCAAGGCCGTTTCACGGTGCCAGTGTCATCCCAGAGTCAGGTGTGTCACCAACATAAACGCATTCCTCGGGCGCACTCATCAAGTCTAATGTATAAAGTTTGCTGACTGATAAAATCAAACACACTCTCTTAATCCCTCTTGAGCATCTCCATGTTTGGGGAACGATTTGATAATAGTGTGATCAATAGGCTGACATCCGACTCCCTGCGTCCTGTCACAGATCGATACATGCGACAGCGACCGAATCAGATAACGTTACGACAACTTCCCTGCAAAACCAGTGTGATCGGAGAGGTAGGGGAGCAGGGAAGTGGGAGGGGAGGGGGGCAAATCACAACACTGCTCGCAGTTGCACCGCCGAGGGACCCTTGGAAAGTACACGCACAACAGAAGTTGCAAATTGTGTTATTTTTGGGAAAGAAGCTGAAAAGGAGCGTCTAAGATGAAGCAAGCAGAAGAGAACCGGACAGTGAAGAGCGGAGTTCCGGGGAGCGCACAGAGGAGCCCCGCTGATTAGAGATCAGATCAGGGACGGAGTATAAACACTGACCACGTTTGGCTGTACTGTACTCACCAACGCTACTGGCGATGTAAAGGCCGCTGGTGTGCAGCAGGAAGGCCGGCAGAATAATTAGGACAGTCAATCCTGGCGAGAGAGCCATGGCAGCTCCGAACTGCGCAGGTGAGAGAGTGGGACTCCGGGCTCCAGTGTGGTGAAGTTCCCCCGCCTGGCGCGACCAGCCACGCCACGACAGCAACAGCACAGCAGCCCGCAAGTAGACTGCCAAGTGCACCGGGAAAGACGGAGCTCTCCTACTCTCTCTCTATCTCCCTCTCTCTCTTATCTCTCTCTCTATCAGTCGAGGTCTCCCACTCTCTCCCCTCTCTCACTCAACTCTTCCTTTTCTTTCCGCTCCACGTCTCTCTCCTCTTCCCCTGCTGGTCTGGCACTCGCACCGGCCACTGGGCTCCCACCCACGGCCCGTGTGTGTAAGTGTGTGAGATGGGGAGATGTTTCACGGAGCGCTGGCCCACTGACAGACAGGCCCGCTGACAGCTCGCTGCTTCATCACACTTCTAGCGTGAGGGGGTCTCGGCCTGTAGTCGTTTTTTACAACTTTCCAGGATCACAACTACAGTTCAGCGCTCCGCTCCAGCGGTCCCTGATATGCTGCAAGCCTTTTTATAAACTTTGAATATTCAGCAAGCCGTCCTGGACTGGCTGAGCACCAGCGCCCCTTGCGGCAACCTGCAGGAAGCGTGCTGGGTACTTGCAGGACCCAAGGGTCCAATTTACAGGCAGAGAGAGGAGCTCCTTCTAGTCCTTCCCAGCCTGCATTGCCCTCATTTAGCGCATCATTTAGCCCTGTTGACTACTAAACTCTTAAACATTGATGTGCATTTTAATTTAGACAACAAATATGAGCAAAAACTTTTAGCTTTTCCATTAAAATCACAAACTTTGATGTATTTTTTGGGATTTAATCTGATAGACCAACACAGAAAACTATGAAGTAGAAGGGAAGTAATGCATGGTTTTCATTTTTTTTTCAATAAACAATTTGAAGTGAAGTTTGCATTGGTTTTCATTAATAAGGTGGGTTGCGCTAGAGTTAACCTGAACACACCATTCCCACAGTGAAACATGATGGTGGCATTATCATGCTGCAGAGAGGCTTTTCTTTAGTCTGATCAGGGGAGCTGGACAAAGGCAATACCGTTTGGAGCCATCCTTCACTCCAATTGCACCTGAAAGTCTTTTAGGCTTTTAAGCTCACACAGACTGAATGGAGAGCTTGAGTGGACAGCAATTTTGAAGTCTTGCCACAAATTCTTAATTGGATTTAGTTCTAGGCTTTGACTAGGCCATACTGATACACCGATATGCTTTGATCTAATTCATTAGATTGTTGCTCTGTCCGTATGTTTAGGGTCATTGTCTTACTAGAAGGTGAACCACTTCCCCAGACTCAAGTCTGTTGCAGCCTCTAATAGTATTTTTTCAGTTATTGTGCAATATTTAGCTCTACTCAACTCCCCAATCTCAGCCTGCAGAAGAAAAATTATCCACACAGCATAAGATTGCATGATGCTGCCATCTCTATGTTTCACCATGGGGATGATGGGTACATTACCACAAGTACCTCATCCCTATGGTAAAACATAGTGATGGCAGCAGAATATATTTTCAAAATATCTTTAAAAAACATTGAAAACCGTATAACTTTCTTTCCACTTCATAAATATGCTAATAGTTTCTGTTGGTCTGTCACATCAAATCCCATTAAAAATACATCAAATAAAAAGGTTCTAACTAGAAATAAAGGTTTAGGAGTTAGGGAGGCTTTTACAAGGCATTGTATGTGAATTTCTAAATGTATTTTTTACAGCTAAATAATTAGATAGATACACTACAACATTTAAATCCAATAAACATGTTCCCAATAAAATAATTTGTTACAGTTATCTCTCAGAAAATCTATTCTGGCTTTATTTACAGTCTGTGGTTCTCATTGATTTTCGCTAATGTACTAAAGGCTGTGACAAAAGGCATATGAGATATTACAACGCAGTTATCATGTACAATATAATACACAAATAAAGAGAACAATGCACCTAGAAAATATTAAGCCTTCTCACTTGCATCACTAATAATTATGATCTCAGAAAAAAATCTGTATAGTTTTATGCAGTTTTTATTTGTCTTGCAAATTTCCTTATGTTGCTATTAAATTAGACATGCAGGAGGGGAAGGCATATGCAAAAAAATAACTTCCATTCACACCTAATTAACAACAAAAAGTCAGCTGAAAACATATAAGTCACATTCATGAGTGGTTATGGTTATGTTCATTAACAAAAACACAACTCTGTTTCTGTTTAAATGATATAAAGTGTTTTGTTGTTTATAATGGGAGTGGCACACAGATTAATGAAAGATGGTTTAAAGAGATGCAATTAGTCTACACATTAGATTTTTTATTACAAATTACAAGGGAAGTATGGCAGTCCTTAATAAAGCTGAAACTAATATTTAAAAATAATCATAATCTACTGAAGAAAAACCTAAATAAAAAAATAAAATGGCATGTGACAAATATAATGTTACGTTAGAGCATTCACTTGTGTTTGACAAACATTTTGCTCAAGTTAGTGACAGAATTACATAAAATTCAATAAAATGCAACTGTGACAAATGCAATCCAATTTTTTCTGCGTAGTTTAGTCATATTAGGATCATTCGGCTTGTTGTGACATTGAGACAGAGTGCAGGGCCTGTTAACTAAATACAGCCATATTCAATAAATTTGAATATGCTTCTTGATTAAGCTCATTTATCAGATTAAAAGTGCCTTTTGAAAATAATAATCTTTAAGCAGGTATTACACATACGTCTCATTACGCTCATATTTCTGTATTAAAAGTGTTTTTTTTATTAGTCTGATTTATGCCATGTTTTCATTAGCTGTAAGCAGAAAATCATCATAATTAGCAGAAATAAAAGGCTTGAAAACATCAGTCAGAGTAATTATTGTAGTTAATCTACAAAATGTATTTCACTTAGTGAATCTAGTTACTGAAATAAATGAACTTTTCAAGTATTCTAATTTATTGAATGGGTCTGAATCCATGTTTGGGAAAATTAAAACAGAGATTTGATACCTAAACAAAAAGTTAAATATCTTAATACTCTTACCTTATACTGTGAAAAAACCCAGATGTACAGGGGTCAGACAATGAAACTGAAACACCTGTCATTTTAGTGTGGGAGGTTTCATGGCTAAATTGGACCAGCCTGGTAGCCAGTCTTCAAATTATTGCACATTGCACCAGTAAGAGCAGAGTGTGAAGGTTCAATTTGGGGGGTAAAAGCACAGTTTTGCTCAAAATATTGAAATGCACACAACATTATGGGTGACATACCAGAGTTCAAAAAAGGACAAAATTTTTGGTGCACGTCTTACTGGCGTCTGTACCCAAACAGCAAGTCTTTTTTGTTATCAAGAGCCACGTATCCAGGGTAATGTCAGCATACCACCAAGAAGGATGAAAAATCCAACAGGATTAAATGTGGACCAAAGAGGAAAACTGTCTGTAAAGGATGTTCGGGTGCTAAACCCGGATTGTATCCAAAAAAATAAAACCACGGCTGCCCAAATCACGGCAGAATTTTAAATGTGCACCTCAACTCTCCTGTTTCCACCAGAACTGTCCGTCGGGAGCTCCACAGGGTCAATATACATGGCGGGCTGCTTTAGCAAAAACCTTTGGTCACTCATGCCAATGCCAAACATCGTTTCAATGGGGGCAAGGAGCGCAAATCTTGGGGTTGACAATGTGAAACTGTATTGTTCTCTGATGAGTCTACCTTTTATGTTTTCCCACACCGGGAGAGTTTTCGGTGTGGGGGGAAGCCCCAAAAAAGCGTACCCCCCCGACTGTTGCATGCCCAGAGTGAAGCATGGGGGGGGATCAGTGATGGTTTGGGCTGCCATATCATGGCATTTCCTTGGCCCAATACTTGTGCTAGATGGGCTCGTCACTGCCCAAAGGACTACCGAACCATTCTTGAGGACCATCTGCATCCAATGGTTCAAAAAATTTTCCTGAAGGCCGTGCCATGTATCAAGATGACAATGCACCAATACACACAGCAAGACTGGGGAAACATTGGTTTGATGAACATGAAAGTGAAGTTTTAACATCTCCCATGGCCTGCACAGTCACCAGATCTAAATATTATTGAGCCACTTTGGGGTGTTTTGGAGGAGCGAGTCAGGAAACGTTTTCCTCCACCAGTATCATTTAGTGACCTGGCCACTATCCTGCAAGAAGAATGGCTTAAAATCCCTCTGACCACTGTGCAGGACTTGTATATGTCATTCCCAAGACGAATTGACGCTGTATTGGCCGCAAAAGGAGGCCCTCCACCATACTAATAAATTATTGTGGTCTAAAACCAGGTGTTTCAGTTTCATTGTCCAACCCCTGTATATGATCTTATGACAGTGTTTTCAAAACCATAGCTAAACGTAATGGGAATTTGTTAATGATAAACAGGAAGTATCATGATTTCTCTCACATTTTTACTCTAAGCATTGAATTATTTGTTGTCCTCTTTTAATATTTTCAGAGTGTCTTTTTGCATGTGAGTTTTGCAACTGTACATACAATTAAAGCTGCTTTACAAACATGTGTTTCTTGGTGTTTTTAGCCCTTATGAAGAACCGCTTACTAAGCAATGTCACAGAGCTGTTCAATGGGCTTAGACTCATTTTCAGGGTACACATGCCCAAGTTTATCTTCATAATTGAATTTGAAAAAGAGAATCTTTTCATGCAAAGCATTTCCTTTTACCATATGAATACAGTTCTCTACAATTCAGCAATTTCAGTTGAACCCAGCTTATTCATAAAGTGGCAACCCACAAGAAATATCATGTTATCATGTTACTTTGTTAAACTCATATCTAATTATACATGACACAGCAATTCCAGTTAGTCCAGTTCAATACAGTGCACATTTAGTAAGCGTTCACATTCAATTACTAGAGTCCAATTTAGTACTTATTATAATACAACACAGTTAAATTCACTTGATCATTTAATAACATTTTAGTTAAAGTGAACAAGTCCATCTAGAAAATCAGGTTGTAGATCTCAGTTAGGTTAATCTGTATAAATAAAATTTAACTAAATACATATTGAAGCCCTACAAGATTGCATAAAGTTGCTAAATTTTCCCCAAAAAGTAAGGAGTAACTGATAAATGATATGTCCACTCTGCTTCTTCCACAAATGCTATTTTAAAAACCTACATGAAAGGAATAGAAAGTGTGTAATTACATCAAGTGATCAAATTGTGTTTTATGTAGTGTAGTAAAGGATGTGAAAAACATCAGTGCCAAAATTGTGGATTGTTCCCCGGTATAAAACTAGACTGTGTAAGTAATCAAATTTCAATTCAGATTTCAGCTCAAATTAATATTCAAAACAAGTACAGTCTCAAAAAACAGTTATTAAAATGATCCACCCATATTCTGCTTTGCAAGTATACTGTACAGTTTACTAAATATTTAAAATGATAAAAATTCAACAAAATTAAATTCAGTTTATTTATTTACAACACATGTCGTCTGAAGACACTTTACAAAAAAAAGTAAATTCAATCAAATCATACAGATAGATTCCAAGTCAAGTACACACAGTTCAATTGATCCTATTTATCAAACAATTAAGTCAAAACCAGTTTATTAATCCAATTTGTTAAAAGGTTTTCTAAGTCAATGACCTGGAGCATTTACTCCTCCTGGATGAGCATGTAGCAAAAATGGATGTTGCATTGTGTTATTGACTTTGCAGCAATCCCTCATACTGACATCTGAAAGGAATACTCCCCTTTAACAGAAAGAAACCCCCAGCTTAACCAGAGTGAATGCTCATCTGTCATGACCGACTGAAGGTTTAAGAAGACAGAACCTACACACAAAAAACACAGAAGCACTGATTCTGGAGTACCTTCTATGTTAAAGAAAAGTAAAAAGTTAATCAGTAGAGAAACACTGGTAAGTAGATAAGCTCTGAGCCAGTTTTCAAGCCTAGAGTATGAAAAAGAGCACATACAGTTAGTCATAGTAAAAGCTCATCTAATAGCTTACACGTCTGGGAGAGAGACCGGGTTAAAGAAAAGACAGGGCCTAGTGTATTATCTGTAGAAGGAGAACATTAAGTTGTTGGCAGCAGCAGCTTAGCTGATGCCCCCCTCCAGGAAGCTGCCACAGCTAAACTCAGAGCCAGGCCAGATGTAGCTTCTAGGAAGAGAAATAAAACAGAGAGAGAACATAAAGTTAAAAGCTGAAATAACAGAAAATAACTCAAACTTGTAGAGTAGTAGAAGAATGTCGCAGAGTGAGGGAAAGTGGTCATTATGTCCTCCAGCCTAAGCCTATAGCAGCATAACTACAGAGATAGCTCAGGATAACCTAAGGCACTCTAATTATAAACTTTATAAAAAAATGAACGTTTTAATCTTAGCCTTAAAAGTAGACAGGGTGTCCACCTCACGGGCTAAAACTGGGAGTTGGTTCCGCAGGAGAGGAGCCTGATAACTAAAGGATCTGCCTCCCATTCTACTTCGACTCTAGGAATTAGACTCTAGGAACCACCAGTAAACCTGCAGTCTGAGATCGAAGTGCTCTGTTAGGAATATATGGAAAAATCAGATATCTGATGTATGATGGACCTTGATTATTCAGGGTTTTACATGTGAAAAGGAGAATTTCAAAATCTATTATGGATTTAACAGGGAGCCGATGAAGGGAAGCTAAAATAGGAGAAACATTACCTCTCTTGAATTTTACTAAGACCCCTAGCTGCAGCATTTTGGATCAGCTGAAGGCTTTTTACTGCATTTTGTTGACATCCTGATAGTAAGAAATTACAATAGTCTATCCGTGAAGTAACAAATGCATGGACCAGTTTTTCAGCATCCCTCCTGAATAGGATATTTCTTTTATTTTTTTTATGTGTCATGTCGCTGCATTTCAGGCTTACCATATGGAGCAAATGGTTGCCTACATGTGCCAGGGCAGTTTTGCTCTAGAAAATGGATATCTCAAGATATCCTTTTATAATTAATATATTATTGCAGGAGTAATTTCATTTATTCCAGATTCAATCCAACATCAGAGTTGGTGGGCCACATGGATTTTCTAGTAACCAATGTGTCTATGACCTTCAACCACTTGAGTAATTGTGTGTTGGTGTGTGTGTGTGGGTGTGTGTGCGTGTGTGTGTGTGTGTGTGTGTGTGGGTGGGTGTGTGTTTGGTTGAGTGAGCATACAGTATGTATAGAAATTGGTGTGTTTGTGTTGGGTGGGTGTGTGTGAGGTAAACACTTGTGTACATTTGTACGTGTGGAGAGAATGTTAGAAGGCATGTAATCCACAGCACCAAAGAGCAACAAAAGGCAGGTAGACCCAGCTCTGGAAGGCAGCAGCAGTTCTAGGCAGGCAGACATAAAGCATCACCCCAGGTCAGCCATACGCCCAGCACAGAAGTAGGTCGCCAGCAAGGCAAAGGAGCAGCAGCCCCAAGTAAAAGAGGCACAGAGTGAGATATAGGGCACCGAGTCCCCCTGACCCAGCCACTCACCACCACCACCCCCAGCAGCAAGACTGCCCGGCAGCAAGGTGGGGGACCCCCCAGAGGCCCTAACACGTTGGGCATGCACTAGCTCACCACAGCTGGCAGAACCTTAAGGGACCAAGGTAGGACAAGAAACCATTCTATTCAAATTATAGATTCTTTTTAAAACGCTTGGTGATTTGTTAACTTTTATTGAATTTGTAAAAATGGTGTGATTCCGAGTGTTTTGGTCCAGACTTTGACTGGGCATTCTAACACATAAAAGTGGTTTGATGTACACCATTATATTCTGGCTCGGTCTCTATGTTTACGTATGTCGTCATGCTGGAAGGTGAACCTCCACCCCAGACTCAACTATTTTGCGGCTTCTAAAACGGTTTCTTCCATCATTGTCATGTATTTAGCTCCACCCCTCTTTCCACCCACTCTGACCACCCTGTCCTTGCTCAAGAAAAGCATCCCTACAGCATGATGCTGCCACCACAATGTTTCACTGTGGGGATGGCATTGAGGTTGATCTACATTGTTAGTTTTCATGTTAGTTTTGCATGTAGTTCAAAATGTTCAGTTTTGGCAGACCACCTCTTTCCACGTTTGTTTTTTAAGTGACTTGTGGTAAACTGCAAACAGGACTTCTTAAAGTATTTTTGTTCAGCAATTGCTGTCTTTTTGCCAATCTTCCAGTGTACCACTGATAGTGTTCCTGTTGTCAAATTCTTCCACCTGAGCCATGAACTCTACAGCGTCTCCAAAGTTCTTTTTTCTGCTTCTCTGATTAAGACTCTTCTTAAACAGTCTGTTCGTTTATGTAGACAGCTGTGCCATACCCTTTTCATTTTCGATGATGGATTAAGTGCTTTATATTTTCAAAGCTTGCGATGTGGTTTTATAACCTAACTGCTTCAAATTTATACTGTTTGTTTACTAATGTTCTCTTCACAGAATCGCTAGATTTATATTAAGTTTGATTTACACACAGAAGGACTCTATTTACTTATTATGTGACATCTGAAGGTAACATGGTTGCTTATTGTAGACTTATTGGAGTATCAGACTGAATACAAATATATGCCACACTTTTCAAATTTTTGTTTGCAAAACAAGTTTGAAAACCGTGTATTATTTTCCACTTAACAATTATGGACCAATTTGTGTCAGTCTATCACATCCCAAAAGAATATTTGATATTTGTGGTTGTATCTTGAAAAAATCTAAAACAGTTTCAGGGGTGTAAATACTTTAGGAAGACAATTCAAGTAATCTGATAAAGTAAAAAGAGGGGGTGTATGATCTTAAAACTGCATGTTTTTTTCTGTATGGTTTTGATTTATAAACAACATTGTCATCACTGTCTTGCTGTGGAACTGTGCCCTTACAATTACAGTTTGAGAAAGACAACCAATGTAAGTTTAACCGGAAATTCTGTACAGACAGGTATGAAGAGTCAGGATAAAAATAACAATTCAAGAGGAATTGATTTTATAAAACTTCTGCAGCTTTTTGTCAGAACAAGATAGGGAGAGAACCAAAAGTGACTACAGTAAAATAAAGGTCAACTAAAAAAAACTAAGAGAAGAAGAATCTACAGGGATGGACATTTCTGGCCCAGCATGGACACATGCACATGTAAACACAATCCACTAGTACCTGGAGGTCTGTGCCTCACAAGCACTGACCATCAAGAGGGTGTGTGTCTTACAGGGAGAGGTTAGCCTTCACCAAGAATCAGGATTATACCTGGGCTCTGAGAGTACAGTTCTCCTCAAGGTTGTTCAGGAGCACACAGGCAAAGATGTCACTAAAGATGCACATAAAACCCTTCCAGAAAAAGCCACTCCCTTTAGACTTTTATTTTCCACCATCACGACACAAATGTCACCGTGTTCCCAAGTCTCTGTGCCCTGCTTGTCTGTCTGAAACCAGAAGACCAGCCGCCCCCCTCCCATGTTCCCTGCCCATGCCTAAATCCTCCCCCCGCCCACCATCTCCTCCCTCCCCTTGCTTCTGGTTGCTTTGCTGTTTCTATGGAGATACCAAGCCCTGCACCTTTAAAAGTGCACTCGGAAGGCATATGGAGGAGACAGACAATAATATCCCTCTTCCTATACAAACAGCAATTCAACCTGGAAAGACTCAAAAAGGGAGAAACAACGAGATAATGATTAGCACGTTTATTAATGAAAATTATCTATTTGGCGCTCGGACCCTGGAGGAAGACGTGTAGTCTGAGGATGACGTGAGTTAGAAAGGCCATTTTAGGATTAGGATTAGGTATGTCTTCCCCCCCGGGAATCCGATCCTGGTGGTGGAGTGGCCTGAAGAAGTTTGTAAGGAATATGGGAGCCAGATGGTGGAGAAAGGGGAGGAGGAGGGTCGAAGCTCAGCAACCAGCAGTGTCTTCCATGATGAAGGTCTTTAAATATAATGTCTTGGGGGATGATTGGACGAGGAGAAGAGCGGATCCGTCTCTGATTGGAGCATTATGGAGGAATAACCAAGTGAGTATTCCATGTTGAATTTTCTTTAAATCTCAAACAAAGTCTTGCATTACTGTTTGGCAGAGTTTGTGTGCAGGTACATATTTGTGTGTTTGTCAGGGAGGAGGGTGTTCAGTTGTCCATTTGATGTGCTTGGGCAAACAGATTGCATGCAGTGAAACAGAGCTATCTGGCCAGACAAGTGGTGAAAAAACGGTTCTGTTACAGCATGTTGCACTTTTTTATTTTCCATTTGCAACTTGTTTGTGTTCCACCTATGTAAACTGCATGTCAACAATAAAGCATGTTGATTTCTGTTGTTCAATTCAAACATGAAAATCATATACTATGTAGATTCATTGAACATAGAGTTGTATAATTCAGGTGTTTTCTGTTAAATTTGATGATTATTATTTACAGTGCATCTAATTAAGTAAATTCTCTATGGGGTTTGGATCAGGGCTCAGTGTTACTCTGCTTTTTACATTTATAACTAGATCCTTTGTGTGTTTGGCATCATTGTCCTGTTGAAACACCCAACTGTGTCCTAGTTTCAAATCATCTAACTTCCCGGTTTAGGTGAAATTAAACAATTTGGGGGTAGTCCTCATTCTTGAAAAATAACCACCTGCAGCAAAACCGACACTCAGCATGATCCCATTTTTCATGCACATCCTTGTCTTTACAACATGTGTTTCTTCTGAAAGTTTTTGGCTTGTCCTTGTGGGCAGATGCAACTTTCTGCCAAGTTTTGATTTTGGCGACAGCGGTTTTGGTCTGTATCCTTTTATCATTTATATTGATGTAAGACTTACTTGCCTATGGCCTATGGTGTCCCAACATACTGTATTCCAGTTTATAACAGACAAGAGCCATGTTGTTTCTGAACACCTAACCAGCTCCCTTTCTGCTACGGGTTTGTTTTGGATGGTTGAAACATATACACAATTTTTTTAAAACACATCATTGATTTAAGCATACTGGATGGCCTCCCCAAAGTCCTGACTTCCGCTCACTGATTTGTGGATCATGTTTATAAGCCAGATCTGTGACAGTAAACCAACCACTATGACATACCTCTACCAACTCTGCCAAGAATTGTGGTCAAAACAGAAGACAGAATTATGCTATTGCTTATTGATGGCTAAACAATGTATGTTTGAGGTGGAACTTGCAATGAGGCTTTTAATCAGTTATCAGTGGTTGTAGGTATATAGTCGAACTTTTGTGTATAGTTTTGACCCTGCATAGATTACAGAAAATCTACAATAAAGTTTGGTTTGTACATCCAGTTGTTATTTTATTTCATTCAATGGAAAAGGAATGGTTCAAATGCATCATAAAAAGTCCCAAATTAATATGACATTGAATTCCCTGATGACTGGATGGAAACCCCTGACCAAATCAGGAATACTCTTAAAAATCTGTATGTGGATCTGGACAGCTGAGTGGTGTGCGTTTAGCTTTTCACATTCTTGATATGTTCTGAGCATCGGGAGCATCTGAGTCATCCTTAGATTATCTTATTTTGTGGTGGCAATTTATCCTCAATAATAAAATAATGCCCTTACAATACTGAAAACCACTGAACACCCTCGGTCCAGTGTCTGTATGCCTAACTCGGTGCCATATGACAAACATCGATAAAGCGGGCATAAACAATCACCCAACTTTGGAAGTTTTCAACTGGCAATTTTCTAACTTCTTCAGCAGACAGCTGAGTTGCAAGAAAAAATGTTTGCAGGAGTCAAGGTGAGGCATGTGCAAGATAGCAATGTCAATGAAATGCTTGGATGCAATATTTAGGAAGCTTTTACATTTTAGGTGCAATACATTTACACCCTGTATCCCAAGTGATACATTTGGTCAGCTCAGTAGATTATTACTGTACACAAAGCTCATAAAAGATTTAGAAAACAGTGTTTAAGTTGCTTAAGCTCATGCAACCATAAACAATCAGTACACGTTTGGGAGATTTAACCATTAACTTCGAAACCTTCTGTTGCAGCTAGCTGGCTTCATTAGCTGACACTAGCTTTAGCATAAACAAGGGTAGCAATGGTAGCTTTTATTTTAGTTATGTTATTTATTTTCTTTCCAATACAAAAGCCACAGATTCTGAGTTACCATCTCAAATAAAAAATGCAGTGGTCTTTACTGCAACAAAGACCATTATGAGAATTATTCATGTTGCTGCATGTACACAATCCTAGGGCCATTTGCAATCAAAAGGTAACCAGATCTCTGCTCAAATTTCATTTACAGCTTTAATCTGGTCTTGTAAAGTATTGTTTGCCTAACTAGCAAGCAACTTTAAACAGCTACCTCAACTGCATTTGTTAAAGACTATACTGAATGAACATCTGCCAGAGAGTGTCCTGTAGAGCGGTCACCACCAATCTCTCCAATGACACAGGCTCTCTAAGCAAGGTCAGGCAGTGGGCCACCATGTGTCTGCATGTATTAGCATAACTTATAAGAGCAAGGACAGGTGTTCCCTGTTTCTCAGAGAGGTTACATGATGAGGCATCAAAACCCCATGACAACTTATCAGGCCAAAGCAATGAACTCTGACATAAGTGTTTCCGGAAAGTTAACTCGCATCACTAAGAAATCTAAACAACTAGATATGTAGGGAGTCTTATTCTGATACAAGGCAGTTAAACTGTCACAAAACTAGAAATATAAAACACCCATTTTATTCAAGTTTAAAAGAAATAAGCGTCACTTATCCAGAACTTGGGCCGATTTTTTTTAAGAACAAGCAAAAGCAAGCAGACAAGTCACCAACTTCTTTAGAGTAAAGAGAAAGTGCAAGCTGCTGCAAGAAGACGATGTTCATAAACATAAATCCAAAGAAATAAGCAGATCTTTAGTACAGACATGTATGGCCATTGTTGTACAACAAAAGATTACACAAAGACTTGATATTTGCCAGTGGATTTTCCCATTTGCTGGTCCTCGCTAAATGACCTGGCAAGAAATGTTGACGAGCACCAAGTTTATCTTCTAAATGAAGAAGGCATAGTTCGCTAGCTGGAGGATTAGGTGCTACTTTAAATCAGGGATGATTTTGTCTTCCAAACAATACCTTCTCCTATTATTTGTCATAAGCTGTTTTGGAATTGAGGACTGAAAAGGAGGCAAACATGTAAAGGATAAACAAATAACATTTTGCAATAAGAAAAGCCAGACAAAATTTTATTGATTTGTAGAAACAAGACTTTTCCACCTATGGTCACAGTGGTGGCGCAGGGGTAAAGCGAGAAACCCATATTTGGAGGCTACAGTCCTTGAAGCAGTTGTCACAGGTTTGAGTCCCAGCCTGTTGACCTTTGCTGCATACTTCCCCCTCTCTTTCTACACCCCATTTCCTGTTGGTCAACTAAATAAAAAAGGAGACTTTCATACCCAAGTGTTGTCATTGTGTCCTTGCCTACTTTTATTTTGTACCTGTAAACAAACCTTTTTTACCCATGTACTCAAACCATTGCATGAAAAACGCAAACAAACAAAAGGGTCTAGCTGACCACCTGCTGTGTGGAATTAGATCATTTTTTGTAAACTTACACTGGTAGGTGACATTACATACAGCGACACGTTGAAGTCCAATGTAGTAGCACCAAGACATGTAAAAGAAAACAACTTTTTAAAAGATGTCCTCTGTTGTGACCACCTTGTGTTAAAGGGTCAATCAGAGATCAGGCCCATTGTTCCCCCTAGGGGCAGTATTGGTTTCAAAAACCAAGGGGGGGGCCCAAAAACCTTGGTTGGGAACCAAAAAAATTTTTAAATTTATTTTTAAACCAAAAGTAAATCCTGAACCTTTATAAAAGCATGGGTTATGAAGAAAGTTCCATTACTGAAAAACGGTTTTAAAAACGGGCCCTTTTTTTTAAAATTTTTCCCCACTAGCTATGTGGTAAACATATTAAAAAAGGTGATCTGATCTAAAGTGGCAAAAAGGTTGGTGTTGGCAGCATCATACTGTGGGGATGTTTTTTCTTAGCAGGTACATGGATACTACTCAGGGTTGATGGGAAGACAGAAGGACTGACCTTCAGGGCAATCCTGAAGCAAAACCCACTAGAGGCTGAAGATATGTAAGATTTGGGTGGATGTTCACTTTCCAACATGACAATGAACTTAAACATGCAGCTAGAATACAATTGCTATAGTTTAAATCCATGCATATGTGTTAGAATGGCCCAGTAAAAGTCCAGGCCTAAATACAACTGAGAATATGTGACAAGTGCAATCTTGCAAAGAAGAATTCACAAAATTTCAGTCTCTAAATTTGCAAAGCTGGTGGACAAAACACTTGCAGCTGTAAAACAATGGCTCTGGAAATGATTGACAAGAGGGGCTAAATATTATATATGCTGTCATACACCACAACAACCTTCAAAGTATTACATACATTGAAGTTTGTTGTGGTGTATATCAAAATCTCCAAAGGTTCAAAGGGTACACTATGTATACTTTTACAAAGCGCTATTTAGTGCCAGAAGGACTGGAACTCCAGATGGGTGGATTTGTTTATTGCTAACTCCAGAAATGACCTTTTTAATGTTGAACAAATGTCAACAAAAATACTGCAGAGTTAAATGCAACTGATAGATAGATAGGTCCCCACAAAAGACCTGTGTAATATGTTGCATTTAGATTATCGGACTCAATACCTCTTACAGTGCCGGCACAACGAGGTCTGCTGCTGGACCACCGGGTGAGTTTATGTCGGCCATACACACAGACTTTGCTGTTGACTGTTTAAGCACCATATGTTATCCAAGCTCACACCAGGTGTCTATGGTCAATTTCCTTTTAGGTTCCCAACTAATCTAAAGGGTTTATCCCGACTATTTTTTTAATGATAAAAAATGAACCTAACAAATGGAGTTTTGGGTTTGTTTTAATTTTAATTTCAGTTTTCTTTTCAAGCTTTGTGGGTTGGAGGTGTGGTTTTTTAAAAAAAGCAAATTTTTAAAAGAATTTATTAAAAAAAAAAGATTTGAAAATACAGTACAGAAAAGCCGCCTTAATCTGTGTTAGGAAATAAACAATTTTGTTTTCCAAATTATCCTCTTGATCACATCTATATTAATATTCCCTAATCTCTTTCTCAAATAAGAAGATTAGGGAGAATCATTTTTCCAGAGGATTTTAATCTTTCTGTTTATTGGAATATTGCATGATTGAGGGGTACAACCACTCGGTCAAAATGATCCTCAATGACTAAAAGCCTGTTTGGACTATAATTCCAAGGATCTTTATCCCACTAAGAAGGAGAGATAAGAGGCAGAGTCATCTGAATGACCACTGGCCAAAGGAAGCTAAAGGTCCTGACAAGGAATAAGTATTGGTTTGTATCATAATTAGCAGAGGGAGTCAAAGAATGAAAAAGAGATGTTTTCGATGCCATGCAGTAATATAGATGCTTTTTTAAAAAACCACATCTTGTAAAGGTTTTTCTTTTTTTTAAAAAATTGGCAATTTGACAGACTAAACACTACTTTAACTAAAAAATTAAAATTTCCCACTTTACAAAAAATGGTGGTCAGATATCGGATTTATTAAACATTGTACTTCTTGTGATACTGTCTTCATATACATTTTTGGATTATCAATTACGTATGTACATCTTGTTCGCATAATAACATTAAATGACACAAATGTCACTCCATCTCTGTGTTCTGCCTGTTTTTCATTCCTCCTTCCATTTCAGAGCTGGCCACCCCACTGGTGCTGAGCTGATCATCTGATCGGCCCACCTGCCCCAGTCGCCTAATAAGCTCCCAGTACAGGCAACAGCTGTTCACAGCTTGTTACAGTGAGTGCTTCTCTTTGCTTCTCAGCTGTGTTTTCTGTATGGGTGATTAACTCTACTGACTGGTTTTGCTGCCTTTTAAGCCGTTCACAGTGATAAATGCAGGTACATGTAGATAAAACCTGTTTTTAATTGTTTTGTTTGGCAATGGCAAAGAAGCACAGCATGCACAAAACATCATCATATTTAGTACCTGTTTATTTCCACTGAGTGTTATGGGGGCTGGACTAGCCACCAGTCAAGTGCAGAACCAAACTAAGATAGTGCCAGCACAGTCACATCTAAGGGCAATTTACAGTCACTACCCTAACCTAGCATGCATGGGTTTGGACTGTGAGAACACCAGGAGTACCTGGAGAAGATGCAGACTCCACACAGCTGACACTCTAGTTGCAAGGCAACTATGCTAACCACACTAAAACAAAACAATCAGTTATAAATTTAAAAATTTACTCTGGAAAAAGTGTAATTTTGTTTATCTTTTCAATTTCCTAACCTACATACACAATTGGCTGAAAAACAAGATTCAAAAATTGTCGATCTCAGTAGATGCTGCTTATGCCCCTTTTCCAGTAGACCCTACTGAGTGTAGTTTGGCAATGCTCAGCTCACTTTTTAGGCTTGTCTATTAATAACCCAAAGTAACAAACTGATGGCCGGAGATTTTCCTTCAGGATTTTTCTGGATGAGGGCAGAATGCAGGATTCCATCAATTACAGCAAGTCGATTAGTTTATGAAGAAGCAAAGTAGCCCAGACCATCACACTATCACCAACCTGTTTGACTTTAGGTTTGATATATTTTTGTCTGAAATGCTGTGTAATTTTACACCCGAAGTAACAGAAAATCCACTCCATAGAATATTTTCGTAAAAGCCTTTCTGTGTTCTTTTTGGTTTTTGCCTTGAAATGCAACTATGAAGGACATTATTGTCCAGTCTCTTTCCTATTATTAAATCATGAACACTGAACCTAACTGAGGCAAGTGAGGTCTGTAGTGCATTTATGTCCTCCTTGTCATCAATATGCTCTGTGAGCAATTTTGGTAGTCCCGCCACCCGAGAGAAGGTTCATGTTTTCTACCTTATTGCATAATCACTGTGGTTTCCTGGAGTCCTAAAGCCTTAGAAATGTTTTTGTAACCATCCTCAGACTTCTAGATATTATTCATTTTGTTTTAATCTGTTCTTGAATTTCGTCAGATTGGGACATGATGTGTTGTTTTTTGAGATGTTTTATCCTGCTTCCTGTTGTTACACAGGTTCAAGTTGTTTGTTGATTCTACAGGTTTGGCAATAATCCAGCCTGGGTGTGACTAGTTACTGTATACTGAACCAGAGATATACGGATAATCAAGTTAATTTGTGATTTAACAATGGAGGCAATTACTTTTTCACATAGGGCAAGGTTAGTTTGAACAGCTTTTTCACTCAAAAACAAAATCTTAAAATAAAAACTACTACCAAACTCCAAAAAACAGAAACTACTGTTTTTCACCAAAAGTTTTTGGCCATGATAATTGAAATGGCAACCCTCTCATATTCGGTCATTACCTTAGCTTAAAGTGCAAACTTGAGGAATCTCTAAGAGTTGTCTTTAAACATCTGCCCCATATTCCACGTTTTAAGTCTCACGGTCTGCTCCTCTGTATATGCACAGCAATGTTATAAAACTTTGTTCTTGCCTTCACCTCTAGCCTTGACTAAAGTTTCTAAGAAATATTCAAAGTATCCAAAATTCTGAAGCTGGAGTACTGGCAAGAACAAGTAAAGAAACAACTCCATATTTCTACACCTTGGGTTTTGAGGTGGCTCCCTGTGCATGTCAGAACAGATTTTAACATTCTTCTTTGTACCTCTGCAGCTCTCACTAACCAGGCTCCATCAAATCTTAAAGATTCCCTGGTCCCCTATTGCCCTAATGAAGTACTTTGCTCTATGAATGCAGGATTTCTTATATTTCCTACAATTTCTCAGTCTAGCATAGCCTTCAGCTATTAGATGCCCCTGCTATGGTGCTAGCAGCCTGTTTTGATTAAAGAGTGAGATGCACTCTCTACCTTTAAATTTAGACTAAAGACTCTTTTTCATACTTAAGTATTATAGTAATGCTTCCAAGTCTAACCATAAATCACTGCATATTTCTGTGATCTGTCTTTTATTTTTACCTTTGCCTTCTGGTTTATATAAACAGCCTGTGGGGTGGACTTTTTGCTTTACATTTTATTACTCCCTTCATTTTGTACTTCTAGCTACTTTTTCTTGAGTTTACTGTCCTTAAATTCATATGAATGTGAATATGTAATCAGTGCATCTTTGTTTACATTTGTGGGTGTTTTTTTGTTAAATAAAACACATTTATCTACGTGTCTGCTAAAAAGGATCTATTTAAAAAAAGAATGACGGCTTAGTTTCCTCCTCTGTCTACTGTCCATTATTCTCCTGTTTCACCTCTTCAACTGGAAATGAAACAGGACTTTATTCCAGGCTTCAGAAAGCTAGATCAGTTTCTACACACAGAAAGATTTACAGAACTGAGATTCAGACTAGGAATCTTGTTTTATACTCATGGTTCTGAACCCACCACCATCCAGCATATATTCACTGGGTTTGTTCTGACCAGCCCCAGCAAGTCACTGACTACCCATAAGAAAGTTAACTATAATAGTTTAAAAAGTGAGTTAGGCTCAAAATAGCTTTTATTGCCACAAATAAATGTATTCGTAATATCTTCTATTGGAAAAGATTGCAATTTTTTTTTCAAAGCAAAACATAATTTTTTTTTTCCTGTCAAACTTAAAACTAGGAAAATTAGGAAAAGGAAATAAGGGTGGTAAAAAGTAACAGTCTCTACATTTCTTTTTCCAAATGTGAACATGTGTTGTATGACCTGAATAATACATAAAGATTAAGCTTTCCTGTTAATCACTAAACTACTGTTTAGTGACACAAGCACTGCTTCTAGAGCTGTTTCACATACAGAATTTGTTGTATGGAGTCTGGCCCCTGTGTACAGGTGTCCCAGCTAAGGCTTACTGGACTACAAAAAAAAAATCCTCTGGATTTCTGCGGTTTGCCTCGGAAGGAGCATTTTGATTATGCTTTCTACTGGATTTGGCTGGCCACTCCATAGCATCAGTCTTACTGGTCTGGAACTCAGATGTTGCTTACTTACTGTTTTGTTTTGGAGTCGTCATGTTGGAACATCCATTTGAAGGGCATTTGTTCTTCTATTTAAGACAACATGAACTCTTCAATATTTTTTATGCATTCAGACTGATTCATGATCCCTGATATGCAATATATGGGTCCAACTCCATAATTTGAGAAACAGCCCATAGCATGATGCCTTGACCATTTTGCTTTACAGTGTACTGTTGTTTGAAATTCTGTATTTTGAGGTTATCAGACAAACCATTTGCCACCCCCAGAACCAAAAGGAACAATATTGTTTTCAGTTTTTTTTTCTGTTCTTCATGCCATTAGACTGGTCTCACATGAACATCTTCTAATTATTTAACGCTGAGATGTAACTGTAGACCTTCTTTGATCATCCCCCTCCCCCCAAGCAGGCCTGATAGAGCCAGGAGGCCCAGGCCTTGACCAGCAGCCACCGGGAGTGTGCTAGTATACACCAAAGCACCCAGCCCCGGACTCCGAAGCAGTCCAAGAAGCAACCTGACACATAAACAGGCGCACACAGTCACAATCACACATTCCCACCTTCATGCGTACACATAAAAACACTCATACACACACACTGAACGTAAAGACACACAACAATGAACATCGTACACTCACTCACACTCCCCATACATACACTATACTCCCAGGTCCAGGTACCGATACCCTAGAGCACCAATCAACCCCCAGACCCCACTCCCAACCCCAGCCCAGACCCCGACTAGATGACCCTCAAACCCCGACACCCAGTCCCCCGCCCAAAGAAGCCACCTACCCCCAATGAAGAGGAGTCAGCCTGAAGCGCACAGCGATGACCAGGAGTGCAGCTTCACTCCAAAGAAAAGAGCAGACCACCCGGCCCATCGCAACAAGAGTATCACACAAAGGAGGGCACATGACCAACACACTCAAACACCCCTGAACCCACTGCGCAGAGCCCGGCACTGGATTGCAGCAACAACCAGGGGAGTAACAAAACAGGCCCCACACCAACACTGAGGCAGCCAATAAGCCACACCCAATCCAAAACAGCAGGCCCACTCACATACAAACATCAAGCCAGAATAGGCACATGTACCCCTCCATAGACAAACGAACCGAAAGTGCCAGCGCCAGCCAGACAGTCAAGCAGATCCCCCGATACACCACTCCGCCCACCACCATGCCCATGGGAAAGACGCCGGTCCAACAAGTTGAAGGGTGCCACAGAAGGGCCACAGCCCGTACTGCAAAGAGGCTGCAGCCCACCCCCCCTGAGACGCACAACCACCAACATCCAGGACAGCCAAGCAAAAACAATAAGGCCAAACCACATCTTCCCCCGAGCCAACGCCACAGCAACAGCAACACCACACATCCTTCCATACGTGATACGGTAAAAACCACCAACGCCAAGCACACACCACCCACCAGGAACCACACCACAGACAAGCAAACCCCACCCCAGTACAAGGCCGAGAAGCCCCATGCAATCACTAAGCCCAGCGACGCTCGCCCAACAGCACCTACACACGACGGCCAGAGCCGCATCGCACAGGACCACCACCACAGCACACCATACAGCGAAGGACAGAATGCAGCAAAGAGCATTCCTTTATTTAATGGAAACACAGCAATTGCTAAATTGTGTTTGTTCGACATTAGCAGAATATAGACAAAGATTTGCACACATGCATAACAGAAACGCAGCTGTGATGGTACATGGGTAATGGTGGCAATGGTGGTAGGGGTTTGCCTTGTCATTGGTGGGTTGCTGGTTCAAACCTTGGGCAGGACACTTCATGAAAGGCATATTTTGAATTTTTGAATTGTTTAAACTTAGTATCTTCAGTTACAGTAACTTGGCTATTAGTACATTCAACACAAATGTTCTATTCTTTTCCATTAGGGGATCAAGTACATTGAACGTAACCCACTTCACTCATTCAACTAATGCTTTATTATTTATCAATTGTAAGGAAACGAGTTACCTTGATTTTTATAAGTAGGTTCTACTTATCTGGGTTTACAGTGATGAACATTTTACTTATTAACCCTTGCCTTATATATTCCCAGTTGCATTTTTCCCCACCCAATCCTCTTTGCACCGGTCCCTCACGTCTCCCCCTGTAGGTGGTGGGCCCACTGGGGGATGGCCTTGCGTCTCTCGTTCGGGCTTGGCCCGGCCGGGTCCTGCGAGGAGCAACCCGGCCACCAGGTGCTCTCCGACGAGTCCCGACCCCAGGCCTGGCTCCAGGGTGGGACCCCAGCTCCGCCGTACCGGGCGACGTCACGTGCCTCGATATATTTGTCCTCATGAAGGATTCTTGAATTTCTAGATGCAGCCAAGGGCCGGAGGGGGGCTGGTTTGGGGACCAGTGGATTTCGTCTCTTCTTTTTGCAGATGACGTGGTCCTGCTGCCCCCCTGTAGCCATGACCTACAGCATGCACTGGGGCGGTTCGCAGCCGAGTGTGAAGCGGCTGGGATGAAGATCAACTCCTCCAAGGCAGAGGCCATGGTACTCAACCGGAAAAGGATGGCTTGTCCTCTTCAGGTTGGAGGGGAGTTCCTGCCTCAAGTGGAGGAGTTCAAGTATCTCAGGGTCTTGTTCACGAGTGAGGGAAGAATGGAGCGGGAGATCGACAGACGGATCGGTGCGGCTGCCGCAGTAATGGGGGCGCTTTGCCGGTCCGTTGTGGTGAAGAGAGGGCTGAGCCGAAAAGCGAAGCTCTCAATTTACTGGTCGGTCTACGTTCCTACCCTCACCTATGGCCATGAACTTTGGGTCATGACCGAAAGAACGAGATCCCGGATACAAGCGGCTGAAATGAGCTTCCTCCGTAGGGTGGCCGGACACTCCCTTAGAGATAGGGTGAGGAGCTCGGCCATTCGGGAGGGGCTCGGAGTAGAGCCGCTGCTCCTCCACATTGAGAGGAGCCAGTTGAGGTGGCTCGGGCATCTATACCGGATGCCTCCTGGACGCCTTCCTCGGGAGGTGTTCCAGGCACGTCCCACCGGGAGGAGGCCCAGGGGACGGCCCAGGATACGCTGAAGGGACTATGTCTCTCGGCTGTTCTGGGAACGCCTTGGGCTCCCCCCGGAGGAGCTGGAAGAGGTGTCTGGGGAGAGGGACGTCTGGGTGTCTCTGCTGAGTCTGCTGCTCCCGCGACCCGGTTCCGGATAAGCGGAAGACGACGACGACGACGACGGCATTTTTCCCCTTGAAGGTTACCTTGACATTATTTGTGTTTACAGAAACACACTAAATAGGTTTTATGTGTGTTCTCATATTTTTGGCCTTATGTATTCAAAGTAGTTATTGAAAGAGCAAGAAAAATGTCCTTGTACTGTGAATTGCGATTTGTAGAAGAAGTGCACCCAACTTCTTCTAGTACCATAACAACAACAGACAAGCTGTCATTTGACAGGTCAAATAAGGCCTTGAGGTACAAAGATAAAAAAATACCTAGGGTAGCATTTAATTTGTATTGTCAGACGTTCATGCATTACTTTGTGATTCTGTTTAACTAATAAATCTTGCAAAGAGGAACTGTGAACTAACTTGAAGTATTCCCAAAAGCACTCCCAAACGTTTATACCTCAAAAAACTTTGAAAAAACTTTTGCCATCCATTTTATTTCTCAATGAAGAAGTCACATTAAAATTAGGTGTCAAGTAAAATATTGATGTTGATGGATTATTATAGTCAGTGTTACATCTATCAGATGTGATAGCCCTAAATTCAGAGTTTAGGGCTACAAATTGACCAATCCTACTAGAATATGAGTGGAGGCTTTTTTCTTATTTATCTTTATAAAAAGAAATTATCTTACTGTATTGATGTGAAATGCTCATGCCTCAAAAATGCAATGCATTTTGTGATTTTCCCTCCATGCATTTTAACATTTGAGGGGATTGCGCTTTCAAAACTCAACCATTGACTTTAGAGAAACGGTTGTAATGAATGACAGCATCAGTCAAAGCTCTTTAGGAACATCTGTGGTGATGCAGCATGTGTACTGGGGGCATTTTTTAAGACAAGAAGCATCTGATTAGTAGAAAAAACATAGCACATTTTAAAACATTAAACACACAAAACAAGGAGACCTCATTCCCTGCATTTTCAGTTTAGTTTGCATTCAATTCTATTTCTTATAAATTTGGTTACTAAAAATTGCTGCCGTAATCTCAGACACGCCTGTAGACAGAAATAACAAACCATTTTTTTATGTCAAAGGATAAGATTAACACTTTAAGTTCAAAACATATTTTTTAAACCATAAAAAAACAACTTGATTTTGTAATGTTTCTTTTTGATAAAATATATATTTTGTCTCCTGTCTCTTTCAGAAAATATCCTTCAAACCTTGAATTCAGCATCCAGGGTTGGGATCGGTATGGGGGAAAGTTGGTTTTGTGTAATGTACTTAATGGGCTTAACTAAACTGCTTAACTAAAAACATATCAATGACAGCTTGAGAAGTTTTAAAAATCAAGTCAAGACAGATATTTTTGACTTTACTGAATTTCTTACAGTGCTTTGCAAAAGTAATACTGTCTTCTAATCTTTACTATGTTTTGTCATTCTCAGCCACTAACTACAATGTTTTGCGATTTTATTTAAAAGACCACACGAACAGGAAAATACAGTTGAAAACAAATATTTACACAAACTGTGTAAAAGATACATAATTTTTTTGCTCACTGTCTGACATTAAATCGGATTAAACTTTTCTTTCTGCTTCATCCGGGACCGGGTCGCGGGGGCAGCAGACTCAGTAGAGAAACCCAGACTTCCCTCTCCCCAGACACCTGCTCCAGCTCCTTCGGGGGGGGCCCAAGGCATTCCCAGGCCAGCAGAGAGACATTTTCCTTCCAGAGTGTCCTGGGCCATCCCCTGGGCCTACTACCGGTGGGACGTGCCTGGAAACCCTCCCGTGGAAGGTGTCCAGGAAGCATCTGGTATAGATGCCCGAACCAACTCATCTGGCTCCTCTCGATGTGGAGTAGGAGCATCCTCTCGGATGGCCGAGCTCCTCACACTATCTGTAAGGGAGTGCCCGGCCACCCTACGGAGGAAGCTCATTTCGGCCGGTTGTATTGAGGATCTCATTCTTTCGGTCATGACCCAAAGTTCATGGCCATGGGTGAGGGTAGGAACATAGGCCGACCGGTAAATCGAGAGCTTCCCTTTTCGACTCAGCTCTCTTTTCACCACCACAAACCGGCACAGCGCCCCCATTACTGCAGCAGCCACATCGATCCATCTGTCTATCTCCTGCTCCATTCTCCCCTCAACCCAAGATACTTGAACTCCTCCACTTGAGGCAGGAACTCCCTTCCAACCTGAAGACGACAAGCCACACTTTTCTGTTCGAGAACCATGGCTAAGGACTTGGAGGAGATGATCTTCATCCCAGCTGCTTCACACTCGGTTGCGAACTGCCCCAGTGCATGCTGTAGGTCTTGGCTAGAGGGGGCCAGCAGGACCACGTCATCTGCACAAAGAAGAGACGAAATCCACTGGTCCCCAAACCAGACCCCTTCAGCTTTGGACTGCCCCTAGAAATCCTGTCCATAAAAGTTATGAACAGGACCGGTGACAAAGGCCAGTCCTTCCGGAGTCCAACATGCACTGGGAACAGGTCTGACATAGTGCCGGCATTGCGGACCAAACTCCTGCTCTGCTTGTACAGTTACCGGAAGGCCGCTAATATAGTAACCCCAACTCCGTACTACTGGAACACCCCCCACAGGGCAATATGAGGGACACAGTCAAATGCCTTCTCCAGGTCCACCAAACACATGTGGACCAGTTGGGCAAAGTCCCATGAACCCTCCAGTACCCTGCAGAGGGTGTAGAGCTGGTCCAGTGTTCCACGGCCGTGACGAAACCCACACTGCTCCTCCTGAAGCTGAGGTTCGACTATTGGCCGGACTCTCCTCTCCAGTACCCTGGCATAGGGCCTACCAGGGAGGCTGAGGAGTGTGATCCCCATATAGTTGGAACACACCCTCCGGTCACCCTTCTTATGAAGGGGGACCACCACCCCGGTCTGCCAGTCCAGAGGCACTGTCCCCGACCACCACGCAATGTTGATGAGGCGTGTCAACCATGACAGCCCCACAGCATCCAGAGACTTGAGGTACTCAGGGCGGATCTCATCCACCCCCGAAGCCCTGCCACCGTGGAGCTTTTTAACCACCTCGATGTCTTCAGCCTGGGTGATGAAAGAGTCCAACACCAAGCCCCCAGCCTTTGCTTCCACCAGGGAATGCATGATGGTAGGATTGACGACATCCTCAAAGTACTTCTTCCACCGCCCGATAATGTCCCCAGTCAAGGTCAGCAGCTCCCCACCCCCACTGTGAACAGTGTTGGCGAAGCACTGCCTCCCCCTCCTGAGGCGCCTGACAGTTTGCCAGAATCGCTTCGAGACTAACCGGTAGTCCTTCTCCATGGCCTCACCGAATTCCTTCCAGGCCCAAGTTTTTGCCTCTGCCACAGCCCGGGCCGCGGCATGCTTGGCCTCACGGTACCCGTCAGCCACCTCAGGAGTCCCACAAGCCAACCACAGCTGATAGGACTCCTTCTTCAGCTTGACAGCATCCCTTACTGCTGGTGTCTACCTTGGGTTTGGGGATTTCCACCGCGACAGGTACCGCAAACTTTACAGCATCAACGATGGATGCGGAGAACATGATCCACTCGGACTATATGTCTCCAACCTCCCCCTGAATCTGGTCAAAGCTCTCCCGGAGGTGCGAGTTGAATACATCCCTGCCAGAGTTGAATACATCTCCACCAGATGTTCCCAGCAGACCCCAACTGTGCGCTTCGGCCTGCCAAGTTTGTCCGGCTTTCTCCTCTTCCAGCAGATCCAACTTACCACCAGGTGGTGATCTGTGGAGAGCTCAGCCTCGCTCTTCACCCGAGTGTCCAAAACATGCAGCCAAAGGTCTGAAGACATGACAACAAACTCAATCATCGACTTCCTGTCTAGGGTATCCTGGTGCCAAGTGCACTGATGAACACCGTTATGCTTGAACATGGTGTTCATTATGGACAATTCGCAACTAGCACAGAAGTCCAATAGTGAAACACCAGATCTGGCAGGCCATTCATCCCAAACAAGCCCCTCCAGGTGTCACTGTCGTTTCCCACGTGAGCATTGAAGTCCCCCAGCAGAATAACGGAGTCCCTGGAAGGACACTATGCAGCACTCCAACAGGGAGGCCAAGAAGGCCGGGTACTCCACACAACCACTCGGCCGAAACAACAGTCAGAGACCTGTCCCCGACCCGAAGGTGCAGGGATGCGACCCTCTCATCCACTGGGGTAAACCCCAACACGCAACTGCTAAGCTGGGGGGCAACAAGCAAACCCACCCCAGCTCGCCACCTCTCCCCGCGGGCCACTCCAGAGTAGAAGAGAGTCCAGCCTCTCTCGAGGAGTTGGGTTCCAGAGCCCAAGCTGTTCGTGGAGGTGAGCCTGGCCATTTCTATTCAATATCTCTCAACCTCCCGCACAAGCTCAGGCTCCTTACCCCCCAGTGACGTGACATTCCATGTCCCTAGAGCCAGCTTAAGCATCTGGAGATTGGGCCGTTGAGGTCTACACCTTGCCCGATCTTCTGTGCACCGGTCCCTCATGGTTCACCCTGCAGGTGGTGGGCCCACTGGGGGTTGCTCCTCGCGGGACCCGGCCACCAGGCGCTCTCCGACGAGTCCCGACTCCAGGCCGTACCAGGCGACGTCACATGCCTCGATTTTGAAGTCCTCATGGAGCTGTCTTGAACCGCTCTTTGTCTGACCCGTCACCCAGAGCCTGTTTGCCATGGGAGACCCTACCAGGGGCATTTAAGCCCCAGACAAACTAGCCTCTAGGATCATTCGAGCACTCAAACCCCTCCACCATGTTAAGGTGGCAGTTCAAGGAGGGGTAAACTTTTCTTGTTTTAGGTTGGTTGAAAGAATAATTATTTCCATTTGACTTTGGTCAAATGTTTTGGTACCAAAAGCTTCTCACAGCAGTTTGCTGGAATTTTGGCCATTCCTCCTTACAGAACTCCCTCAAACACCTTCTCTACTTTGCCCACAAGCTTTCTATGGGACCGAGAACAGGGCTTTGTGATGGCCACTCCAAAAAATTGACTTTGTCACCCTTATTCCAGTTTGTAACTGATTTGGAGGTATGCTAAGTACAGTTGTCCATTTGAAAGACCCATTTTGCCAAGCTTTAACTTTAATATTGAAGCAACACCCTTGTGATGTTGCTTCAATATTTCCAGATAAGGTTCTTTATGATGGATCTGTAGGTGCTCATGTCCCTCTTTCATCAACACACCAACACGACACGATGCTACCACCCCTATATTTTATTATTAGGATGGTGTTCTCAGGCTTGCAAGCTTCCTTCGTTTCTCTCCAAATGTAACAAGTGTCTGAATACAAATGTATACCACACTTTTTGGATCATTACTTGTAAAATATTCTGAAAACCACATAACAGTTTATTTTTAATTCACAGTTATTCAATTCAATTCAATTCAATTCAGTTTTATTTATTTAGCGCCAATTCACAACACATGTTGTCTCAAGGCACTTCATAACAGTCAGGTACATACATTCCAATTAGTCCTAACCATCGAAATCGGATAAAACGTTTTTCTGTCTAAGGAACTCCAGCAGATTGCATCCAGTCAGTGACTTGCAGCATTCACTCCTCCCGGATGAGCACGTAGAGACAGTGGACAGTCACTGGCGTTGACTTTGCAGCAATCCCTCATACTGAGCATGCATGTAGCGACAGCGGAGAGGAAAACTACCTTTTAACAGGAAGAAACCTCCAGCAGAACCAGGCTCAGTGTGAGCGGCCATCTGCCACGACCGACTGGGGGTTAGAGAGAACAGAGCAGAGAGACAAAGAGAACCAAGAAGCACTGATCCAGGAGTACGTTCTATGGGAAGGAAAAGTAAATGTTAATGGAT
Organism: Crenichthys baileyi; assembly: GCA_036173005.1. Lineage (NCBI taxonomy): Eukaryota > Metazoa > Chordata > Actinopteri > Cyprinodontiformes > Goodeidae > Crenichthys > Crenichthys baileyi. The sequence continues at coordinate 267,336 of JAHHUM010001155.1, read as the reverse complement.
GTAGCTCCTTTAGTCGTTTCAACTAGAAAGAAAGAACAGATAAACTCTGAGCCAGTTTTCAAGGTTAAAGTCTGAAAGACAGCACATATAATTAGTTACATTAAAGCTCAGTCAATCGCCATGTCTAGGAGAGAGAAAGGGTTAAACACTGAAAGACATGGCCATGTGGATCATTGGTAGAGTGTGAGCATGAAGTTGTTGCCAGCAGAAGCTTGGACAATTCCCCTCTCCAGAAGGGTGTCACAGGTAGACACAGAGCCAGGCCAGGTGTAGGTTCTATGAAGAGAAAAGAGAGAGAACAAAGTTAAAAGCTGAAATAACAGCAAATAATGCAAAATTGGAGAGTAGTGTGAGAATGTAGCGAAGAGGGTGAAAGTGGTCATTATGTCCTCCAGCAGCCTAAGCCTATAGCAGCATAACTACACAGATAGTTTCAGTTCAGATTATTTAGTTAAACAGCGCTTATTTACATCAATGTCGTCTAAAGGTACCCCACAAAGGGTCCCACTGATGGTCATTGTTATACTAAAAACCACAAGGATTGGGATACCTCTCTCTGTCAGACTGATTATAACCATTGGGAAAGAGAAGGGGTCATACAGGTAGCAGAAATGGAGGGTGTGTTTGCACCTCAACCATAACTAAGCCGGTTTAGGCTAAACCTGACTCCCCCTTACTCCAACCAACAGGGAGGGAGGAAGGCTCCCTCCCTGATAAACTAAGGCACTCCAACTATAAGCTTTATCAAAAAGGAAAGTTTTAAGCCTAGCCTTAAAAGTAGACAGGGTGTCTGCCTCACAGACCAAAACCGGGAGCTGTTTCCACAGGAGAGGAGCCTGATAACTAAAGGATCTGCCTCCCATTCTACTTCTAGAGACTCTAGGAACCACCAGTAAACCTGCAGTCTTAGAACTAAGTGCCCTGTCAGGAACATATGGAACAATCAGATCTCTGATGTATGATGGAGCTAAATCATTAAGGGCTTTATTCTGAGGAGGAGAATTTTAAATTCTATTCTGGATTTAACAGGGAGCCAATGAAGGGAAGTTAAAATAGGAAAAATATGATCTCTCTTTTTAACTTTCATCAGAACTCTTGCTGCAGCATTTTGAATCAGCTCAAGGCTTTTAACTGCATTTTGTGGACATCCTGATAGTAAAGAATTACAATAGTCCAGCCTTGAAGTAACAAATGCATGGACTAGTTTTTCAGAGTCACTCCTGGATAGGATATTTCTAATTTTGGCAATGTTCCGGAGGTGAAAGAAGGAAATCCTAGAAACCTGTTTAATATGGGATTTAAATGACATGTCCTGGTCAAAAGTAACACCAAGGTTTTTACTTTATTACCGGAGGTCAATTTGATGCCATCCAGGTTAAGTGATTGACTAAGCAGTTTATTTTTTAAAGACTCCGGTCCAAAGATGACAACTTCTGTCTTGTCTGAATTTAGAAGCAACAAATTTAAAGTCATCCAAGTTTTTATATCTTCAAGACATGCTTGTAGTCTATCTAACTGGTTGGGTTCATCAGGATTTATGGATAAATAAAGCTGAGTATCATCAGCGTAACAGTGAAGATTTATCCTATGCTGCCTGATAATTTGACCTATTGGAAGCATATATATAGTAAAGAGAATTGGCCCAAGTACTGAACCTTGTGGTACTCCACAATTAACCCTGGAGTTTAAAGATGATTTATCATTTATATGAACAAACTGGAATCTGTCAGACAGGTACGATTTAAACCAGCCTAGCGCTGTTCCCCTGATCCCTACAGCATATTCCAGCCTTTTTAAGAGAATATTATGGTCGACTGTATCAAATGCAGCACTGAGATCTAAGAGAACAAGTACAGACACAAGTCCATTATCTGAGGCCATAAGAATCTAATTAGTGACTTTCAGCAGAGCTGTTTCAGTGCTATGATGAGCTCTGAAGCCTGACTGAAACTCTTCAAACAGGTCATTGCTGTGTAAATACTCACACATTTGATTAGCAACTATTTTCTCAAGAATTTTAGATAACAATGGAAGATTGGATATAGGTCTGTAATTTTTCAAGTCATCTCGATCAAGCGAAGGTTTCTTAAGTAAAGGTTTAATTACAGCTAACTTAAAAGCCTGTGGTACATATCCATTTACTAAAGATAGATTAATCATATCTAAAATGGGGCTGTAATCAGAGGGAACACTTCCTTAAATAATTTGGTAGGGATTGGATCTAACAAACAAGTTGAAGGTTTAGATGAAGCTAATATTTCTGATAACTCAGGACGCTCCACGGGATCAAAACAATCCAAACACAGATCAGGTTCTACAGTTATTTCCAATGTTGTCTCACTTGCTGAGGATGAAGTAATCATCTTCGGGAGTATGTCAAAGATTTGATTTTTAATAGAATCAATTTTATTTAAGAAGAATCCCATAAAGTCATGACTGCCGAGAGCTAAGGGAATGGATGGCTCAACAGAGCTATGACTCTGTGTAAGTTTAGCAACTGCACTAAAGAAAAACCTAGGATTATTCTTGTTCTCTTCTATTAATGATGAGAAATAAGCTGTTCTGGCTTGGCAAAGTGTCTTTTTGTTCAACAGTAGGCTATTTTTCCAGATTAAGTAGGAATCCTCTAGTTGTGTAGAGCGCCATTTTCTCTCCAATTTTCTAACATTGTGCTTTAAAGTACGCAGATCTAAATTAAACCAAGGAGCCTGCCTCCTATGAATAATTACCTTCTTTTTCAAGGGGGCTGCATTGTCTACTGCATCACGCAATGATGAAGAAACACTATGAACAGGAGAATCAATTTGTGAAGGGGCAGAAACAGAATTATTGCCCTCAACTGTGCTTTTCAGTGATAATGAGGAAATTAAAAGTGGAACAGATTCTTTAAAGGTTGTTACAGCATCGTCTGATAATGAGCTACTATAATGACATTTTCTTTCAGGTGTGGAGTACTCGATTAAATTAAACTCAAAGGTTATTAAGAAATGGTCAGACAGGACAGGGTTAAAGGGAGAAAATATTGTTATGTCTTTACACTCACTATGTCAGCACAAGGTCCAGAGAATGAAGACAAAGGTGGGTAGGTTTGTTAATGTTTTGGGCAAAGCCAATTGAGTCTAAGATAGCATTAAATGCTACATTTAGGCTATCACTTTCAGTGTCAACATGAATGTTGAAATCCCCGAATATAATAACTTTATCTGTATTTAACACTAAATCAGATAAAAGGTCTGAAAACTGATCTAAAAATTGAGAGTAAGGGCCTGGTGGACGGTACAAGACAACAAACAGAAGTGGTTTTAGTGCTTTGCAATTTGGATGAGGAAAACTAAGGATTAAATATTCAAAAGAGTTGTAGCTATTGATTGATCTGGGACTAATCAATACATCGGACTGAAAGATGGTTGCTACTCCTCCTCCAGTATTTCGAGGAATGTGAAAATTTAAATAATTAGTAGGAGTTGACTCATTTATAGTAACATAATCCTCTTGCTGCAGCCAAGTTTCTGTGAGGCAAAATAAATCAATCTGATTGTCACAAATCAGGTCACTAACTAGCAATGTCTTTGAAGGGAGAGAGCTTATGTGCAGTAAGCCACATTTAGTTGTTTTATTTTTCTTTTTAGTCTGAGTTGTGTTTAGTTTTATGAGATTTTCCTGATTTTCTCCTTTTAGATTATTTTTTAATCTATTCAATTTTGGCCGTGGGCGAGACACTGTCTTAATAGGGTAATGGGTGGGTAGCAGTACAGAAGCCGCAGAGAGGAGTATTAAACCACGACCCTGCTTCCTGGTCTGAACCCTGGGTTGTCAGAGTTTTGGAGAACTAATAAATTCGGCCAGATTCCTAGAAAGAAGAGCTGCTCCATCCAAAGTGGGATGGATGCTGTCTCTCCGGATCAGACCAGGTTTTCCCCAAAATGCTCGCCAGTTATCAGTGTAACCCACATTGTTTTCTGGACACCACCTAGACAGCCAGCGGTTGAATGACAGCATGCGGCTAAACATGTCATAACTGTTTAAATCGGGGAGGGGAACAGAGGAAATTACGGAGTCCGACATTGTTTTGGCAAACTTACACACCGAAGCAACACTAACTTTGGTGACCTCCGACTGACGTAACCAGGTGTCATTACCGCCAGCCTGAATAACAATCTTACTGTATTTACGCTTACCCTTAGCCTGCAGTTTCAGGTAGGATTTGATGTTGCCCGTTCTGGCCCGTGGCAGACATTTGACTATGGTCGCTGGTGTCTCTAGTGCCATGTTTCTGACTATGGAGCTGCCAATTACCAGAGTTGGCTTCTCAGCGGGTGTGTCGCTGAGCAGGGAAAATCTGTTAGAAACATAGACGGGTTGGTGGTGACCTGTGGGCTGGAATCTAGGACTATGCTTTTTACGTACCGTCACCCAGCCGGCCTGATGCCCCGGCTGTGCGGGCTCTGCTGGAGGACTGCTACGGGGAGCTACCCTTGTTGGCTCCGCGCTGGCTAAGCGGCCTCGGCTATCTGCTGGTTTTTCAACAGCGCGGAGCCGGGCCTCCAATTCCGACACCCTCGTCTCCAAAGCTACAAAAATGCTACATTTATTACACATACCATTATCACTAAAGGAGGCAGAGGAGTAACTGAACATCTGACACAGAGAGCAGGAGAGAGGAGAAGACTCAGAGAGAGAAACAGCAGAATGGGTAGCCATGGTGGAGCTAATGCTAACGCTAAGCTAGCGACCCCTTACCACTACTAGAAAACCGTGTAAGACACGGAGAGTCCCCAAACGTTAAATACAGGAACAGAAAGTATGTGTTTTAACGTGCTTATGTATGATAACAAGTAAGAGATATCACAGTAGAGAGAAATCAGATCAAACGAGAGAGCCTTCACACACCAAACAATTCACCAAGTGCAACAGCGAAAACAGGAAGTGACGTTACCCAGAGCTCCAGTCCAGTTATGCACTATACTTTGTATATACTATCATATAAAATCCCAACAAAATACATTAACATTTGTGGTTGTAATGTGACAAAATGTCTTCAAATTCCTTTTCTAAATTAGGGCAAGGGTAGCATGAAAACTTTACATTGATAGGTACCTTCACAGAAAGAAGATGAAAAATAACAATGTTTATTAAGATGCATTTTACTTGTCTCTGTGTAAAAGCTTGTAGAATAGAACATGAGGTTATTATACATGAACAAAGGACCTTTATACATCATACTGTTCATGAGGTGAGATAATCCCTCAGAAGCATGTCTTGCTTTCAGAGGAATGAGAGGAATGATAGCATTGCGGCCGGTGTGCAACACCCACACATGGGCGCATACTGTAGGCATATTATCAGCTCTGCAGAGCGCGAGGGGGCAGAAAGGTCTAGTAATTGAATGGAAACCTCTCTTTGTCCCCTGTGCATAGTGCAGGTTTCAGAGTCGAGCCTGCAGCAGTCTAATGTGAACCATCACAGAAAAAATAGATGCCACTCTGGTTCTACTGAGATACAGGGACTAAACGCATAAGTGAAGTATGAAGAATATGTCTTTCTGACTGATCAAATGATATTAATGCAGTTAGATGTCAGTTAGTGTTAATAAGTACAGAAGTCTGAGTTTGTGATATTAACCTATTAGGCATAGAAGTTAAATTACAGAAATGATTTGTGATTTGAAGGTTTTCAGAAAGGTCTGTTGAGCCTGTTTTAAGGTATGATTGAGCATTGTGTTTCAGATGGAAATGAAAAAAAAGTTATTAATTATCCTGTTTCTCACCTTGGAAAATCAAATATTTTAACATATTCTACATTTGTTATTTATTTTTTAGTGATTTCTTGCTTTTTTTTTTGTCAGTACTTTTGTTTGTATGCGAACCCCAAAGAATTGATAGCTTGAGAAATAATATGAGATAATGTCCTTGATGAAAAGGCCTGCTGGGAAAGTACACCACAACTCTTGGGATGATGTGTCTCTAAAACCAAAAGTAGCTTTACAGCTTCATGAGCTGTGGAAAGTCTTTAAAGAGTCAGGTCCACCCTCTTTTACCAGTAGATATTTATAATTTGTCAGAAGGCTACTAACATTTGCCATCTGTGACACTCACCACATGAACTGCATCTGGAATGAATGGGATTTCTATAATTGGTTTCTCACAGAAACTCGCTGCAGAGAATATATGGAAACAACATATGGAAGACATGCTTACTCTGACATACTGTTCTTTATTTCTGGTACTGTAACTATGCAGAAAATATGGCAGGACTACAAAATCCAACATTTAAAGAGAAGAAAACAAGCCACTTTAGATCCAGGTGTTCATTAAAAAAGTTTTTTAAACAACTTAGCATTCCAATCCTGTATTTGATACAGTATTATAAATACGTATCCACAGATTTACACAGCTAAATATAAAATGTGTCATACTATCATCGCTAAATAATAGAAACATAAGCATTGCTCAAATCCTAATTAAGCTCTTGGCATATTTTAACATGATTTTAAAATAAGCTCAAATTGCACTCTGAGTCACATTTTACATTGTACTACAAAAAAGCATTTGAGAAGGATGATTCAATATTTTTTTCCTGGGGTTCACCACAGACATATTTACTTCTAATTTGGAAATTACAGGCTCTCTTTTTAGAAAATAATGTTTGCATTTCATTCCAAAATTGAAGTCCCAGAATCTGTACGAAGAGTGGAGAGGCACAAGTTCCATGTTGCTTGAGGTCCAGTGTGCAGTTTCCACAGTCAGTGGTGGTTTGGGGTGCCATGTCATCTGCTGGTGTTGGTCCACTGGATTTTCTGAAGTCCATGGGCGATGCAGCCATCTGCCAGGACATTTTAGAGCACTTTATGCTTCCTTCTGCTGACACGCTTTATGGTAGATGCTGATTTTATTTTCCAGCAGGACTTTGCGTCTTCTCACGCTGCCAAAGGTGTACCAATAGCTAGTGATCATGTTGTTACTGGCCGGACCTGAACCCCATAAAGAATCTATGGAGCATCGTCACCAGGAAGATCAGGGACACCAGACCCAACAATCAAGATGACCTGAAGGCTGCTATCAAAGTAACCTGGGCTTCTACTACAGCAGAACCACAGACTGATTGCCTCCATGCCATGCCACATTGATGCAGTAATTCATGCAAAATGAGGCCCAACCAAGTATTAAATGCCAAGAAACAAACACAATTTCCAAAAGCCTGAAATTTCTGTTTAAAATAGGTTATTTATTAATCTTAAGTCATATTGTAATTTTCCGACACTGAATTTTGAGTTTTCATTATCTGAAGGCCATAAGCATCACAATTAGAAGAAATAAATGCTATTTATGCTTATTGCATCTATATAATATATGATTTTCTCTTTCTGAAATGAGTGGCAGAAACTATTCAACATTTTCACGGTATTCTAATATTTTGAGATGTACCTGTATGTTGCTTGTGTCTCCAAGGGAGAGATGCAATTTTTTGGAGCTCAGTCTGCTCTCAATTAATGATGCCGCAGAAGTATGAGACCCAAACCTAATTTAATGATGTGGAGGTCAGGGTATCAAGGTATTCATGTTCTGTAAACATGTACTTATTTTATAGTTTTAAACTTTTTATTACTTTAAATTATTTCACAATTCGGTTTGTTTACTGTATGTTTTGTTATCTCTGATTTTTCATGTAGACTTGTGGTCATCATAAGAACAAAATTTGCTTAAATTAAACTAAATGAAATAAAAAGAAATATGAAAAATAATACAATAAAATAATTAGAAACTACTAATTAAGATTTTTTGTTTATTTGGTTAAGTTTCGCTGTGATCCCAGTCATTTTTGTTACAATTAAAATCCCTCATTTTGCACGTTTCCCTTTGAGACTAGTATTTGAAATAAAGCACAGACAAACTCTGTTGTTTTATTTCAATTTTGTAATGTTTGGATTGTATGTTAGTCCTGCTAAATGGCAATAAAATCACACAAAAAAGTGGAAGGTAGGGTGAGCAGTACCTCTGTTTCACAAAAGAGGGTGTGCTTGAGCCCAGATGCTTGTGCTGTTCAGCTCATTTTTGCAGTGATTACAAGAACCTAAACAGTTTAAAAGACGATAAGGTCAAGCGGAGACCACCTCAGGTTTATGTTTTGTACAAGCTGAGAAAATGTAATTTGTCTGAAAGCTAAAATATCTTAAAACTGAACGTCCCACCTGAGGATAAAATTAGAAAGCCAACTTGCTATTTTTCAAAGCTATAGTCAAACCTCTGGGCAGGTTATCCCTACCACACAGTCCCTCTGAGGCACAAATGGTGACTCGATCCTGCAACCTAGACTCAAGCCGGACTAAAGTAGCAGACTTGACTTGGATCTGTGCTCTAAAGACTCAAGACTCAACTCGTACTTAAAGTGTGGGATTTCGAATCTTAATAACAATTGTTATCTCATCTAATTAACCAGGAAGTACAGTTCAATTAAAAAATGATTAATGTATTCTCTGATGCACCAGTATTGTATATAAATGACTGGTTGTCATGGTAACTTCATGTACGGTATGATGTTTCTGGACAGTACGTGCCAGAAAAAGGAATCAATGGCAGCATCCAAGTTGGTCTGTTTTTATTTAAAGTAAGTAAACCAAAGACAGCAGCCCTGACAGAGCTGTGCATATTGTCCTTTTTCAGGGGCGCATTTGATTTAACAACCTAGAACAGGCTGATAGCTATTAAAGGTTCTTACCAACCTGTTCATGTTTGATGTAGATTCATAAAAAAGATCACATGGATGTTTTCAAACTGAACTCGGCATTAAATGATTTTTAGGGACTTTAAAACAAAAGGTCCATAACTTCTGCGCTGTTAAGTTAGGGTCGTTATGAAGACACTTCTGGTTCTTCCAAATAAAAGCATTTGCTGTTTGGTTCATTAAGAAAATTCAGCACTAACTAGTATTAACATATTTCTGCTAGTTTGAGTTGAAAATAAATTAAATAAATAATCTGCCCCTTGTATTCTCTAAATATTTGACAGCAATTTATTGCAATGTTTTTTTTTTTATTTGTTAAACTGAACGATCTGAAAAAAAGTGAAATATTTATGTGATAAATCAAAGATAACCTAAAAAATGTTGACTAGAGTACATGCATCCAATGTGAGAATGGATAGCTTAACTTGAACTTGTGAACACTCTTCTTTGAGGTGTCGGTACTGCACCACCATCCCTTTAATTACCCATACGGCAGGCATGCTTCATTGTAGACTTTTCTTTTCATACATACGGTCTTTTATGATTCATGAACTTTGCAGTTTCCTGAAGATATTTAAATATTTTTATGTGGCCCTATATTTGTGCCTTTACATCACACAGCTATTTTGATTTAGTTTGGTTTTCATCAACAATAAGGATCTTTTTGAGATTTTTGTTGAGATTTTTATGTGCAGTTTCTTGACCAAATATTTTTCTTCACAACATTTTTTGCTTTCATATCCACCAGGACAGGTAACACAACACTAAAAACAAATTGTGATCAAGTTATTGGTGTTTTTCAATCAAATATTTGGAAAGAAAGTAAAAAGAAAGCTAAATCACACATGGAAGTGCTTCTCTAAATGTTCTGCACTCTCTCACTCTTTGTCTTTAACCTTTGCACTCGATCAATTGTCGGAGAATCAAACTAGACAGAAAGAGCCATATGGCTTCTACCTTATCACTTCATGTGAACCACAAAAAAAGCTGCTACAATTTTAATCTCTTCTGCAGTGCAACATTTCCTCCTAGTGTGTGTGTATTGGTATTTGCGAGTTTGCATGTGAGGGTGTGTATACCCTTTGCAGCGCAGAAGCATTTTATGCACCCCAACACAATTTAATTTAGTTTAATCTCAGCCCCTCCGCTGGGAATGCAACATATAATTAAACTTTATGGAACTGCCCCTGCAGCTCATGCGGAGCTGCAAATTGTCTCACACACGCCAACTCACAAAGACTGAGGATGCAAAATAATTTGTGTCAATGCATAATCAAATCATTATATAAAATTATGTGCCTAAAATAAATATTGATAAATCCAATGAGTATGCAGTGTGCATGACTGGGAGGGCAAGCATGAATAACCGCATAAAGCTATAATGCTTATTTTCTGTGACATCAGAGTGGGCGGGTTTCATTCATTTAATTCTTCGCTTTATTGTTTCCCCAACGTAGATGCAATAACACCAGTTAATAAGGAAAGGACACAGAAATTGCATAAAATTCTCTGCCTTTTCCTAACCCTCCTCAGTGCTCTAGTTTGTTCAGAGTGTTATGTGGTGTTTTTTTCAATTAGGTTTCCGAGACCATAGCACGGTCATGTGTTCACATAGATGGAACTTTGTGAGGTGGATGCTTATTGGGCTTTATGTGGAAAAGGCATGATCAGGACAGTAATGCCTCAGTAATTCAGGGACAGAGAGGATGGGCAGACAGACTCAGGCTAGATGTGGATCAGATGTCATGTAACGTGGATAAACAAGCACTGAAACCTCCTCAGTCACTTGAGCAGGTCCAAATGCAGTAAGGAGGCTGTCAAACAAAAACAATAACTTAAAAAAAGGAAGTTCAAAAGCTTTCAAAAACTACGATCCAGCAGAAATCCAAAATAATCGACACAAGAAGACCACAAGGAAACAGGTTGGTGGCATTAACAGGAGAGTCTGACCAACAGCTGCTTAACTGAGAGAAATTTAAACTGGAGAAGTGATTACTGAGCAAGGAGCAGGTGGTTGTTTAGAAACACGGTAAAGCTGTGAGGGAAGTCAAGTAACTTAACATGAACTGCGAAAATGGGAGAACTGATTGAAGGAGCACACAGGGAACAAGGGAGCAAAATATAAATACTAAAATAAAGCTGAACACAAAACCAAAGACCCAAAGATTATGACAACTAGTGGATACCTGGTATGTTTTTCTATTGCTGAGGCATCTTTCTGTATCCAGGTTGTATATAGAGCAAAGGTGTGCCAGAGTCCTTCTACATCTCGTGCACCCCACCTCCTCTGACCTGGTTTACCTAGTTGATTTCTATACTGTAAATTATTTAGTGTTAAATAACAGACAAGTGTCTCAGTGCCAACAATTGCTCTTCTATTTTAATTTTACAGTAAAGCTAGGGTTAAACTAATGTGCAGTACTGTACTATTAATAGTGAAATGATTTCGCTGTGAAACCAAACAATAATTACAAAAATACAAGTAAAATACAGTAAAATAAACTGCAAACTACTTTAACTGAATACTGTAATTTATGTAATAGTTCTATCACATAACTTCTGAATATATACAGAAAAATGTGTTTTAAGCTAAGGTAAAAATTAAAAAAGGAGAAACAATTAGAAAGTCAATGATAGTCTATTTCATTTCAATATGAAGTCCTGGACATTTTTGTCCGTTTAGCTATTATCAATGTATATTAAATTACAGTACCATAACCTTCTGTTCCAATGTTACCAATATTTAATGCATTCCGGCAGATTTAAAAAAAAAACTGTAATATGGGTTTAAATATGAGAACATAGAGGGGTTTTTGAGGGACATCAAAGTCATTTCAATTCAATTCAATATTTTTATAGCACCAATTCCCAGTCGTCTCAAGGCACTTTACAAAAAAAAGCATATGTGTTGCTTTTGATAAGCTCTGTCATAATGTTGACTGCTGACCTGACCCACATGCAGAGAACAAGGGTTATAAACTGGACCCCAGAAAACGCACCCAGAATGATCGTGTAGCTCACAAGTAAGCGCGGAGAAATCCGCCAGGGAGGACAGTCAGAAATCGTGGGGTGTGAGAGTGAGTGGTCAGCTTCACCCGCCGTGGTTGTCGGGCCGAACAGGAGGTGCTGGGAGGGTGGACAGGATTCGCTCGGCTGGAGGCTCACAGAAGAGTCAGCCCAAAGGTTCAATCCAGGAATCGGTTCAAAATGATTCACTTCAAGTCTCTGGTCAACTCCGTCAGCTCCAGAAGTCATGCACCTGGAAGTGTCAGCACAGGGCAAAATCAGTACAGAGGTGAAGCACATCAAACTTAGCTTTCAACAACGAGATCAAATTTCTAGGATGGCCAGCAGCTGTACCCCAAAGGCAAAACGCTCAGGCAACGAAGTGCAGGCACAGCCTCTTCATATGCTGCCCAGCTGATGAGCCTGATGAGCTGCACCTGTCCCAACTCCAGCACCTCCCGAAAACCGCACCTGGTGGTAAAATGAGTTAGCTGCAGGAAGATCACACCAAGGATTCTGACAAGCTCTAAATAGTGAGTTTGCATTTTGTTTTCATGTTGTTCTGTATATGGCTCAGTAGGAAGAGTAGTCGTCTTACAATCAGAAGGTTGTGGGTTTCGATTCCAGCCTCCTCCTGCCATATGTCGATGTGCCCCTGGGCAAGGCACTTAACCTCAAGTTGCCTACCAATCTGCGTATTGGTGTATGAATGTGTGAGCGTTGAGTGCGATTGGGTAAATGTGGCTGTAGTGTAAAGCGCTTTGAGTGGTCTATATGACTGGAAAAGCGCTATATAAGTTCAGTCCATTTACCATTCTGCTGCATCATGACCACATTCATTACTTTAATCATAACATCACCGTTTTGTTTAATTTTAATTTTGTCATGTTAAAAAGTTGTCTGTGAATGAAATTGCAATGTTCTGTGAGCAGCCAAATTAAAAAAAGATCATGTCATCAATTTCACTTCTAGTTTCAAGCATCCAACATGCAGAGGTGACATCTATTGTTGCATGAGATAAAATAATGTTTTTTTATGAGATATTTGAGCTGCAGTCCTGTTATTTCTGCAATAGCATGTACGTTGCGTAAACATGGTGTGTGAAAGCTATGTTACTCAAATTGCAAAATTGATGGCATGTTCAAAATTGTTGACAGCCAGGCTTGTCTAGTTATTAAATGGTGTGTGTGACAAAAGGCAGATACACAATTATGAGAAGGCTGAATTTTTACCAGAATGCAGTTTAAATCTACATTTACGTGTCATTAACAAGAATGCTGAGAATAATGTAGTTTTATCATGAAGACCGTTAACTATACAGTAACATAGTAGTGTACACTGGATTAACAGTAAATGACTGTTTTAAATGCATCTAATTTTATGGTTAAAACAAATATTGTTTACAGTTTACCCATATGACCATATTTATAACATGTACAGTCCTCAACTTTGTTTCTGCAGGTGGGTGTAGTCAAAGCATCAAACAAATGCAAAAAAATCAAAATTAGAGTTTTGCTTTGACAGTTCTTTGGTATGAGTTTTCCAACATAGAATACCATGCAAATATAAAGAAAGCTTTCTCTTGTTTACCTCCTCTGTTTATCTCTTTGTTTATCTCCGGCTTCATCGCCTCCTCATCTAAACCATCTTTAGCAGAACTGAATTTTGACAGCTGATGATGCAGCACAACAACATCTTGAAAAGCAGATCTGCTTTTCTATAAAAATGTAGCAAATTTAACAAGTTTTTGTACGCAAATCCATTTCCCGAGCAACATGAGTCTTTTCTTCTCTCCAAGTAACCTTAGTACAGTCCATCTGGGCTCCACATACACACATACACTCTCACACACACAATTACAGAGTGTACTGCCAGTACTGCTCCTAACACCCCCTTCATGTCCCTTTGGCCTTGCAAAGTCTGTTTCTCACACAACCACACTATTTATAAATTCTCTTTTCTTGCTTTCTTCCCAGTCTGTGTCTGATCATCACAACTCAGGACGGTCACAGAATTTCTAATTGATGCTTCGTTATGAATGTGGCATTCATTCAGTGCTAAAATGTTAATTTTTAAGACACATTCACTTTTGTAGCGACTTAGAACCTGCAACAGTTTAAGAAAACATATTGTACAAGATAGAGGAGACAATGACAAAAAACACAGCCATGCAAAAACTAAAAAAGTGAAATAAATCCATAATAGGGCCAGGTTTTTAAATAAAATACTCTGATTATCCCATGGAGCAACATTAAATCTATTAGAAAATGGAAAGAATCTGACTCAACAACAAACCTGCCAAGAAAAGAAAGAACCTCAAAACTCATTAACCAGTCAGGACCGATTATTTAAAATTAAATAAAAAAAAATAAACATAGCCCTGAAGGACTTACAGAATACACTAAAAAACTTTAATCAATTGATGCCCCAAAATGTGGGCTTTAGAGATAAAAACTAAACAATAAAATTGCATTGCATTTGAGATACGCTTTAATGTGGAGGGAGGAAAGTAACATGTTTTGCACAACCCTCTCTTCAGTCAGAAAAGACATACCCATAATGTATATGGTTTTAACTGGTGTCACAGTCAAAGCCTGGACCTCAACAGAATAGAGCCATATGGCCTGAGGGGTAGCTGGGGGTATATTTTCATGTATGAAATAGGAGACCTCTGCCTGTATCAATTGGATCAAGACGAGGTATTTAATGGATCATTGGCTCTGTGTGTTGTATCTCACCCACAACGACTGGGCTGTGTTAAGGCTTGCAATCCCCCCACCTTAATGATGGCCCTGAAAGAAGGCTCAATGCAGGAGAGGAGGATGAAGAAGAAAATGAAACTGTCTCCTCGACCTGCCAAAACGGGCGAGAATGTCTTATATGCCATCGATGTTGAAATAGCTGAGAGAGAAAACCTCTCTTTAGCACAGTGTGGGGGTCAAAAAACCCACAGAAAAATGGTCGCTGGTCTCTTCAGGCAAGCAGACGCCAAGAAACAACGGACGAACCTCAGATCTGCTTGTGCTGGAGGCGTTCAATCAGGGGACTGTGGCATATCAAGGACAATGTGGCTCTGCCGTTTGAAGCTTTGGGCAGAGAAGATGGGTGAAATTGGACACCGTCTTTCAACCCTTTATCCACAACTCACGGAGTTGGATCGATGTCATGCCATGTGAAAAACACGCTGACGTTTCCTGTTTTACGTCTAAAACCAAACCCTCTTCTGAGGACCCTGCCCCCTTCCTATGATATATATTTGGAGGGAATAACAGCAAGCTCACAGACACTGAGAACCGAATCTTGAGAATGAGTGAGGCAACATCATAGAGGGACCTCTACAACCACCGAGCAGAGATCCACTACTCTCCTGAGCACGATGAAAGCTTCAACATTGGACCGTATCATCCGCCTTCCCCGGACCTCTTCTTGCATAACGAACCACCCGAGCCAGCGTCAGCACCAATGCTTGGAGGTATTGGGGGAGGATTATTACCAAGTCAACTTTCAACAAATCGTGCGACGACTCGTAACCCCCAAACTCATTCCTGCTATTCAGAATATTCTGATACTTCGACGCATACAAGCAGAAGACTTCAGAGTGAAAACGATTGCTGAGACGGTTTTATATGAACTGAAAATGGTACAAGGCATCCACAGTGCAATAGCTGACATGTACGATCGCTTCACCGAAGATAAAGACCTCAAACAACTTAACTCTATTTCAGAGTGCTACGGACCGACAAACTGATCTCACGTGTTTGATGACTTGTATCATTTTTAGTATTCCAGTAGTTTAATTAATCTGCCTTATCTGATTTTTCTTCTTTTTTTATTCTTAAAATAACAATGAAAAGTGGGGGAAAATATTAACCTTCCCAAAAGTGTTGTTTAAAAAGCTTCAGTGTTTGAAACTAATCGGAATATCAGATTTTTCTTCTTTTTTTATTAATCGAATGCAATTTAAAGTGGGACATATTAACCTTCCCCAAAGGCGTTGTTTTTAAAAGCAGCACTTTTGAAGTATTCTGTATACTTATGATTGTGTTTGTCTTTACTAATACAATACAAAAAAAAGGATAAATCTACCCTCCGGTGTTGTTTGTTCTCATTATTAACAAGTAAATCATAGAGTGAGCATAATGGAGAGATGTGCAGGAAGTAGGTTGAGAAGAAAGTATATTACAACCCTTCAAAATCCAGGAAGTTTTGGGGGTATAGATAGGTTTGAGGGGGTTCATGCAAAGATTAAAAAACGGGAAAGAAGGTGCTGTTGAAAGGTTAAAGATTTTTATTCAGGAGAAGATACCTATTCTCCTCCATAAAACCCGCAAAAATAATATTGCCAAGAAACAGAGCTTTTTGTCACAGGACCAGTGAAAACACAGTCTTCCAGGTGCGATCTGTTGTGACATGAAAGTCTGGCCAGGAAAATGATGGTATAATTATTTATTAAACGTCATTGACTCTTTCAAACAAGTGCAATGTACGGAAGTTTGAGAGGAAACAGGAGCTGAGGTGGTAAACGCTTTTGATCAGTTTTAAAGAAAGTCAGGATCCCAACAAACTCAGCCTGATGCCCGGCGCTTATTCTACATGTATATGTTTCTAACACAAGAAATTAAGTTTTTGTTTAAGCCGCCAGTTACTTAACACTCTCGGGGTATAGACATTCTCGCGACAGCAACCCCCGTGAAGCAAAATTGCCTTTCTGGGTGGTCGAGAGATTTAACCGCAAACATTCAAAAACCATAGGATGTGGACGCAATGTTACAGCTAACAACACACGAGTCTAGATACGGTGTGATGTCTTGGCAAAACCTAGCCCTGACACAGACACTCTTTTTCTAGAAGATTATACAATTCTCTAGCAATCTCTTATCTACCATCCACACAGCATAAAATGACTCCATCTTATGCGCTACCAGATGGTAAGCCCAACTGCCTACAACTGTCCCCTCTTAGCCACCGTGTCTCAGTTCACGCATCTTCGGCTGTTGAATCCGTCAATGCATCTTCACAACCTAGACTGACTCTTGCTTACATGGGGGGCGTGGGGGATTCCTCATTTCCCTCTGTATCCTCTTCATACCCTCACCGCTTAATCAAATCCGTTACCCGTTGTCAGCAAGGGGACTTCTGTGTGTGTAATTCAAGATCGCTTGTGGATGGTCTTTGACAGACGTCTCCACGGCAACAGTCACGTTCTGCTTCTACCGGTCATGCATTGCTTTCACACCATGTGCGCGTACGCGGCACTTTACCGGCACAGCACGTCCCCCTGTATCCACCACTCACCTGTATACTATGCCCCTTGCGATTGGTGCGGCCCCTATTATTTGTAGTGTTTCATCACACTACCATGTGAGTGTTATAGTATAATTCCCACAGGTCCAAATCACTCCGTAATGTTGGACCCAGACCGCTCATGCAAGGTCTGACCACTCCTTATATTTCTTATAAACGAGACGCACCCAGTGTCACCTCAGGCCCCCGTTTTGTGCCCTACGTACGTTGCCAGTGTTCACTGCCGCGTATAGTCCCTATACCACCTCTCCGCGCCTGGACAATTCACCACGTTGGGATCCAGGCTACTTGACAGTGGTTTTTGACATCCGAAAACGTATAAACGGGTTTGATACCGTTAACAGCCCACCTATCGATGTACGATACACCCCCCTTTCGTCTCATTGAGACGTGACCCGTCAGGTAGGAGGCTGATGGCTTCTCCGTTACCTTCCCTCTAAACTTACCGCATCACGAGACTCAAGCGTCGTTGTAGCTCTTGCTAAGGCATGATACTGGTCAGTATCAGTTTTTAAGTTTTCCGTTGTAAATTTCAGCTCAACATATTGATTTAGAAGGTTCATGGCTGGTTGGCATTAGCAGAGATTTCATTACCCTCATACATGGCATAATTTACCGGATTCATGAAAACCTACTTTCGAATGGAGAAAAGCTGGGTGTGGGATATTTATATTGCAAAGGATTAGAGGAGGCCACTATAACAGCAATGCTCAACTCGAGACAGAAATGGACATGTTTTTTCAGGAAAAAAAAACTCGGATATCCCGAATCATGAAATTCAGCAACGTTCAAAAGAGATTTTCATTTCATGAAAGCGGTCAGTATGAAATACGATTCTTCAAAACCATAGCGTTTATGAGGGTGTGAATGAAAACCAGTGGAATGGATCATGTAAACTGCACCAACAGGCTCCTTTTCAGGCGGATATAAAGGACACGGTTTCATCACCTATACTGTTATAAGCGACGTGGTGTCAGTCCGCCAAATAGTAGGCGACACTTTGCACCTTTACTGCGGGACCATCAAAGTACAAGGCAAACTTCAGTGAATATGGTTTAACTCTGTCATTTTAACACCCCGCCCATGACTTCAGTTGCCAGAGACATATTGAAAATATCCATATTTTTTCTAGAAATAAAAAAGGACCAAAACGTTCCTGTAATTTCGTGTCTACGGAAAGGACCATCGGTAAGACTCACACTTCAGACCGGTGATTTCACAAACGTTAACCTGAGATAAATTTTATCTGTCTAAAAACTATTCCAGAGATATATATAACATACTCAAGACCGATTGGTCATCATTCATATTCCCCCTGATCCTTCACCACTGTGCACAAAGCATGGCAGGAGAGAAACATTGGCACAGCTAGATGGACGTGATCTGAATCGGTTTGTAACTTATTATGGAAGTAATCAGGCGTAATCTACCCAGGGTTTTTTACGGAGCTCACGGTCAAGTACAGGGGACGCGGAAAAGTGGATCATTATTTTCAAGATTATTTCTGCTTCGTTCCCCTCTGGTTAAAAAAGGATTTGCATTGCAAAAAACCACATCTGAAAAAACCAGCGGCATCAATACTCTTCTGATGTCATAGGCAGGGATGCTGAGTAAAATGCGTGGTTCTAAAAACACCGAAGGTCAAGGAATCGTTCAGGAATTCTGTTTTATCCAAAAGACCAGAACAAGACCGCCCTGGTGATCGATTACGGGCGGTTAAAAAACGACAAGCCGAGAAAAGGAGAAATCAGTTCGGAGCTGACAAAACGAAGAGGAAGGAAGCCTCAGCAAGTTTTGACTCTATTTAACTAATGGCTCTTTTACATAACAAAATCATCAGAGGGCACGCTTGGCCAGAGCTGGAATTATTTTCAGGCCCGATGACGCAGCTATCGATTCGAAGATTAAAAATTACACCGAGATCCAGCATTTTCCAGCATCACTGATGGAGGCCGGATCGAGTTTTCATTCCGGGAGATGGAGAAAAATACTGGACCTACAATGACACGCTGTTGCATCTCAGAGTGAAATTACTAACGAAGGATGGAAAACAAACCTGCAGGGATGATCATGTAGGGGCTCATAATACCCGTTAAACACCATCTTCAGTCAGTGTGATGTCACTCTAGGGGATCGATTGATTTCAAAATCCAGCGGCCACAAATTCCGTTATAGAGCCATTGATTGGAGAAATGTTACGTTTCTGAGGGATTTCTTTAAAAAGCCGAGTTTAGCTCTGGTATCTTTCATAAAGGACACAGCCGGGGCTCGCCTGCACAACACCCCCCTGGAACCTCTATCGTAACAAACTAACAGGCCCCTAACCAAGGTTCTTCAACAGCAGAGAGGCTTTACGGCAAATCAGGGAGGTAATTACTCCTAGGCCCCCGGCATGCAGACATATTTTTTGCGAGAGGACTTCTTTTAAATCGGTTGGACATCAAAATAAACTCCGAGAGCCCACCATGCTTCTTTCCTCATGGTCAGCAAGAAGATTCCACTTTCAAACTCAGGATATTAGGAGCCTCCTTTTCATTTCAAAAAAAATTTTTCCGTCTTCCAAAGCCGTTCGATTGGGAACAGCTGCGTCTTTAAGAAAGCACCAATGCTCTATATCCACTTTCCACGTGTTGTAAATGTCTTAAAACTATCATACTGGAAAACATTCAAGGGTGTGCCACCAAGAGGAATTCTTTTCTTAGGCGTCTTTCCCAAGTAGTGGTGTGATTGCGTTACGGGATAATAAGCTTGTTTACAGGAACTTTCGTGATTCTCAATCGTTTGACTTTAATCATTTTGCATTATGGAATATTTAGCCTTGTGTAAGGATGGTTAGACAAATTTCCTGTTAAGGGCCTTCAGCCCAATTTTTAACCAAGCAAATTAGTGGAGAGGTATCCACAAATTGTTTAGGCTACAGGACGCACATTCTTAAAGATCTATCTGTTGAGGCATAAACACGTTTAAGGCAATTTAATCATGGATACTCTCTGATTCGATTTAATCGTAACCGCGGGAGGAGGACGCAGATGCTCTAGATATCCATTTTCCAGCGGGAATTAAGAATTGGAATGATAGGATCAGAAACCCTGCTGCCTCCATACAAACCACGTTGCCATGATCATTTACGCCTTTGTTATGACTCTATTTAGAGATGAATTTTCAAAAGATGCTGTGTGAGGCGGTGGATTATATTAATCTAATGTCAGACATGAATACGGATCATGGAAATTGAGAGAACACCTGCTGCATCATCGATGAGGATATTTGTTTTCAAGGGGCGTCACCATGGCGCCGCCTGTAGTGATCGGGCACTTGCCGCTGCTCACTTACACATTCCCAGGGGGGCCCCGCTACTTTATACGGGAATTACACAATGCTCTTGTCCAGAAGAATGAGCTATCACGCGATGAGCCCAGCATGGTTCTATCCTCTGAAACTTTTGGATTGAGACAGAGATCACAGCCAGACTTTTTGGACTCGTAATGGATTTTCTCCAGATTTTGATTTCTACCGTCAAGTATCGTAGCATTTTTTAGAAGACAGATTCTCAAACTATGTATTCATCTAATAACTCAGCTTCAAAACCAACTCTGTCCCACTGGATGCGGTACACCATTGCATTTTTTATCTGTATGTCATAGGAGCATAGCGGATGTAACGCTGCAGCACGTGTTCGCAATATACACGGAGGAGATGTGGTTAAGAATGATTTAATGGTATCTAACTTGTGAAAAATATCAGAAAATGTGCATAATCAAGGTTCTAAATTTTATACTCACGGAACATGTCTTTGAAAAATGTTCTGGATTGTTATGTTAATTTAATGGTCTTTTTTAACTGTTTGTTTTCTCTTATGAGTTAATACTTCTAGTCGTGTGTGAAGTGAGAGAACGAACATAGATGAACAAAAGGTCACCTTAATAGCAATAGCAACGATTTATTGAATAAAGAAATGGCTTACATGTTCATTTTTTTTTGTTTTTTTATAACAGTTTACTTGGTTGAAAATGTAATCCATCACTTGGGGAGGTTGTGTGTCTTATGAAGAGACTTTTTTGGCCATGCCATCAGCATTTTTGGGTTCTTCCCTCGCTTCGGATCTCGACAATGGGGAGAAAGAGTTATCTTTTCTGCCTCTTTTCCTTGTCTTCTGTGGCTTAACCACTGGAGGTGTTTCAGCGTTTCATAGATGGCACCTCTCCCTCTGTTTTGAAATCCGTCTATATTCATCAGAGCATAAGGGATTTATTGGACTGAAGCTATGGGGATGTTTACCGTCACGACACAGGTATGTCTAGAAAGTCTGACCATACTCGAGGGGTAGGGGTCCTCATATTTTTTTAAACGGGAAGCGTGAGATTGTTCAACAACGAGTCAATCATGTGGGACCCTTTCCACAAATATTTCCTTTATATACAAAATTCACCTGTCGCAAAGTCAACTCTCACTTCTTTCAGATTATTTATTCAAAATGTACTCAGCATTTTTACGGTTATGCCTCGTAGGCTTTTCAACACAATCCATAACAACCTGATCTGAGAGGGGAGGCATCGTCCTGCCAAGGGCCTTGTTTTTCTTGGGACCGCCCCTCGCTCAGGACCTCGCTTGATGTGTCATGTGTGTGCAGCGTCAAACTCACCCGCCTGTTCTCTGTCACACCCTTGCTTAAGTAGCGCGTCAGGTACTCTGCAACAAGCCGATATATTTCTTGTATTTTTTTCATAGAAGGTCAAAATATGGGTCGTTAGCATGTCTGCATCAAATTCTTCCATCCGCCGTCTGTTCTGATGGACGTGTAGGACTGGGTCAGACGCCTTGAATGATGAGGGTGAAATGGAAGCATCTTCTGCTATGTCTGAGAGACATTATCTTCTTCTGATTAACCCTCCCACTAGATGCTGATCCAGGGAGAAGGCCGTTAAGATGGACGAATAATAAAAACCACTCCTTGACTTTTGAGAGCCAGCTGTTTGCGTTTTCTACCGGTTCTTTTATCAGCCAACAGTTGATGATTTTCTCTGCTCTCAATTGTCGGATTGTTGAGAGGGTGAAAGTTAATTTAACTTTTAAAATATCAGAGCTAATCTCCACCACAGAGCCTGAAGACGTCAGGAGAGCTAGTGTGCTAGAATATCTTTACGTTTCTGAGAGCTAGCTTGTACAAGCTCTGACTAATGGCACATCCTTTTTTATACGCGCAGACATGATGAAGCTTTACTTTGTTTTTGGGGACATACAAGCTGACATGGTGAGGGAAAATATCCCCGTCTCAGTCTGAAATGTTCTGGGCAGGTGGGTGTAAAATCGATTGATAATATCCATGAGCGTCCTCTGCGCATCTTCAAACATTCTGGAAGAGCCCCTTTTGAGATGGAAAACATTTGGCAGGACCAGTATATTCAGCTGCCAGACTATCTCTCGGGTTTTTAACATACACCATATATATTTAGCGTTCATCAACACTAATATAGTATGCAGAGATCTGATATTGTCTGCTCTGTTGGATGAAATACAGTCTGAGTTCAAAACATCTCTATAACGCTAATATTACGATGCGTGACGAAACTCGGTTAGAAGACCTTCATCACGTTTTCTCATCTGGGCTTGAGCTATTACGTCATCTATATGATCAAGATGATTCTGATCAGGAGGAAAAACAGGTTTTTCATCTCTCACATATTAAGAACGATGGGCAATTCCACCACAAAAGGATAATTTTTATTGCAGTCTTCTGAATTCAGCATAATGGGTTGAGGGAAGAAGGTAAAATCCATACAATTATTTTCAGGAACAACATCCATGACAATGACTACAATTTTGCAAAATACTTTTTACAAAGAAAGTTTCCCGCAGCCGCTGGGTCACCAATCCAAACAGAAAAGGTGTTCTAAATCTAGGTGCCCCCCCCAACAGCAATATCCCCCCCGTGTTTACACCACTAGTTTTTATTTGTTATTTTTTATTTATTGATTTATTTCTCTCTTCTTCTAAGCTCTAATAACCAAAAAGGGCAGAGTTGTCCCGTCAGAAAAAAAGGACATCTCTTATCATAGACCAACGAAACTTTTTCAGAAATGTTGCGTTTGTCAAGCGGAATCTTTCTTTCCTTCGTGATTGTCTTGCTGTGGAATCTCAATGACACTCTCTCTGGGACCCCTGTAAATAACTCTTAACCACCCTTTTATTCTGTCAAAATTGACACTCTCGCTGCATTCATGCGTCTGAGTGATGCTTGAGACGATAACTACCTTTTTATGGTTTTTGTTTTTGATATGCATAAAATTCTGGACCTGTCGATGCAACTCCAAAATAGAATCCCCCATCTAATTCGTCCGTTTTAAAATCTCCAGATTAATTTCCAGCTCCATATAGGAGTTTCACCACTTTTTGTCACATAATCAAAACTGTCGTGTCATATAAATCCGTATGTCCTGCAATTGCTCCATGCTGACACTGAGACAGTTTTAAACGGCATAAGCGGTAGTGAATGCTACAACGAACACATGTTATCGGAGGACAGATCAGAGGCTGCTGTAGTCACTGCACTACCACACATATCAGGGTTGAAGAAATGAAAGTAGTTAACCCATGATATTTCACTCGAGAACATGAAGTTGAAAAAATTAATCAAGGTTAGTGATGACTGTGGTTGAGACAGACACTTCTTTGTGAAAATTTCCCCCGAAACTGTTTAAACACATTTTTGCCACCTGCCTTTGGCAGGGGCACCTCGATTTTATCAGGGTCTAATTGGATACCATGATGGAGGTTTGTAGTCTGATTAAATACTTGATTTGCTCTCCGATACACGCTTCAGACGGGTCATCCTGACGCCTCTGCTTTTGTTTGAGAAAAAGGTGTTAATATACCCTCTGAAGATTGTGTCACTGCTCTTTTCAAAATGCACACCTCTGTGATTTTAGCAGGCTGATAAACCGCACTGCCAAAGCTTTACAAAAACTCTACACTCACCCACCAAACTGTCAGAGCTCTGTCCCTCATCACTATGGCGCAGTGCCTTGTCTCGACTCCTACATTCATTCATTCCAGCGCGCCACGCAGCATTGGTACACGCACGGTGAATACATAAGCTGTTGACTCTCGGCAAGGTCCTGTAAGGCAAAACAGGTACAAAGAGCCCCAGTCGGTCGTGTACACATAGGTCCCTCTGTGACCAATTGTATCGCAATAGTGAGCTGCAACCGGCTGGTCCCACTCATTATAGTATGTGTGTGTAAATTGACCAGTTACTGGGTTTTCTGTGAGAGGGCGGTAAACGCACCGTCAGTTAGCATAACATAAGGGATACATGGATGTGTAATCCACTAAGCACAGTTTTCACCCGGCCATGCTGTGTACCTCAGTCTCATTGCGCGGTGCGTCACCATACGAGCATCTCGGGGGATAACGGTTCGGTGGCTTTCGCCCGTGTGTATCCCCCAGAGAGGCAAGTGATATGTACCCCGTATGTGGTGTTTTTAATTTCAGTCCTACTTGGTGTGATGCTCCCAGATTACTTCGAGTCTGAGGCGTACAGCTCTCAGTTTGGAGCACCTGCCTTCTCTCTACCAAGTGGCAGCGTAAATATATCACTGTTTCAAAAGCTACCACTCTCAAAGGACACTTTCATGAGGTGAATAACACAATTACAATCTCCTTGGAAAAAATCAAGCCGTAAAATTCAAAACGCGAGTTTGACCACCGTTAAATCGACCTGCAATACACCACATCCACAGAATATGGTATCCGATTTTTTTTCTCCTGTCGACTTAACAACATGTGGTGTCTATTTTTCTTGCTGTCTGCAATTCCACACGAGCCATTGAATAGACATGCTGTCGAGAACGTTTTGCCTGCTACGTTTATAGTCTAGAGGTGAGGGGATGGCCAAGCGTTTTAGGAGGAAGGAAATTGGTTACAAAAACATTTTCATGCAAGACTGCATTCTAGCGTGATGCATTTAAACGGATACAACTGTCTCCTTAAAGAACGCGTCTCTGCATTTTAAGCAGCCTTGAAGAAAGAATTTCAACGTCATTTTTACAAAAGAATAGCTTCTTCTTAAAGTCAAAGACCCCTTTGCTCGCCTTCACTGCTACCAGCTTTAAAAGCCACAGTTGTTCTGGAGACTCATCGTTCCACTGCGTAGCAGGATGGAGAAGGAAAAAGACCCCACGTACTGGAGGCGCTCTTCGGAGGAGAGAGGTGGGGGAAAAAAAACCTTGCTTTGACGGTAAAAACCTAATGTGCTTTCGGCATGGCACTCATCTTCTACAAGAAAGGACAAGACTATCAATGTATGTTAACCTGTAATCAGGGTCGGTTTAAACAGATAACTTTCTTGCCTGCATAATGAGATGAGGTTTAATTCTCAACACGCACCATAGCCGTGAGAATAAGGTAGCGGAGCATTTGTGTATTACGCAGAAACCTCTGTAATAGGCCTCCTGAAGTGCGCAGAGGAACAAATTTTTGGCCGCAGCTAAACCAATAAGCGTTGCCCATTCCATCACTTTTCAAACGTTTTAAGACAGACAGAAAAGGGCCTGTGCATACCGCTCCAGTGATGAAGCACTTCAAAATCATAAAAAACTCAGTTATCACTAATGATTAAGGGATTGCATGTCTGAATGTAACACTGGTGCGAGCGCAGAAGGCTAAAGCCGGGAAGAATATTCTCACCGCCAAATACTGGCATCTTTCATACACACGTGGTTACCCGGATTACTGATCGGAATAACCGTATATTCTTTTGCACACCTTGCACAATGTTACCAACTCACAGTCACTTCATAGGCTGTCAGGAATTAGGTCGTTGCCGGGTTCATTGGTCTAGCAAAACATACAGAATTGCGAAAGATTCTGTGACAGTCTGCACAGGCGACAGGTCATTAATTTTTGCAGACAATGATATGCATGACAAACTGGACAATACTCGTCACAATGGTATGTAGTGTGCATTTTCATAAACCGCTGTGAACAATATGCACAGACATGTCTGGAACCTATAAACCTTTGAGATTTTTTATTCCATAGTAGTGACCTTGAAATAAACAGCAGATAAGAGAGGGTTTGAACGATCAGGGAAAACCGTTTCAAATTTACACAGTAGCTGTAGAGCCCGTGGTTCTGTGAAAAACACTACCAATTGTTCTCTTTAGAATGTTTTCAAAATTTACCAATGTCACTATAAAGAAACCGCTGTTCTTCATTGAACCTGCCTGATGGCTTGCCATTTCTCCCAGCCCTAAAGCCTGACTCATCATTAAGATCAGGGGTCCGAAACCTGTGCGATGGCAGATGGCAAAGCATAACTGATCACGGTATTATTCTTAGACATACAGGTGACGCATTGTCTATAAACAAGTTCACTGTTAATGTCCTGTTGCCACGTTTGAACACCCTGTCTGGATCATTAATGTACGACCTGTAGAACCGAATTCCAAGTAATTGTATATACAGGCACATCAGCATTTGATTGTTACTAAGTCGTCCGAAAATGCCTCGAAAGCAGCAGGATCATATACCATCAATCGGTAAACAGTATGTGTGACGTGACGGATTGAGATATTCACCCATGATTTCCAGCTTTTTTTTTTTGTACAACGTCGTTAGGTCTGGTAATGCTTTGCAACTTCGCTAATTCAATGACAACCAACATGTGTTGTATAGAATGCTGCAAGATTCTGGAAAACATTACCAAAACAAGAGGAGTGAATGCCTAAAAGGTTCTCCTTATTTCAATGGTTAATTAAAAACGTTCCGTCCAAATCCGATCAGAAGCTGGACCGCTACCTACTGATTGACATTACCCATGCTGCGCCGCTACTGTGTGATGTGGAAGGGGTTTCTAAGTTATCTGACCCGTTTGATGACTGCCACGGTGGAGACGGTAGTCTAATTAAAATCCATCAAAGAGCTTGTATTGTAGTAAGGCTTAAATTTTGATTTTTGCAGGTGGAGGTGTCTATTTAAATCATCAACGAGGCTTGTGGTTAGTAAGCTTAAAATTTTGATCCGGGGAGCGGGTCTATTTAAATCAGCAAGAGCAGGGTTCTAGTAAGCTTAAAAAGTCGCCGTGGTGTTACAAGAGATGCTTCAACCTGCCCCTCTCCTCCGTCTAAAACATGGGCAGTATGGGATTCATTTAAGCTCAGTACTAAATCCATTATTTCATCTCAGGCAATCTGATTAGGTTATCCATTTATATGAGCATAATGAAAAAAAATCCTTTCTCCCCACCCCAAAACCACAGTGATCAGTTCAGTGTTAAAATTACCTGGATGTCACCGAAATGTTTCTCTATCAGAACCTGACAATGCGGTCAAAAGCGCAAGGATGAAGCTGTATTCGACTTGTCCCATGCAGCTTGCGAGGCCTCTTATCTGCGCTGCTGATGCAGTTACGGACCGAATCTTCCTTTATCCTCAACGTTACTCTGTAAAGAGAATGGACACAAAAAAATATTTAAATCAACACATTAAAGTTGAGAAAAAACAAACAGGGAATTCGAATTAATCAGCGGTAAAAGAGAATTACACGTACCGTTCATTAATCCTTTAACAATGGTGCTCTTAGGTATTGCAACGCAGAGAGCCGTGCCTTTTAGCAGGGGTTAGATATTATGAGAAACAAATAAAATAAAGTACCTTACGCTGCGCATTCACTGGCCTCATAAAATAAACCATACATAGGTTTTTAAAAGTAAGTGAGTTTTAAGGAGAAGTGATCCCAATAACTTAATACTTGTAGGCTTATAAAAGAAATTTGGAAATACTTTAACTTACTTGGAGGGCCAGTTATGTGCGAAAGTAGCTCCGGAATTTCGCCTTCTGGTCTGCATGGGATGAGTGCGCTTGTGTGACAAACGCCGTCTGATCTGTGGAAAAGTTGCCCAGTTTGCTCTCCTGATAAGGGCGGGTGCGGGCCGCATATTTGGGGAATCTGTGAAACAGATTTCTATTATATGATGTTAGCTGAACTTATGCTTGCTTAACAAAAAAAATATAGATGTTATTGTTATTTTTTGTTATTTATTTTACTCACCTTCCGTAAACGCTGATGGCTCTGCATGCTTATTCAAGTCGTCATTGGTTTGCTTGATCAAAGCTGTTTTTCATCTTTCAGCCTTCCGTTAAATATCGTAAAACAGTTTTATATGTGGCTTAAACAATTCTCTAATATTCACATTCAACCGCAAAACATAACAATAGTTTTTGCGAACTTACTTTCTCTCCCGGGAGTCAGTTGGCAGTTATAAGGTGTGTATTCAGGGGTAAATGACGATAATTGCGCCGGTGGCGTATTTAATGCATCAGACTCCTCTCCTCTTCTTTGATAGAAGAAGTCCAGATGTATTGGATCTTTGTTTTTCAGTGATAAGCCGTACTCATCAACCTTGACTGTCTGAGAGGAAGCACGATTCAGGCCTGAAACCCCTCCAACGTGTTCATTCGGGTTTACGTCTGTCATACAAATCTATGAGTAGAGTGTTCAATGTTAGCTGATTTTATTCGTTTAACTATAAAATGTTGTGCACTTAACATTAAAATTACCATATTCACTTGGCGTAAAGATAAATCATCCAAATTCATCGGCGGGGTCTAAGAAAAAAAGAAACAATATATATAATATATATAAATTAAAACAATATTACGATGAAAACAACTACATGCAAATTAATGATTTCTTAACGATGTAGTACTTACGGGTAAACAGACGGTATTGTACTTCTTTGAATCGTTAGAAGAAGTTGAGAATCAGAAATTTTGTTTCCTGAAATAATGTATCGACATTGTTTTTTTTCTTCTACTGGATTTTCAATGCAACAAGTTAAACTAGAGTTTACAAGTATTTTCAGTGTAACAAGTTGTGAACCTTTTTTAGGCCTGAGGGGAGTTCGAAAACACTGATGTCGCTTCACTCTGGGTATTCGGAAAGTAACGCTTTTAATTGCCAACGCGCCCAAAATGCTGAAGAAATCCAATTAACCGAATTACATATTCATTTTTTTTTTTGGTGGATCACCCTACAATATGGAAAGGATTTGCACTTGTGAAGGATATAAACTCACTTACTGTGTGAAATAAGACATGTGATAATGGTGAGACACCAGTACCTTTGACATGCAGCATGGATATTCAATGTAAAACTGTATGTGGAATTCCCCTACATATGGAAAGACACATGTGATAGAAGGATGTGATAGCAAGCAGCACAAAAAAACACACACACACAACACACACACACACACTCGCTTTTCCTACCCCCAGCTCTTTTACAAGTGGTTGGTGCACTTGTATTTTGAATCCGATTAAAACTGAATCATTAGATTCAGCAAATAGGTCCGCTGAAAGCAAAAAATGAACTTACAATTCTGTCAGGTTACACAGTTCATTTTCATTAGGATTTCATGTGACAGGCCAGCATTAAGTTCAGTATACCTTTAAAGTATAAAGGCTGCATGTATTTTTTAGATGTATTAACCCCCTTAAACACACCCCTCTATTTTAATTGCTGCTGATGCTGGAAACAGTATACTGACGGTTTGTAAAGTTTCTGTTAAAGTTTATAACTTGGAAACAGTATACTGAGGGTTTGTAGAGTTTCTGTTAATCATATATTTTAATTGGCGCTGATGCCATACAGTTTCTGATAATACCACATTTGTCTTGTTTTATTCATATTATACACACCCCCCTGTGTTTACATTGGTTCATTTAAGGCCTTGCTCTAGCTCTAACACCCTTAAACACACCCCTGTATTATTATTGGCTCATTTAAGGTCTCGCCACTCATGACGACATCCAATCAACATGCACGGTTACGCCCCTCGGTCACACCCCGTTGACCCCATGACCTCCCCACCCCCCATGATCCCATGACCTCCCGACCCCCATGATCCCATGACCACCCCCCCCCTCCCATGACCCCCCTTAAAGTTCAAAAGTTCACCTGTCAAAAAGTTTGACGAAATGGTGTATTCTTATCTCTCACAGATTTTCCCACCTGAGCTCAGGAGCTTTGGTGCTCCTCCAGAGTTAAAATGGGCCTCTTAACTGCTCATCTGATTAATGCTTTTCTTGTCTGAGATGTCTCAGGTGGGCAGCCATGTCTTTGTGGATTTGCTGTTGTGCCATACTCTTTCTATTTTTGGACGATGAATCGAAAACTGCTCTGTGAGATGTTAAAAAACTTGGGATATTGTTTTGTAACCTAACTCTTCTTTAAATTTTTCCATATATTTATCTCTAAACTATGTAGTTCCCATCTTCCTGATGCATTATCTTCACAAGTGCTCTAACAAACTGCTGGATTTTATTATTTTGAATAAATAACTGCATCTTGAATATATAACTGAATCTTGAATAACACTGACTGCACTATTCAATGGTTAGGACTAATTGGAATGTATGTACCTGAGTTTTGTGAAGTGCCTTGAGAGGACATGTGTTGTGAATTGGCGCTATATAAATAAACTGAATTGAATTGAATTGAATTATTGTCTTGTACAACTGATTGCTGAGGATTTTAAGGGTGTATGAGTATAACTCAGGAAAACCATGTATCATTTTCTTTCACATCACAATTATGCATGACTGTGTTTTAGCCTATCTGGACCTTTCAAATTTTTGTTTGTCAACAAAATTAGCGGCAGGTATCTTTTATCTTCCATTTCAGAACGAATGCACTACTTTATGTACATCCATCACATAAAATCACAAAAAACATTGAAGTTTGTGATAGTAACATTAGAAAACGTGACCTGGCTAATGGGTATGAACATTTTTGCAAGAAACCTTAACTTTGTGTTTTATTTCCATGGAATCTAGTGATTTTCACTGTGGTGTTTTTGAAAAATTGTGCCAAGGAAATGATAGAAACAACTCCCCAAATCTATTTCTACATCAAAGTCAAGAGGCAACAAAATACTGAAAAAACAGGAGTGGTGAATCCTTTCCAGAGATGTAATGTACAAACTCACTGATAGAGACATCCTGGCTGGTTCTGTTTCATCATCTTGCAGGTTTTTGAAAACACTGAATCCACTGTCTGAGCAAGTGAGGCTGAATGTCTGAGCACAACTGCTGTGTGAGAGATCAAATCAGTGCTGTCAGTTGAGATGAGGAGTACGGAGACAAGAAGTATGAGATAAAAAGTAGTTGAGCTTTTGATGTTTAACACATAACCTGGTGCTTTGTCCTCACGGCACGTGTTGATTATAAGAGTTGTCTGTCAGTTAGGTGGTCCTTCTAACATGGCAATAGAGAGAAAACTACCACTGAGGGACATGCACAGATGAGCCATTACATTTAAGCCACTAATAGCATATCTTCTAAATTCCTTGGATTTGTGTAAAAGAATAAGTAAAGTTAGTAGCAATGAGGCAACACTGAAACTACTCTGT
Source organism: Crenichthys baileyi (assembly GCA_036173005.1). NCBI lineage: Eukaryota > Metazoa > Chordata > Actinopteri > Cyprinodontiformes > Goodeidae > Crenichthys > Crenichthys baileyi. The sequence continues at coordinate 235,895 of JAHHUM010001155.1, read as the reverse complement.
AGTTTCAGAAACACAGCAAAGAGCTGAAGTCTTTAAACATGGCCTCAAACTCCCAAGTTCCTGCTGATAAGCAGTCAGGGTAGTTGGTTGTAAAGTACAGTGGAGCAGCAAATTCAACCAGATTATTGTGAACAGGAAGAAAGACTGCATTCTAACAGAGGTAAAACCTTGATGAGGAATAGTTTTCTCTCTCTCTGTTTAAATACCTGCATAACAACAACAACTTATTGTAAACATTGTTGGTTTTGAATTGGATAAGGAACGTGTGGACCTCTTCTTCTGCATTGGAGCAATATTGTTTTGTTAGTGGTGACCACTCTGTCCCAAAAACAAACATTGAAAGTGTTTTATGAACTCTTCAGCAATGTTGCCAAATTGTGCTCCGTTTGAACATGTTGGGCTGGAAAAAATAGCTCTGGGCGAGTTGTTAAAATTTGGGCTGCTTCTTACAACATTTGGTGGGTTTTTTAGGGAAATATTTGTAGAAAGAAATTCAATCAAAATACTTTTTATTGTGTGTAAGAAAAGTAAAAATAAACTTTCTATATGTGTTCTTGCACTCATCCTTGCACAAATCAAAGAGTTCAACTAAGCTACTCTGAGGTGTGTTGGCCTGAAGGCCTTTACTGTTGAGCTTTGACTTGACTCTGAGAGACAGCATCATGCTGAAGTGGAGAAGATAGCAAACAATATACAGAAAGGAATGTAAGGCTGATCCGGAGCTAAAATTGTGGATTGCCCATGCCCCAGAGGACGACTCCAAAGCTTGATGCATTGCTATACAGAAATCCCAACACAACTTCATGATTTGAAAGAACATGGCAGCAAAACAAAACATAGTTCTCATTGTGGTCCAAGTGTCAAATCTTTTGCAGTCCCAGTTGGATCTGATTCTTGTCAGAACATAATAAAGAACAACCAAAAACGCTGTGAACTGAAGATTGCAACGTATGTCGGCATGATTGGGAAAGCGATCTTTGTGTGTTAGTCATTTGGTTACCTGTTAGTGTCCCCTTTTTTTCTTTTTTTGTCATGTTCCTGTCTGTATTTCATTAACTGCACCCACCTGTTTTCCATGTGGTTCTTTTCACCTCAGCTGTATTTAAGTTGCTGTTTTCTGTCCCTTGATTGCTGGATTCTCCGTTGCTGTCTCCCTCATTCCTGTGTTTCCTTCGTGTTTGTCAGTTCATCATTCCGTTCATTAAAACAAATCCATTAACCATGTACCTGCTGATGTCCTGTTGGCACTTTGGTCCTTCACAACTGCAAACCGTGACAGTTTGAGTGTGCTTATGACATATTCTTTATTATGCATGTAATAGTTTCACAGTTTTAGCATGAGTTTTAAGAAAGGCTGAGATCTGGGCTGGTTTTTATTGAGGTGGGCAAGTTTGACGTTGTGTTTGGGCTGGAAACTCTCTGTCAGATCTGGCAAGCCTGCTCATCAGTCCAGCTGAGTTTATTTTGCGATGATTATATGGTCAGCAAATATTTCCTCAATGTGCTTTTCAGGTTTCTTTTCAAAAATTTCAGTTAAGCTATTTTACTGTTTAGCTGTTTTAACAGTGAGACCATTCTTCGCATAACTATGGACATCGAAGGTTGCTAAATTAACATTTTCCTATTAATGACAAGTTAAAAAGAACCCTATTTAAACGGTTGTGGTATTTTTTTGTTCAGTTAGTTAGTGGTTGCTGAGCAGATTTCTCATATTTCACTGAAGTTCACGTTAATAAAATAAAGTATAAAATGAAGTAAAAAAAGCTATTTTCATTCAGCTGCAAATAGTTATTCCCTTGCTTCGTTGTTTCTTATTGCATCGTATTGCACTGTATCAAACTGTATAGTATTCAGTTGAATCAAAGTATACAAAAGGGATTGAATTGTGGTTTATTGGTAGTGTGTATCACATAGAATATGTGTTAATACTGATGCAGCTTTACTGCATCTGATCCTAGACAACATCTCTAGACACGTATTATGCTAGCTACGAAGCAGCCATACCCAATCCTGAGTTAGAGATGCTGCTGTGGACTCAGGTGCAGTCTCCCACTTGTTGATGTACTTGCAGCTGTAAATCATTCATCCTGTTATCCAGGTAATTAATATTAGCAGGAAAAATTAGTGATGATCTTGTTTCCTTTAAGTCAGCTCTTAGCTCTGGTCAGCAAACTGCGCTGCGGTCCAGCGTTAATCTCCAAGCACACCACATTCTATGCATCCCCAGCCAGTCAGTTCAATCAGCTGGCTTGCTCGTCAGAAGATGTCCATGCGGTTTTCCATCATAACAAGGCATTGGTTATCTTCCAGACACCGTTGAAAAGTTATAATCAGTTTTAAAACTTTAAAAATGTATCATAGCCCATGGGGCCAAAAACAGCCATACCTTTTTTGAACAAGAAGCTACTGTCAGCTTGTGTGCAGCCCTTTTCACATGTTGCTAATAACAATATGAAATGAAAACCATACATCGATTCTGAAGAGAGAATTATTTTCTTTTGTGCACACTGAAAATTAGAAGCATCTGGGTTCTAAGAGCACTAGAGGTCAGACAAGCTGTAGGCAGACAGCTGGATTGATCACAGAAAATAAGTCCATCTGGTCATGATGCAAAATTTAAGGGGGGAAAGACATGATAGGCTTTGTATTACTTTGGAAACTATTTCAGCTATTCATCCCGATGACAGAGATCACTGCATATTCTTTATTCTGACTTCTCCAGAGAAGCCTGCCTCTTCCTGGATGATAACCATTCTATAAAGGCAAATGTCATAAAAACATACCACACCATAGGTTACAGTTTCTTGCATTTGTATAACTGGTTAATTTAATCTACATTACTCCTCTTGGTAACATTTCATTATATCTCTCTGCTTCACACTCCTGTTTCAGGTCCAGTTGTTGTTAAAGATGATACAACTTAATTCAACTTAATTGTCACAATTTGTAGATCTTTAGGTTTGGTTTCTCCTTTAGGCTTGTTTACAGCATTTCTTTGTTAATTTTTGGGTCTTTCTTCTGATCATTTTCGTTGACGTTCTCCAGGTGATACTTTTTTGCTCATAGCACATTTTTAGTTATGTAACATCTGTAAGACATTTCCGTTGGTTAGATGGTGTCATTGTATTTCTGTTTAGTTCCAGTCATGTTTTGGTTGCCACTCTCAGCCTTATCAGCGTTATCAGCTTGTTAGTTGATTTGTGAGTGTGGCCTTGTCCTTAATAAGGACTGGGTTAGCAGCAGATGGAAGCACAACCAGAAGAGAAGTCAAGTCAAGTTTATTTATAAAGTGCTTTTCAGCAACAAGGCATACAAGGCGCTGTACATAAGGAAAAACATTACAATGATACAGAAAATCAAACAACAGAGGTAAATAAAAAAAATAAAGAGAATAGAATGATGGATAAGAAAACGAAAGGAAAATTGGACGGAAAACTTAATTAATAATGTTTAGATAACACATTCAAAGGCCACTCTAAACAAATAAGTTTTTAATCTTAATGCCTGAAATTGCTCTGAGAAATTCATAGTAAAGTTAATAAAAAGTAAAACATTTAAAGAATTAAAATTCAAAGAGATGTTCAGACTATTTCATCCAGAAGGAACTCTGGTTAGCTAGCTCAACTATGTAAACTTATTTTGACCCTACCTCTTAAAAGAATCAGATTAAAAAATCTTTAGGAACCAGAATCGAAATGAGGAACCAGAACCAGAATCGTTCAAATTGAAACGATGCTCTACCCTACCTGTACCCTACGTGATCCAATGTTCGAACCACCTCAACTGGCTCCTTTTGATTTGGAAAAGAAGCGACTCTGTTCTGAGTGGACGTAGCTCCTCACCCTATCTCTAAGGATGAACTTCACCACCCTATGTAAGCAAGCAAATTTCAGCCTTTTGCATCTTGAATTTCATTCCATGACCCAGGTGAGGATTAGAATGTAGACAGACTGGTAAATCAAGAGCTTTGCTATTTGGTTCAGCCCTTTCTTTACCATAGTGGCCTCATTACTGCAGACAAAGCCCCAATTTGTCTTTCCATTTCCCATTCAATCCTACCATAATTTGTGAACAAGACACCAAGATACTTAAGCTCCTTCACTTAAGGCAAAGACTTAACCCCAACCCATAGGGACAGTGCACCTTTTTCTGGTTGACAACCATAGACTCAGACTTAGTTGAACTGACTCTCATACCAGCCTCTTCACACTCGGCTATGAACTGATCCAGGGCACACTAAAGTTCATGGCCTGAAGAAGCCGATGGAGCCACATCATCTGCAAAACGCAAAGATGAGACCCTGATCCAAAAAACATGTAGACCAAATAAACCAACTCCCTGACCCCTTCAGCAAAGTATCAATTTCAGGAGACCCCTTCAGCAAAGTATCAATTTCAGGAGAGCAAAAACATTAAGACTATACTTATGGAAGGATGTAACATGTCAAAGATATGACATGGCAATATGGGTACCTAATTGATGAATATCTGTTTTCATTAATGGATTCATGCAACAAAAAATTCCAGATATCAGAGAAGCTAGAGCTAGAGCAAGTGCAGCAAAATTTATTTATTTAAAGTGTGTTTTATAAAGCCAAAGTAAAATAGTTCACTGAGTATCCACCAAGTACCACCAAGTGTTGTAAGTCCATCAAGTCCCCAGATCCCCAAATCAAGGTCTTCCAAAGGTCCCAAAAAATCTTGGACAGATTTTGTTGGAATTTACGGTTTTGCTGTGATGCTGGACACTGTCTGATCAAGATTAATGTTTCCTAGGCACACAAACAGGCTGTGAGTCATTGGATCAGAAGGAAAAGTTCACAGCTAAATAAACGTAGGCCATAAGCCAGGCCAACCCACTCTGCTGGCAGTGAGACAAACGCGTGATACCACTACCAAACATATAAGTATGCATATATTTTACATGAACTTCACAAATGTAGTAGTAGATTTCAAGGTATTACTGTGGTTTCCCACTCATGCTCAGATATCACTGTAAGAAATAGTTTTCTTACTTTTTCAATCTTTCTGATTCCAGCTGATAAATGTGTTCTTTTTGAGTTGCTTTTTCTCCAGTTCTTATCATGTGAGACAAAATCTACAGTTTCCCTTATTGTTTATAGAGAAATAATGATTTCCACATTGTGCAGATATTGCAAAAAGTCATTAACAACTCACTAAAAATAATAAACACCTTAATGGTGTTCTGCTGCTGTCATTTAATTCCTCCTACTCCATCAGTGGAAATTGGCAAGGAACACCTTTATCGCACTGGTTGTTTGATATCTTCATAGGCTTACATTTTTGTTTCAGACAACTTACAAATAAATGCAAGCCATTTATTTAACAGGATTAGGAGATAAGGCTGCTTTCAACTTGACCAGGCCACCAGCTCCACAGTGAAATGCTCCCTTGTCTCACAGCCTGAGGCACAAACTCATGCTAACCACTAACACCGACATCCGCACAATGGGATGGGATCATCACTGCAGATAGATATTATCCCAGCCACTGGGCCTCTAGCCTGGATGATTTATCTTCTTCTCAGACTGCTGCTCAGGGAATGTGGGGAAAGGAGCATGTGCCCAGCACGGTCCATTGCAACATCAAAGCATTGATGTTGATCTCAAACTGGGTCTAATTAGGAAAGAAAAAATAAGAGAATGAGTCTTTTCACACAAACATTTCATACACCGTTTCTCAGTCTTAGTCTGCATAACATGAATAGATTAACATTTATGGTTTAAATTTTTCCCAGGATAGATAAATCTGTACGTTGACAGCTGCAGGATACTCAATTTTTATATCAGACTTATCTGGGGCTCGTAAGAATGTTCAAGGATACTGAAAGCAATAAATGATACAAAATATGCATTGTTAAGAAGTTGGATTAATAATGTTCCTGGATTTGTTAGCCACATTCAGGTTAGCGACTTCAGTGGTTACAGACCCAGGCTCAGTTTGGCTCAGGAAGTCCTGCTGCTGGAAGAAATTTCTGGAAAAAGATGATTGTGTGGAGCTGGAAACGCTATGAGAGTCTTTGCTGTTGAGTTGAAACTGCTAGGAAACTTGTAGCAAGAAGATCCTGGGTTCGACTCCCGGCTGGAGTTTGCATGCTCTCCCTGTACAAGCGTGAGTTCTCTCTGGGTACTCCGGCTTCCTCTCACAGTCTAAATACATGACTGGTCACTCTAAATTGTCCTTAGGTATGAATGGGTGTGTGAATGGTTGTTTGTCCTGTGTTTCTCTGTGTTGCCCTGTGATGGATTGGCAACCTGTCCAGGGTGTACCCGGCCTCTGGCCCATAGACCGCTGGAGATAGGCACCAGCTACCCCGAGACCCTATATGAAAGAAGCAGGTAAAGATTGCTGTTTTTACTGCAGTATCTTTACTTGGGAGGTGTTGCCTGTATTGTTGAACCAGCTAATTTCCATGTTTTCCCTACCCTATTCAAATTTGTTACATTATTGGCAAAGGCTTGTTTTCAGTTTATTTTGATGGTTATAGGTGACAATTCATGACTTTTAACTTGGTTTCCTATACAGTAGTAACTAATGTGTTTGTGTCACCGAAACATTATGGTATAAAATATTTGTCCCTTACAGATTTCTTCTGTTTCTTGGTTTCTTCTTACTCGTACTCGTCGTCTTCTGCTTATCAGGGATCGGGTCGTGGGGGCAGCAATCTCAGCAGAGACACCCAGACTTTCCTCCCCTCAAACTCCTCCTCTAGCTCCTGTAGGTGATTCCCAAGGCAATCCTGCATTACTGCAGCCGGCTCACTGATGCGTCTGTTCATCTCCCGCTCCATTGTCCCCTCGTTTGTGAACAAGACCCCAAGATACTTGAACTCCTTCAATTGAGGTAGGAACTTCTCTCCAACTCGGAGAGGGCAAGCCACCCTTTTCTGGTCGATAACCATGGCTTCGACTTGATCCTCAACTCCAACACTTTGTGCTCTGCTGCAAATCGCCCCAGTGCATGCTGTAGGTCTTGGCCAGAGAGAGCCAGCAGGACCACGTCACCTGCGAAAAGGACAGAAAAAACCCACTGGTCACCAAACCAGACCCCCAGGCTCTTTGCTGTGCCTAGAAATCCTGACCATGAGTTGAGTGGTCAGTGTTAGTGGAAAAGCACTATAGAAATTTTGAACAGGACCGGTGACAAGGGGCAGCCCTACAGGAGTCCAACATGCACCTAGACAGATCCAACTTAATGCCAGAAATTCAAACCAAACTCCTGCTTCGCTTGTACAGAGACCCAATGGCCTCTAATACAGGGCCCCAGATTCCGTACTCCTGAAGCATCCCCCACAGGACATGAGGGACACAGTAGAATGCCTTCTCCAGGTCCACAAAACTATTTGGACAAGTTGGGCAAAATCTCATGAACCCTCGAGCACCCTGTAGAGGGTATAGAGCTGGTCCAGTGTTTCACAGCTGATACGGAAACCACACTGCCCCTCCCGAAGCAGAGGTCCGACCATTAGCCGGAATCTTGCTGTCTTGTCATCCTTTAATGTTTCAGATCATGAAATAAATTTTAATATCAGACAAAAACAACCAGATTAAATACAAAAGACAGTCTTTAAATAATTGCATTTAATAAAGGTGAAAAGCTATTCAACCAACCTGGTTCTATGTGAAAAAGTAATCACCCCATAATCTTGAAATTCATCCTTAGCAGCAACAACTGTCAAGCATTTGTGGCAATTGGCAATAAGTCTTTTAAATCACTATGGAGGAATTTTGGCCTACTGTTCTTTGCAGAATTGTTTTAATTTAGCAACATCGGAGGGTTTTTAAACATTAACTGCCTGTTTAGGGACATACTACATCATATCTATTGGATTTAACTATAGACTTTGACTAGGCCACTCAAAAAACCTTTTTTTTCCTTTTTTTAGCTATTAATAGTTGCTTGCTGAGTTGTCCTGTTGTGCAACCCAAAAGCGCTTGAACGTAAGGCTGCAAACTAATGGTCGGACATTCTCCTTCAGGTAGAGAGCAAAATTGATGGTTCAATCAATAAGGGCAAGTGGTGCAGGTCCTAAAGCAGTTAAGCAGCCCCAGAATATTTCACCACCACCACCACGTTTGACTCTCAGTCATTTTTGTTTTTACTGAAATGCTGTTAGCTTTTTGCCAGATGTCAACTGACCTACACCTTCCAATAGGTTACAATTTTGTCTTACAAATCCACAGAATATTTTCCCAAAAGGTTTATAAACAGGTTTCTTATCAAAGACAGGCCACAGCAGAAGTTTTCACTTTTGAACTACCCCATGGGGGCCATTTTTGCCCAGTTTCTTTCTTCTTGTGAAATCATGAACCCTGAAATTCAGTGAGGCAATTGAGACCTGCAGTGCTTTAGATGTTTTAGGATCTTTTGTGACCTCCTGGATTAGTCTTTAATGTCTTCTTGAAGTAAGTTTGGTTGGCTGGCCACACCTGGGAAAGTTGTTTCTCCAGTATCAGGATGCATGCTGTGTTGCTTTTTGAGATTTTGTCATACAGGTGATTCAGGGGGTAGAGTGGAGGCTACATTTTCAAATAGTCCCAGGTTAGTGTAGAAGCTTTTTTCTTTGCATTTTGTATTTGCATAGGCTATCTTTGTCTAACATTAGAATTAGTTTGATTAATTTTATACATTTAAGTGTAATAAAAAAGAAAAAACAACATAATTTTATAAGGGGGCAAATACTTTTTCTCTCTACTGTATTTGGTACATAGCAATTCTGCAGTTCAAAGGCCAACCTGCATGTACTAGGAGTGTTAATGGTGGGGCTGTGGGTTGTTGGGAAAAGATGGGAAGTGCATGCATTGGGAGAGGGGGTTTAGGGTACCACGTAAAAAAAACTGTGAGAGGCACACATTGCCCCTGCCATTTATTAATTTGCCATTTTGTTCTTGCGGAGTAGAAATTTCTTCAATATATGGACAATCATTAGAAAGTATCCTGAAACATCCTGATAAGGTTCAAGACGTTTTGCAGCCAATCATACACTTAATGCTGGGAGACTGTTTCTGCTTTTTGTGAAATTTTGATATATATTTTTTATTATGCTGTAGTTCTTAGTATTTCCATGTGGGGGTGTGACAGAGGACCAAAATGTATGGCAGAAAAGAACAAGATGCTCCATCCTTGACATTATAAAAGATCAAAGAGCTCTAAAAGGTCGCCGTTGCCATATTCTCATTCTCGGCTGTATTGACACTTGGTATTTCTCTGATCTTTTGCTCTAATTAAAAAAAGACAGAAAAACAGTTGCCAAGGCAGCAACTCAAGAGTGTTTGTGAGCTGTGAGAGGATCGCTGTCTATGCTGTACAGTATCTGGATGTGTATTTGCATTTGCTTCAAGATCGATGTACCTCCGCTGGAGAAACATCGTACTTTTTTGGACAAGACTTTTTTTCCACTTTTCTTTTAATGCTCTGTAAAACTTCAGTATGGGAAGTCAAAGGGTTTTGCCAACAAAAGTAGTATTACTGAACAGCAGTTAAGAATTTGTGTGACACATTGGTAGTGTAGCTATGTTTTAAATCTCTGTTTCTCTTTTAGATTTTAGCAACAAATCTGTTGGTGAGGGAAAGTGACTTCCCTGTACTATTCTTTTCTCAGATCATGTACAGTGTCCACTGGCCTTTAACAGCTGAAACTGAAGCAAAGCACCAGCCCTCCAAAGCCCTGTGTGGCTCAAGCTGGTATAGAACATGATTGAATGGTTTGGAAAATATGCTTTGATGCATAAATGGGAATAATCCCAGAAACTCTTCATTCACTGTTGGATTTAAATCTTCAACCTCTTTTAATGTACCAGCAGTTCATTCTGTCTAACAGGGTCAATGTCTGTCACATTTAATATTTTGAATTTAAACAAACGCTTCTATGTGTATATTCTTCATGAAGAAAATAAGAATCAGAAGAAACTATAATTGGCAGGTCAGATCTTAAAGAAAACCAAGAAGCGGTTTCAGCTAATAAAATGGTAAATGGACTGACGTTCTATAGTGCTTTTCCACTAACACTGACCACTCAGTGCACTTTTGCACTAGAGCCACATTCACCCAGCCACACTGACAACATGCACAAATTCAATGCATAGTATTCAGATTGGTATGCAACTTGGGGTCAAGAGCTATAACACAAGGGCACATCTAGAAGATTTATTTAAAATGGGACAATGAAATAACATGACAATGCATTAACAAATAACATCATGTTATTAATTAACATGAGCAGAAGTTTAGCCAGATTTAACCATAAAAGCTAATTTTCATCTGCAGTTCCTTTAGCAGGAGGACTTCTCTTCCCACTGAACCACAGCGGGCTTAAATGCTGGTGATTGGTGCATCTCATGTCATAATTAAAAATAATCACCACCCATTGAGATGTCTATTTTTAACAAGTGGCACATATCTCATCATCGGTTACAACTTTAAGCAACACATTGCTTTTCAGAGGGAAAATGCAAAACATAAATTCAGTGATAATGTGATTAATTCCTCACATATTCTTTGTTGTAGTCATCATTCTTTGAGCATCACTGTATAATCCTCATTTCTGGGATATTAGAGGGTATCTGTGTATCTGTTGCTATGAACACTTCACTATATCCAATAATTAGCTTGTTTGGATAGTGAGTATGCTTAAACTAATATAGGATTACAGTAATTATGATATAATTCTACACAAGAGTGAAACAATGTTGACAGTGTTAGACAAATCTTTCAACTTTCACTCAAATGAAAGATCTGTATTATTCTTAAGTCCTAATAAAAAAACTAATTAAAACAGATTTTTCCTCCTCACCATTTTCAAGAAGACATTTTTATTTAGTAAAATCCATATTTTATTCTGCAGGATCCAGTTCCAACAAATCATGTTCTTTCAGTTTGTAAATTATATAAAGAGTAAAACAGACCATATGCCACTGTACTTTTTGAACCCAGCTATTTAAAACCCCTTATGGTCACTTTCCTTCACAGAAATAGGAAATGTCCAATAATTCTTAGCAAACTACAAAACAGCTTCTGAGGTGTGGCTGAAAACCCTTTTAATTTGAAAGATCAAGTAATAATTTAATACTTAAGGTGGGCCTATTATGCAAAATTTACTTTTTTGTCGTTTTTATACTTCCATTTGGTTCTCTAATGCTTCTACAAACAGTCCAAACGCAAAAGAAAACATTCTGCTGTTTTTTGGCTATAAATGAGTGTTTTATTTTTTCTAGAAAATGCCGTTTCAAAAGCTGTGTAATTGTGACGTCACAATTACACTGGCACCTAGCACCGTTACCTGAGTTCTGCCCCTGACTAGCAACTGAAGCGGAGCTCCAACCACTTGATTTTAAGTAGAGGATCACGTCTTGCTGGCTGGTTTTACCTTACACTCAGTTTACCATGGCTACCCTCAAAGGTAGATGTTTTGTTGTTGGCTGCAAAGACCCACACGTGTCCATGCACATTCTCGTGCTGTCGCATAACAGATTTGTGACTTCTATTTATTTTTGAGGGCAATGTTCTGGTCACATTGGCGAAGACGGTACTAGTTTGCGAGAATCACTTCACCACGGACTGCTTTGAGAACTCACATCAGTACATGTCAGGATTAGCAGAAAGACTGAAGAAAAATTCAGTCCCTACTGTTTGTGGCAAATCAGCAGCTGACAGAAATGTACGTACTTATTGTTGTGTCTTAAGGGCAGAAAATAGTTGGGTGTACTGTGAGCAGCGCGGATTCTGCGTGCACTGCCCGCACCTTAGTCAAGAGTACCAATTTCCTATATTTCTGGTGACAAATTCCTAAATTTACCACACTTTCTTCCATGGTATTATTGGACGGGGAGGTAGAACTAATTTGCCATGTAACTTTGGAAAAACAAAAAGAAAAGAAGGTGGTGTTAAAGGCCATTGAACTAGACTAGGGACGAAGAAGACGAATACACCTCTCAGTGCGAGGCAGAGAGTGGCTGTAATGCTGCATGTACTCATGACCGGCTGCTCAGAGCAGTGTTTCATGTATAAAACAGTTTGCTGTGGAGACTTTTCCCCGCTGAGCAGTTTATTGTGTTTCTGCGTGAAAAATTGAGCTTTGTTAGTCCGCTTTGAGTCTGCGCCCGACTATGTTTTGCCCTTTATAAGCTTTAGTTTCGTTTCCACATGTACAAGTGCTGGTTGGGGGCGCGGCCAGATACAGCTAATTTGCATAAAAGTGAAAGAGCCCTAAAGCAGCTCATTAGGTGAAACGGCTAAAGGAGCTACATCCATTAACATTTACTTTTCCTTCCCATAAAAATGACTCCTGGATCAGTGCTTCTTTGTTCTCTTTGTGTCTCTGCTCTGTTCTCTCTAACCCCCAGTCGGTCGTGCCAGATGGCCGCTCACACTGAGCCTGGTTCTGCTGGAGGTTTCTTCCTGTTAAAAGGGAGTTTTTCCTCTCCACTGTCGCTACATGCATGCTCAGTATGAGGAATTACTGCAAAGTCAACGCCAGTGACTGTCCACTGTCTCTACATGCTCATCCGGGAGGAGTGACTGCTGCAAGTCACTGACTGGATGCAATCTGTTGGGTTTCCTTAGACAGAAAAACTTTTTATCCAATTTGAATAAATAACTAACTCTGACTGCACTGTTCAATGGTTAGGACTAATTGGAATGTATGTACCTGACTTTTGTGAAGTGCCTTGAGACAACATGTGTTGTGAATTGGCGCTATATAAATAACACTGAATTGAGTTGAATTGAATTCTGAAAGGAGCTCAAGAAAGAGGAAACCGAGGAGGTAAATTCTCATACTCTAAGAATGAGTTTGTGAGAAAAATGTAATTAACATGTCTTGTATAGCCCATAGACCTATCCCAAATGTTTAAAAGGAAGTTTAATAGGTCACCTTTAAATTTAAAATGTAAAATTGTAATTTGATACTTTCATAGTAAAATAGAAGAAGTAGTACACACATTTTAATTCTAGGGTTTTCATTATTTTTATTTGTATGTATTTAGGGTTTTTGCTGTAAACTTGGTTGGTCATACCACAGAGCTGGGTGCAGGTTGGTAGTTTGTTGTGTGGAGTTTCTCTCTCACCTCTTTCCACAGGGTATGACAGGCAGGAGCAACAACACAGATGTTGCTCATTAAGGAGCAATCAGGGAGAGCTCTTAAGCTGCTAGAAACCAGGAGGAGACATCAGATTGTTTGTTCATTTAGAGTGGTAATCAGACCAACTGACCAGCTTAGAGTTTTGCTTGTTTGATCCTTGGCATTCTGATTGTTGCCTTGGCTGTGCTTTGCCTCAAGGTTACCACCCGGAAGACCCTGGCCTGGTTTCTCCGTCTTCAGTCAGTCCTTTGTCTGGTGCATGAATACTTGAGTGTATTTATCATTGCTGAAAGCCTTCCCTCGTTTGCCTGGACCAGCAAATACAAGGAAAAGGGCTCAGAACCAGAGAAAAACAGCTTCTGCTCAACTCTCTGCCTATCCAACCTCCAACATCACTCACCTCCTGGAAGGAACTCCTCGCAGCTCACGCCAGCCTGCCAAACTCATTCTCTGTGGCTTACTCACCTTTCCCAGAACATCTACTTCCACCTCCAAGTAAGCGTCTTCTCTACTTACCGAAAATCCACCATGCACTTTCATAACTCACACTCGTCTCGTCCTCAGTGTTTCGACCTGCTGTGGCCCGACTCCGGCTGATCCAGTAGGAGTCACTTCCTGACAATAAACTTGTTTGAACTTTCTCTCTGTCTCCATGGTGGTTGCCTGCACTACTGGTCCCACACAATGTGACACATACAAGTTTCCTTTTTGGCTTTATTGCTTAATTTTCATTCATGCACTTATTAATATGTAGTCACCAGAAAACCATAGCTAAATTTTATTGTTTCTGGTGTGCATACTCTGCAGTTGAAATGTACACAGAAGTTTAAACCATGTAAAAAAAATTAAGTTAAAAGATACTAATTAATATAAAATTGTGCACACTTAGTTTGATACACTTGTTTTAAATCCAGTTTGTGTATTTGTTACAATATAAGACATGATAGGTGTTCTGTTGGTAAATCCTTCCATTCACACTGTTTCCACTGTGAATATTTCAAACTTAACTGAAATTACTGTAAAAATGGAAAATGCACACAATTTAAACGGTGGCTTTTTATCGATCCAGTATTTACTGAGTACTTACAGGGTACCCGTGGACATGGTAGCTAAATTTTCAATGTCCACTTTGTCGGCGTTCATAAATGAGGGAACCAGAACAGGATAATGTCCTTTTCGAAGCACTATTGCTAAACTGCCTGAGTGAAAAATACTCTGGATTCACCTCATTAGAGCATTTTGCGAAAAATGGAACTAAGATGATCCAGCCTCCTCTAACTGAAGATGAAACATAGAAAAAAATGAAAAGTGAGTCTTATTTTATGACCACATTGTCCTCATAAAGAGAAAATTCCATGCTTGGGTTTAGGTGAAAGAATAAATTCCTGTTACTCCAGAGTGCCTGCATGTCCTAGAAGGCCAGCAGCTTTAGACCATAATTGGATTAAATGCTAATACATTTTGATGGATCAAGCTTAAGACACACTGCAAATTTAGGGATAGTCTAAATTAAGGAAATTACAGATGAACTCAAGAATCCATCCTTGTTTTTTTTCACTAAGCTGTCACAATGAATTGTCTTCCCCAACCACCGATCTTAACACCTGCATGTATAACCCTAAAAAATAAGCTTTATCCTTTTAACACCAATTTAAAATGTAATAAATGCAGCTGTTGTACCCCAGGACGATAGAATGTTCCCACATCCCACAAATAAAACAAGGCTTGTCTGTACAAGCTCATAGTGAGAGTTCAAACTGAGTTTAGTGGGTACTTCTGTGCAAAAAAAGGCCTGTGTGTGTCAGGTAAACCATGTAAGCTCACCAGAGTCCCAACTAAGTCTGTCTTTAATTCAGCAGAAATAACTTTAATTCAGGACAATCTCTTCATTACTGCATCATCACATTCTCCAAATTACCTGAGATCCCTCACAGATGGTTGGAAACTCCCAACTTCTTTAAAACAAAGTGAAGCAGAAAAAAATGTAATGAAGACCTGAAAACCTAAAGGTAGAGACAGTGGAAATATGAAGAGATGAATGACCTTGTAAGTGCTTCAGTATTAAGTGGTTCCATTATGATGACGTATTGGGCAGACAAACTAACGTAGTTGCAACCAAACCCTGAAATATGTTCATCATCTTACAGTATCTCAGTTTCTTTCACTGAAGAGATTACCATCAGAACTGAATGCCCTGCTCTAATACTTACAACAAATTAAGTGATAACCTTTAAATAAGGTTTAGATGATCTGTCAGATTTTGATTTACGTTATAGCAAAACATCAAGTACATTTGACTTATTATGTACATGCTTGGACAAAGATCTTCAGTTTCTTGTGAAATCAAAGCCTATAAGGCCTTGGCAAATTGATGCAAAATCAAAAAAGACACACATAGGTCAGTGTGCCGTGCAACATCTGCTTTCTATATACACCAGCAGCACATACTGTCAACAGCTGGAGAATCTCTGTCTTCACTGCTTTTTATCCAAATTCTTCTCTTAGCAAAGGAAACCTTTCCAGAGGTCAGGCCCTCAGCTACTGAACACTAACAGTATGTGGACACAGTTACATCACTTTACCCTTGAATCTTTACAACATACATAAATAACACATAATCTGACCTTCTTCCACTGTCACTATTCAATCACTATGAAACTGACCAATTTAACGTTGAAATCAGTTGAAACTTCCCTTTCTGCTCCAGTTTATTCTCTGTAATAAGATCAACTTTCCCGTGAAGATCATGTGAAGGTTAATTAGAAATATATCAAGTTAGCCTTGTGAAAGATGTTGAAGGTTAGGGTCATTTAACTTGTTTGATGAGGTCCAAATTCCGTCCAGAAAACTCAAAGAAACTTTTTAATGTAATTTAGACGTCAATAGATGTCTTCTTGTTTAGATCTTTCCACCTTTTTCCTTCAGTCACTTTATTTTATGTCTACCTAACCACAATTAATTCGAAGAAAACTGAAAGGTTCAACCGGTGAAGAAAGTGATCGTGGATCCAGTGGTGGCTGGAGGGGCAGTTTAATTTGAGTTGGTGATTTGATGGTTGTCACTTTTCTGGTGATGAATGCAGATTTCTAGCTGGTCTAAAGCTGAAGGACCAATAGGCAGGTAGGTGGAGATAAGGTGATAAGTGAGTACTAAGCTTTATGCGGGAAACGTGGGAGAGCTCCCTGAAAATAAATACAGGTTGTGGGGATGGATTTCTCTTTACCCAGCAAAAACATTCTCTCATTTGGAAACACCTTTTTTATGAAACAAGTGGGATTTTATGCTTAAGTGAAAAAAGAACTCAAAGATTAATGAGAATACAACACAGTCCATGCCACTCCTGTTACTTAAATCAAGCAGAGTCAGAAGCCAAAACAAAAGGTGACTGCAAGTGTTATTTGTGAGCATCAAGTTTATCAGTGAGGAAAACACGTTCTCTTACCAATAATTACCTGTAACAGCAGTGTCCCAGTGCCTGAGCCAAGTGAGCCTAATAAAGAAGAGCATTTTACTACAGATGCCATCTGAGTATTTTAACTACTACATGTGTAACATGACTTTACGGTGAAATAATATCAAACTGGGACCAAATTAATAAGTTTAAATGACTTTGTTCTCTGGATACACTTATGACTGGTGCATTACTGTAGTGCAGTTGAACATTTATGAATAGAAGATACCCTGATTATTTTTGAAAAGTGAGACTTTCCCTGCATTGGTCCTGATTATAATGTATTATAGTGACACAGATTTTAGGAGAAATGGAAGGGCTAACTTGGAGCGAAAAATAGCCACATGTATCTGAATGTTGTCAGAAGAGTTGCACAACATTGCAAAATTGCAGTTGCCACCACAATGAAAATTTATATTACACTGTTTTTGCAAAAATTGTTTGGATGCAATATTTTCTTAATTTGCAGGTGCAATTCATGCAAATTCTATTTGGAAAAGATATTTTTTGGCCTGTTGTCTAGATTGTTACCCTGGATGCCCTCACTTGATGTATATTTTTAATGCTAAACTCACAAAGAGTGTGGGAACATTATGATGAAAGAAAAAGTAAAGGGCACTGTCATGCTGGCAAACCAGGTGACTCTAATGCGAGCAACAATTCCGGAGTTCAAGTTAAACAGGTTTTTGAATTGGCCGAGGAATCTGGGTGCCAGTTTTCTGGAGTGAGGCCTTCAGAGGAAAGTTCTTACAAGACAGCCATACCTCCTGTCCAGGTGAGTAAATGGGAGCTGGGATTCTCCTCTTGTCAGCATACTTCTTATTTTGGTGGGATGAATGTTGGAGGGGTGTTTTGGTTTCATTCCAGAATCGACGACAAGTAGATGGTTACGGACGGAAGGCAGGACAGACTCTGGGACGGATGAGGGTAAGAGTGATGGTTGATAACCTAAGGACGATTCAAATGGAGACAGACGAGATGCTGTGGACAAATGAGAATTATGAGCATACTCAGCCCAAATGAGATGGTGACTCCAGGAAGTGGAACTATTGGTGCAGAGACATCTGATTGTGTTTTCCATTTCCTGGTTTAAACGTTCACACTGACCTTTAGTTTGTGGGTAAAAAACAGAAGAGAGTTTGGACTGTGCACTGGAGGCTAAGCAAAAATCCTCCCAGACTTGAGAGATGAACTGGGATTCTCCGTCAGACACAATCTCACTAGGGAGTCCATGGATCCTGAAAACATGGTCAATGAGCAGTTTGGCAGTAATAACAGCAGATGGGAGTTTGGTGAGAGCTATTAAATGGCAGGCTTTGGAGAAACGGTCAATGATGGAGATTAAGTCCAGAGCAATGTAAGACCAAGATTTACTGGGGATGAAAATGACATTGTAACAGTCCAGCAGGAGGTTTATGTGAGTTTTTGTTGGGAGCACATGTGGAGGAGGCTGCCACGTACTTTACC
The DNA here is from genome assembly GCA_036173005.1 of Crenichthys baileyi. Lineage (NCBI taxonomy): Eukaryota > Metazoa > Chordata > Actinopteri > Cyprinodontiformes > Goodeidae > Crenichthys > Crenichthys baileyi. Next base: position 217,878 of record JAHHUM010001155.1, on the reverse strand, counting down.
ACATCCTTTTTTAGAGTTGGCCACCAGAAATAACGGCGGATAAGGGCAAAGGTGTCACTGGAACTGGGGTGACCTGAGAACTTGGATGAGTGAGCCCAATTGATTACCTGTGCTCTGATGGTGGATGGAACATATATAGGTCCTGGAGGCCCTCCTCCTGGATCTGGTTCCTGTTGGTGGGCCTGACAAATGCGGTCCTCCAGGTCCCATGAGAGGGCTCCAATGATGCAGGACTGAGGGATGATGGTCTCTGGTTCTGGGGACTCTTGTTCTGGGGAGAACTGACAGGAGAGAGCATCTGGCTGGGTATTTTTGTAACCTGGGCAAAAAGTGATGGAAAAGTTAAAACGCGAGAAAAACAATGACCAACGGGATTGACAGGAATTAGGGTGTTTCGCTGACTGGAGATTGGAGAGGTTCTTATGTTCGGTACAGATGATGATGGATATGGTGGTGCCCTCCAGCCAGTGACGTCATTCTTCCAGAGCCAGTTCTATGGCAAGGAGCTCTCGATCTCAAACATCATACATTTTCTCTGGGGAAGAGTAACGTTTCGAAAAAAAAATGCACAAGTGTGGAGCTTACATCAGTGGACGACTTCTAGGATAGCACGGCTCCGACATCCACTTCGAGGATGAACTGTACCTTGGGATCTGGGTGAATCAATATGGGAGCAGAAAACTTCTTCTTTAATGTATGGAAGGCCTTCTCGACTTCTGGAGTCCAGGAATAGGCCCTCTGGAAGTGAATGCTGTGAGAGGTGAGGCAGTAATACTGAAGTCTCGGATGAACCTGGGGTAGACGTTTGCAAAACCAAGAAAACATTCGAGTTGTTTCCTGGTAGTAGGTGTTGGCCATTCTATGACGGCCTGGATCTTGCTGGGATCTGCCATTACCTGTCCAACCTCAAAAACAAAACCAAGAAATGTTATGGAGGTTACATGAAATTTTTCAGCCTTGACATACAGTCAGTCCTCCAGGAGACGATAAAGAACCATTCGGACATGTCTTTGTGGGTTATGGGATCCTTGGAGAAGATGATGATGTTGTCGAGGTACACGAAAACAAAGATGTTTATGAAGTCTCTGCGGACATTGTTGACCAAGGCTTGAAATACTGCAGGAGCCTTAGTGAAACCGAAGGGCATGACCAAATATTCAAAATGACCTACTGGAGTTTTGAAGGCTGTTTTCTATTTGTCCCCCTCCCGAATGTGCACTAGGTGGTATGCGTTGCGAAGATCTAGTTTTATGAAGATGGTGGCTTGGTGAACTGATTCGAATGCTGAGGCTAACAAAGGAAGATAATACTTATTTTTGGTATTTATCTGATTTAATCCTCTGTAATCAAGGCCGGTTCTTAAGGTTTTATCTTTCTTTTCAACAAAGAAGAATCCTGCACCAACAGGAGAGGATGATGGCTGGATTATACCTGCTTTCAGAAAGTCGTTTATGTACTGCTCAATGGTTTCACTTTCTGAGTTGGAGATGTTATACAGTCAGCCAGAGGGCAAAAGGGCACCTGGAAGGAGATGGTACAATCATAGGGACGATGTGTGATAGGGCTAAGTCCTTACTGAAAACCTGCTGAAGATCATGTTAGTCAGTGGTTGCATTAGAGAGATCAGGTGGCTAATCAGGGCTGTCTGAGTTGTGCTGAGTTGGCTAGGAGGAACAGCAGAATGGAGACAAGAACCATGGCAAGGAGGGCTCCAGGCTTCTATGCCTGATTCGGCCCAATTTATGTGTGGGTTGTGTGTCTTGAGCCACGGGTGTCCCAAAATGACATGAGCCTCTTTGCTGGGGAAAAAAAAAAAAAAAACAAGTTTGTGATGGTTCCCCGAAGTGATAAAATGTAGAGGTTCTTTTGTTGAACGGTTTCCGGGGCTCAAGCATCTAGGGTAGAAACTCGTACAGGAGAGGGAAGATCCTGGATAGGTATTTGCAATTTGTGAACTTACTCTTGATTGATTAAGTTCTGTTCCCCCGAAAAAGGTTCCGGAGTAGGGGGAGTGAGCCCATGGCTGGTGGGAGCTGCTGCTGCGGGAACGGGACTGGTAAGAAGAAGAATAGATGGATTGGTTATTGCGACAGGTGAACTGCGAGAGTGAAGCTCACAGGAGATCTTGTGACTGAAGGAGGTGATCATGCTGCCCGAGCAAAATGCCCTGTTGAGTGAGGGCCGTCCGTAAGTGTGCCACAGAGTCTGATTGGTCAGATTGTTCTGTCATATTGGCAAACTAGGTGGCTCTAGTGCGAGCAACAATTACGGAGGCAGAGTTCAACTTAAACTGGTCTATTGATAAACAGAGAACGAGAGACAGAGCTTAGTCTGCTGGTCTGATTACCACTGCTTAAGTAGCTCCTCTTGATTTGCCCTGATTATCTTCAGCTGTGTGCCCGCACCTGCCTGTTTCACCATGCAGGAGGAGGTGAGAGAGAAACCACACACACACAAACCTGGGTTCAGCTCCGTGGCATGACAGGTAGTGGGTAAAATGTGGGTTAATAGTAATGTACTTAGGGAATGATGTTGCAATTACACATTTTCCCAATATCATGCATCCCTGGATTTGAATTATTATATTTGTCACAAGATGTTTTTTGCCACCAGAATGAAGACTGAACTCTGTGGAAAACTTAATCAACATAATGTTTCAACTGATACGATGCCAGTTTGTTAAATTGCCTTTGACATGCTTCTCCCATAAATGCAGAAACGGAAAGAAAACATCTTAAAATTTAAGTAATTGGGCACTAATTTACATGATTTTAGGATTAAAGACAAGATAAATGACAATTGTATAAAATAGACATATTTCGATGTTGTTCTTTGCAGGAAATTACGTGAAAGAGGAAGTTTCCAGTCATTCACTGCGCAAGCATCAATGACAAACGGTTCAGGTAGAAGCCAACAACATTTAAATGGTGAAACGGGGCCTTACTGGTGGTGGCAGCAATACTACGACAGCAGCCGATAGTCTGCACTACTTTCCTAAAGTAAAGAGGATCAGAGCAGCCTGGATCAGAGCTGGAAAACTGATGACGGACAGATGGGCTGGTCCCACCAAGCACAGCCAGCTGTGATCGGAGGACTTCTCAGCAAAGTCCTTCGAACAAGAAACCTCTGAATTTACAAGAGAAATTATGTCAGGGGACGGGATATTTTACAGACGAAGGAGAATGTTAAAGCAGATGCTATAGCCATGCTGTTCAGTCCATCTGATGTGGAAAGATTACCAAAGAAAAGGTTGTTGCTTGTTGTTACTAAACAGATCAAGGCTCAGCAGGTAAGAACACTTCCTTGTTGCAAAAGTACATTTATATATCGGTAGTTATTGATAATAATAAAAAATCAGAAATTATCATTTTTATTATTAATAATAGTAAGCCAAAATTATTACTATTGTTAAAAAAGATAAATAACACGCGCATACAAAATATTTAAATAAACGTTTTTTTCTAAAGATTCTAGCATAAAGTTTAAAAAAAATTACACACCACATAGTGTCTTCAGATCTTGAGTCATCCCTTGTGTCTGCTGCTATTGTTCCATGCTGCTCAGCTTCGCCTCCTGTTGTGCTGTATTTACTGTAACCCTGGATTCACACTGTATCTGGGCCGGTCCAGTGCGCTGCGAACCCCAGAAGAGCTTCGCCTCCTGTTGTGCTGTATTTACTGTAACCCTGGATTCACACTGTATCTGAGCCGGTCCGCTGCAAAGCCCAGAGGAGCTCGAAGAACCATACGCAGATTGCGCAGTAAAAGCCAGTGATAAATGCGGTAGCAAGTCCAAAAAAACTCATTCTGCAGAAGTTAAACCAGTTAAACTGCATCATTTTTCGTTTTATGCATCCAGATATTTTCATGTGTTTAGCTCTACACTGGGTAAGTTCACTTAGTGCAGCAACGCTATCTTAGTTGCTTAATTTGGTGCAATAATGTTTAATTGTTCGATTTATAATACCTTAGTTAACCCAGTAACTGAAGTAATTGATCTAATGTAAACTACTGCTAATATATACACATGTATATGTAAACATATGTGTGTATTTCTTAATATAGCAAGATGTAGTCTGTCTTTAGTGAATTATTTTGAAAATCCGGAAGTTGTACTCATTCTGTTTCCTGGTGGTGTGGTATGATTCATGCATATTGACTCCGGCCGTGCTCCAGCATCCGGCAAAAATAGGCACTGGTCGAATTAGATGGCCATCCGCACTTGTGCTCTGGCAGAGCACAAGTGTCTAATGAAAGCTGACTTTCTTCTCCTGCCTCGCAAAGAAGTAGTCTGGAAATGCCTTTTAGTGACATTTGTGACCATATATCTCAGCAACTGTTCATTTCAGTGGCATGAATTTGCTTTTTAAAATACAATGTTTCCTTTCCAAAATATTTAAAAAATTTTAAATATTTTGTCAATGTTTCCTTTCCCCCCTCCTTGAACTGCCACCTTAACGTGGTGGAGGGGTTTGATTGCTCAAATGATCCTGGAGGCTATGTTGTCTGGGGCTTAAATGCGCCTGGTAGGGTCTCCCATGGCAAACAGGCTCTGGGTGACAGGTCAGACAAAGAGCGGTTCAAGGACACCTTGTGTGGTCATGAGGACCACACAAACGAAGCACGCGATGTTGCCCGGTACGGCGGAGCCTTGTCGGAGAGTGCCTGGTTGCCAGGTTGCTCCTCATTGGACGGGCCAAGCCCGAATGAGTGACACGAGGCCATCCCCCAGTGGGCCGACCAGCAGCAGGGGGAACCATGAGGGACTGGTGCAAAGAGGATCAGGCAGCGGACGAAGGTGGGGACCTCGGCGGCCCGATCTCCAGATGCTTAGGCTGGCTCTAGGGACGTGGAATGTCACCTTGCTGTGGGGAAGGAGCCTGAGCTTGTGTGGGAGGTCTATCGACTAGAAAATAGTCAGGCTCACCTCCACACACAGCGTGGGCTCTGTAACCCACCACCTCGAGAGAGGCTGAACTCTCTTTACTCTGGAGTGGCCCGCAGGGAGAGGCGGCGAGCTGGGGTGGGTTTGCTTCTTGCCCCCCAGTTCAGCCGTTGCGTGTTGGGGTTTACCCCAGTGGATGAGAGGGTCACATCCCTGCGCCTTCGGACGGGAACAGGTCTCTGACTGTCGTTTCGGCCTACAGGACGAGCAGCAGTGCGGGTTAGGGTTAGGGTTAGGGTGAGTTGTTAGGGTTAGGCTTCAAGTGGAGCAGTGTGGTTTTCGTTCCGGCCATGGAGCACTGGACCAGCTCTACACCCTCTGCAGGGTACTCGAGGGTTCATGGGAATTTGCCCAACCGGTTCACATGTGTTTTGTGGACCTGGAGAAGGCATTTGACTGTGTCCCTTGTGGTGCCCTGTGGGGGCTGCTCCAGGAGTATGGAGTCGGGGGCCTTTTATTAGGTGCCATCCAGTCTCTGTACAAGCGGAGCAGGAGTTTGGTCTGCATTGCCGGCCCTAAGTCGGACGTGTTCCCGGTGCATGTTGGACTCCAGCAGGGCTGCCCTTTGTCACCGGTCCTGTTCATAACTTCCATGGACAGGATTTCTAGGCGCAGCTGAGGGCCGGAGGGGGTCTGGTTTAGAGACCAGTGGATTTCGTCTCTTCTTTTTGCAGATGACATGGTCCTGCTGACCTCCAATGGCCAAATCTGACAGCATGCGCTGGGGTGGTTTGGAGCCAAGTGTGAAGCGGCTGGGATGAAGATCAGCTCTTCCAAGTCCGAGGCCATGGTTCTCGACCGGAAAAGGGTGGCTTGTCCTCTTCAGGTTGGAGGGGAGTTCCTACCTCAAGTGGAGGAGTTCAAGTATCTCGGGGTCTTGTTCACGAGTGAGGGGCGAATGGAGTGGGAGATCGACAGACGGATCGGTGCGGCTGCCACAGTAATGGGGACATTGTGCCCGTCCGTTTTGGTGAAGACAGAGCTGAGCCGAAAAGCGAAGCTCTCGATTTATCAGTCGGTCTACTTTCCTACCCTTAACTATGGCCATGAACTTTGGGTCATGACCGAAAGAAAGAGATCCCAGATACAAGCGGCTGAAATGAGCTTCCTCCATAGGGTGGCTGGGCACTCCCTTAGAGATAGGGTGGAGCTTGGCCTTGCGGGAGGGGCTCAGAGTAGAGCCGCTGCTCCTCCACATCGAGAGGAGCCAGTTGAGGTGGCTGGGGCTTCTATACCGGTTGCCTCCTGGACGCCTTCCACGGGAGGTGTTCCAGGCACATCCCACCAGGAGGTGGCCCGGGGGACGGCCCAAGACATGCTGGAGGGACTATGTGTCTTGGCTGGCCTGGGAACGCCTTGGGCTCCCCCCGGAGGAGCTGGAGGAGGTGTCTGGGGAGAGGGACGTCTGGGTGTCTCTACTGAGTCTGCTGCGACCCAGTCCCGGATGAAGCAGAAGACGACTAGTACGAGTACGAGTACGATTACGATTTGTTTACTTTCCAATAATGTAATTGGATTTATCAAAAAAATTATGACACAGTCAATGTTACAGGCACTTTTAAGTGTCTAAGCTACAGCTGTCAGACAGCATTTATCCTTCTTTCTGGTCACTGGATAAATTGCCATAAATTCAATTAATGGATTCACATTGGAGTTGCAGATTTTGATATTGCTACTTTTTCTTGGGTTGTCATTGCATTAAGCATTGATGGTTGAGTACAACATTCCAAATGTAATGTTGACATTATTTAGCAACTTTTGGCTGCATTTCCAGCAGCCTTCTGCTTATTTTTTTACACTTGCTTGTGAATTCCAAGTCTTGATACAGTTGCAAAGGAAAGTTGTAAAAATTAAGATATATGGCATTTTAATTCAATTCAATTCAGTTCAGTTTTATTTATATAGCACCAATTCACAACACATGTTGTCTCAAGGCACTTCACAAAAGTCAGGTACATACATCCCGTTAATCCAAACCATTGAAAATGCGTTCAGAGTTAGTTATTTATTCAAATTGGATAAAAACTTTTTGTCTAAGGAAATCCAGCAGATTGCTTTCAGTCAGTGACTTGCAGCATTCCCTTCTCCTGGAGGAGCATGTAGAGACAGTGGACAGTCACTGGCGTTGACTTTGCAGCAATCCCTCATACTGAGCATGCATGTAGCGACAGTGGAGAGGAAAAAACCCCCTTTTACAGGAAGAAACCTCCAGCAGAAACCCGGCTCAGTGTGAGCGGCCATCTGCCACGACCGACTGGGGGTTAGAGAGAACATAGCAGAGACACAAAGAGAACAAAGAAGCACTGATCTAGGAATACTTTCTATGGGAAAGGGAAAAGTAAATGGTAAAGGAGCTACATCCATTAACATTTACTTTCTATGGGAAGGAAAAGTAAATGTTAATGGATGTAGCTCCTTTAGTCGTTTCACTTAGAAAGAAAGAACATATAAACTCTGAGCCAGTTTTCAAGGTTAGACTCTGAAAAAAGAGAATATAAATTTTTACAGTAAAAGACTCAGTCAGTTGCCATGTCTAGGAGAGAGAAAGGTTAAACAGTGAAAGAGGCAGGGCCATGTGGATAATCGGTAGAGGGGGAATTAAAGTGTTGCCGCAGAACCTCGGACAATTTCCCCTCCCAAAAAGGTGTCACAGGTAGACCAGAGTCAGGCCAGGTGTAGCTTCTAGGAAAAGAAAAGAGTGAGAAAAAGTTAAAAGCTGAAATAACAGCAAAAATGCAAAATTGGAGAGTAGTGTGAGAATGTAGGAAGAGGGTGAAAGTGGTCATTATGTCCTCCAGCAGCCTAAGCCTATAGCAGCATAACTAACACAGATAGTTTTCAGTTCAGATTATTTAGGTTAAACAGCGCTTATTTACATCAATGTCGTCTAAAGGCACACCACAAAGGGTCCCACTGATGGTCATTGTTATACTAAAAACCACAAGGATTGGGATACCTCTCTCTGTCAGACTGATTATAACCATTGGGAAAGAGAAGGGGTCATACAGGTAGCAGAAATGGAGGGTGTGTTTGCACCTCAACCATAACTGAGCCGGTTTAGCTAAACTGACTCCCCCTTACTCCAAACCCAAACAGGGAAGGAGGAAGGCTCCCTCCCTGATAAACTAAGGCACCCAACTATAAGCTTTATCAAAAAGGAAAGTTTTAAGCCTAGCCTTAAAAGTAGACAGGGGGGTCCGCCTCACGGACTAAAACCGGGAGCTGGTTCCACAGGAGAGGAGCCTGATAACTAAAGGATCTGCCTCCCATTCTACTTCTAGAGACTCTAGGAACCACCAGTAAACCTGCAGTCTGAGAACGAAGTGCTCTGTTAGGAACATATGGAACAATCAGATCTCTGATTTATGATGGAGCTAGATCATTAAGGGCTTTATATGTGAGGAGGATAATTTTACATTCTATTCTGGATTTAACAGGGAGCCAATGAAGGCTAAAATAGGAGAAATATTATCTCTCTTTTTCATTTTCATCAGAACTCTTGCTGCAGCATTTTGAATCAGCTGAAGGCTTTTAACTGCATTTTGTGGACATCCTGATAGTAAAGAATTACAATAGTCCAGCCTTGAAGTAACAAATGCATGGACTAGTTTTTCAGCGTCACTCCTGGATAGGATATTTCTAATTTTGGCAATGTTCCGGAGGTGAATGAAGGAAATCCTAGAAACCTGTTTAATATGGGATTTAAATGACATGTCCTGGTTAAAAGTAACACCAAGGTTTTTTACTTTATTACCGGAGGTCAATTTAATGCCATCCAGGTTAAGTGATTGACTAAGCAGTTTATTTTTTAAAGCCTCCAGTCCAAAGACGACAACTTCTGTCTTGTCTGAATTTAGAAGCAACAAATTTAAAGTCATCCAAGTTTTTATATCTTCAAGACATGCTTGTAGTCTATCTAACTGGTTGGGTTCATCAGGATTTATGGATAAGTAAAGCTGAGTATCATCAGTGTAACAGTGAAGATTTATCCTATGCTTCCTGATAATTTGACCTATTGGAAGCATATATGTAGTAAAGAGAACTGGCCCAAGTACTGAACCCTGTGGTACTCCACAATTAACCCTGGAGTTTAAAGATGATTTATCATTTACATGAACAAACTGGAATCTGTCAGACAGATAAGATTTAAACCAGCCTAGCGCTGTTCCCCTGATCCCTACAGCATAGTCCAGCCTTTTTAAGAGAATATTATGGTCGACTGTATCAAATTTAGCGCTGAGATCTAACAGAACCAGTACAGACACAAGTCCATTATCTGAGGCCATAAGAATATCATTAGTGACTTTCAGCAGAGCTGTTTCAGTGCTATGATGAGCTCTGAAGCCTGACTGAAACTCTTAAAACAGGTCATTGCTGTATAAATGCTCACACATTTGATTAGCAACTATTTTCTCAAGAATTTTAGATAAGAATGGAAGATTGGATATAGGTCTGTAATTTTTCAAGTCATCTCGATAAAGCGAAGGTTTCTTAAGTAAAGGTTTAATTACAGCTACCTTAAAAGCCTGTGGTACATATCTATTTACTACAGATAGATTAATCATATCTAAAATGGGGCTGGTAATCAGAGGGAACACTACCTTAAATAATTTGGTTGGGATTGGTTCTAACATACAAGTTGAAGGTTTAGATGAAGCTAATATTTCTGATAACTCAGGAAGCTCCACAGGATCAAAACAGTCCAAACACAGATCAGGTTCTACAGTTATTTCCAATGTTGTCTCACTTGCTGAGGATGAAGTAATCATCTTCGGGAGAATGCCAATGATTTTATTTTTAATAGAATCAATTTTATTTAAGAAGAATTCCATAAAGTCATGACTGCTAAGAGCTAAGGGAATGGATGGCTCGACAGAGCTATGACTCTGTGTAAGTTTAGCAACTGTACTAAAGAGAAACCTAGGATTATTCTTGTTCTCTTCTATTAATGATGAGAAATAAGCTGTTCGGGCTTGGCGAAGTGTCTTTTTATACAACAGTAGGCTATTTTTCCCGATTAAGTAGGAATCCTCTAGTTGTGTAGAGCGCCATTTTCTCTCCAATTTTCTAACATTGTGCTTTAAAGTACGCAGATCTAAATTAAACCAAGGAGCCTGCCTCCTATGAATAATTACCTTCTTTTTCAAGGGGGCTGCATTGTCTAATGCACCACGCAATGATGAAGTACCACTATGAACAAGAGAATCAATTTCTGAAAGGGCAGAAACAGAATTATTGCCCTCCACTGTGCTTTTCAGTGATAATGAGGAGATTAAAAGTGGAACAGATTCTTTAAAGGTTGTTACAGCATCGTCTGATAATGATCTACTATAATGAAATTTTCTTTCAGGTGTGGAGTACTCGGTGAAATTAAACTCAAAGGTTATTAAGAAATGGTCAGACAGGACAGGGTTAAAGGGAGAAAATATTGTTATGTCTTTACACTCAATGCCATATGTCAGCATAAGATCCAGAGAATAAGGACAAAGGTGGGTAGGTTTGTTAATGTTTTGAGCAAAGCCAATTGAGTCTAAGATAGCATTAAAGGCTATATTTAGGCTATCACTTTCAGTGTCAACATGAATGTTAAAATCCCCCACTATAATAACTTTATCTGTATGTAACACTAAATCAGATAAAAGGTCTGAAAACTGATCTAAAATTGAGAGTAAAGGCCTGGTGGACGGTACAAAACAACAAACAGAAGTGGTTTTAGTGCTTTGCAATTTGGTTGAGGAAAACTAAGGATTAAATATTCAAAAGAGTTGCAGCTATTGATTGGTCTGGGACTAATTAATAAATCGGACTGAAAGATGGTTGCTACTCCTCCTCCTCGCCCAGTATTTCAAGGAATGTGAAAATTTAAATAATTAGTAGCAGTTGACTCATTTATAGTAACATAATCCTCTTTTTTTTTTTGGAGAACTAATAAATTCGGCCAGATTCCTAGAAAGAAGAGCTGCTCCATCCAAAGTGGGATGGATGCCGTCTCTCCGGATCAGACCAGGTTTTCCCCAAAATATTCGCCAGTTATCAATGTAACCCACATCGTTTTCTGGACACCACCTAGACAGCCAGCGGTTGAATGACAGCATGCGGCTAAACATGTCGTCACTGTTTAAATCGGGGAGGGAAACAGAGAAAATTACGGAGTCCGACATTGTTTTGGCAAACTTAAACACCGAAGCAACACTAACTTTGGTGACCTCCGACTGACGTAACCGGGTGTCATTACCGCCAGCCTGAATAACAATCTTACTGTATTTACGCTTACCCTTAGCCTGCAGTTTCAGGTAGGATTTGATGTCGCCCGTTCTGGCCCCTGGCAGACATTTGACTATGGTCGCTGGTGTCTCTAGTGCCAAGTTTCTGACTATGGAGCTGCCAATTACCAGAGTTGGCTTCTCAGCGGGTGTGTCGCTGAGCAAGTAAAATCTGTTAGAAACGCAGACGGGTTGGTGGTGACCTGTGGGCTGGAATCCAGGTCTATGCTTTGTATGTACCGTCACCCAGCCGGCCTGAAGCCCCGGCTGCGCGGGCTCTGCTGGAGGACTGCTACGGGGAGCTACCCTCGTTGGCTCCGCGCTGGCTAAGCGGCCTCGGCTATCTGCTGGTTTTTCAACAGTGCGGAGCCGGGCCTCCAATTCCGACACCCTCGCCCTCCAAAGCTACAAAAATGCTACATTTATTACATGTACCATTATCACTAAAGGAGGCAGAGGAGTAACTGACATCTGACACAGAGAGCAGGAGAGAGGAGAAGACTCAGAGAGAGAAACAGCAGAACGGGTAGCCATGGTGGAGCTAATGCTAACGCTAAGCTAGCGACCCCTTACCACTACTAAAAAACCGTGTAAGACACGGAGAGTCCCCAAACGTTAAATACAGCAACAGAAAGTATGTTTTTTAACGTGCATATGTATTAGAAGAGATATCACAGTAGAGAGAAATCAGATCAAACGAGAGAGCCTTCACAGACCAAACAATTCACCAAGTGCAATAGCGAAAACAGGAAGTGACGTTACCCAGAGCTCCAGCCTCCGACAAATCAACTGACCTCTAAAAAAGGTGATTGATGAGTAGAATCAGTGCAGCTTCATTCTAGGGGAGATCAGCAGCACAGGAGGGGACGGGAAGTCGTAGAGATGACACACAACTTTAACCAACCCTGGATCTTAACAGATCTCCATTTTTCTGTAATGTATGCTTTTCTCCTCTGTGTTAAAATACTGGGGCCTGCAAGAGCAACCAATATTCTCTAATAAGCTTTGAAACAAGTTCAGTTACTACGACTTCCTAAAAAGCAGCTGTGAAACTAACATAAAATCCATCCTGGACATAAAGATTGGCAAGACATCCATTGCACTAGACTGCATGACTGCAAACAGCTTTCACCCTTAGTCCATCGAAGTATGATTGACTTCTGTTGGTAGAGTTACAGTCAGTTGTGTGCAAACTTAAACTCCAGAGGAATGCAGGGGATGGAAATATTCCATTTTTACTTAAAACCAAAAACAAAAATTCTAAGCCTAAGATACACTGTGGCAAGACAAAACTGGGGAATGGGTGTGCACATTAAATGAGCAAAGATGGGAATTTGAGGTACAACAAAGAAAACTGGGTATTTAGGGCACCAAATCCAGATGTGAGAGGATTAAAAGAATCTGTAAAAACAGCAACATCTATTATGTTTACGAGAAATTACAAAATAAATCAAACCGTTTTAACAATTTTCCCAGTTTTAAGGTGGCATCTCCTCCCAACAGCAAAATGTTTCCACTTTGTTTTAGATTTTTATCCCTCCCTCACCATGGAACATCGAGCTTAAAAAGCTCATGTACATGCACTTTGTAAAGGATTGTATCTACTGAAGTAAAGTAGCTATATCTTGTAGAACAAATCGACTGAGAAATATGCTACCTGTTTTTGTTTTAGTTTTTTGCGTTATCGTTGGCATCCATAATCTAGAATTAAGGTGTTTGTGCACCGAGAGTACCCACCCTGCTTTCTGTTTTTTCAGTGGATGATTGAAACAAAACACCAGCCATGTACACTGGTTTGTTGTAAATGCTTATTACCCTAAATTTGATAAATGCACTTTAAATTAGATAGTTGACCACCAAGCCAGAAAATTATTGTGTTTGTACTGCTGACATAGGGATCGCACAGATGCAAACTGCTTTTTAGGCTAATTTAGTTGGAATTTTCTGCTGAACGAAATCAAATACACATTTAATGTTTTCACTAATAAATCAACGTAACGTAAGAAATGAACCACATGCTTTGCTCTGGGGGCTGTGTTTTTTTAATTTTTTTCTATTAAATGTCACATCTGAGTACTTAGAACTACTTAATTAGATCTGATTAGGAATCATTTAGTATATTATCCACACTGTGAGGCAGTAATGCCACACTATTGTTATTGGCTGACATCCTTATGTCAAAAAGAGATTGGCAGGTCAGAATTAGTCAGAGGGTGCATCCCAGTGAGAGAACGACTATCTTACAGATACACCCGATACAGCTGCCAAATTACCTCTGGCCTTTTCCAGTACTACATATGCCCATCTGACAGTACGTGCACAAAAAATCAAAAGATAAATTTATTTAACAACATTTGAAATATGAAACTGTCACAGCGTAACCAAGGTCTAAATGTCTTTTTGCATACATGGATAGGGACACTTGGTTAATGAATCCATTTGAAATCAGCAGTAACTGTTTGCATTCTTTTTTTTTTTTTTTGTAGCTAGTGGCCTTTTTTGTTATTTTTCAAAAGTAGGCAGTCAGGAAATGGGGTGGAGAGTAGGGGAAGACATGCAGCACAGGTCTACAGGGTCGAGACTCGAACCCAGGACAGCTGCGTCAAGGACTGAATCCTTTGTATATGGATTGCGCGCTTCACCACTATGCCGCGCCCCTGTTTCAAACATTCCTCGGTCCTAAATGCTTTCCAGCTGTTATAACAGTGACTTAGTGCTGTGACTCATTCATCAAGATCCAAGTTTGCCAAGATACACAGACAGAAAAGGCCAAAAAACACGCGGCAGGCGAACCTGCATTCACTTCTATAATTTTTCCAACAACTCCATTTTATGCAGGACTATCAAAAGGATTTATAGTGCCTTGCTGTTTGGATCTGCCATTTTGGACTTTGTTGTTGTTTTGTGTTTGTTTACTTTGCAGCAAGATGTTTCTATTTCTTTGGGTTTTGTAGTCATGTTTGTTTATTTCCTTCTGTTTCCTGATAGTTTTGTTCTCTTTCCTGCCTCGTTGTGTTTGTAGTTCTTTCTCCCATCGCCCATAGTTCCCTTGGTGGTTGCTTTCTCATTTATTACTTAGAATGGTTTTCTCCTGATTATAATTATTTTTATTATTATTACTACAGTTCTCCTGCTTCCTTGGGTTCTCTAGTTTAGTTCCCGTTTAGTGTCTCTGTGTTTGTTTATGGTTAGGTTATTTGTTATTGCTGCACTCTTGTAGTTTATTAGTTTATTTTCCCTTTTAATCCTCTTGTCATTAATTTCCCCTTCAGTTATTTACTCAGTGTTTACTCGTCTTCCTTTATGTTTGTAGTTCTTCCCAGCCTTATCCCTAGTTTAGGGATTTGTCCCTTGTCCGTTGTCCCACGTGTTAGTTTTTATTTTTTCAGTTTCTTCTATAGGTTAGCTTGTAGTTATTTTTTGCCACTATACTTTGTTTCACTTATTTTTTACATTTATTCTAGTCTTCGCTTTCTCTGCTCCCTTCCCAGTTAGTTTCAGTCAGTGTTTGTTTGGGTTTGTTTACTTTTACAGTTAGGGTTTCCTTTATGGTTTATTTTGTTAATTCTTATTTGCCAGGTTTTTATATCTTAGGTTGTTATAGTTTGCTTAGGTCTGTTTCTCTGAGTTTATTAATTAGTCCCTTCTCCCATGGTTTAGTCTTCGTATTAGTTTCACCTGTCCATCAGCCTCCCTGCTTCCCATGTCACACCTGTCCCTAGTTCTATTGATTACCTGTCTTTTGTTCCACATTGATTATCCTCTGTATATTAGTAGGTCTGTTTTCCTTGTTCCTGGCTGGTTTGTTTGCGTCACCTTCCCTTCGTCTACTTCGTCATTTGTTTCTTGTACTCTGTCAGACCTGGGCTCCTGCAAGACTCCCTGTTACACCCTGCCTGCCTGCCTTCTGCCTTGCCAGAGATTGGATTTAAATAAATCATTGTTCTGCTCACCATGCCGTCTCCTCGCCTGTCTCTGCATTTTTGTCCATATAAACCCTCAACTATGACACTTGCTAAAGTATTGGGATACCTTCAACTTTACCACATTTTGGCACATTGCAAATAAAAAAACCTTAATCTGTTTAATCGATTGGCAATGGGTACATGGGTAAAATCTGAAAAGTTACAGAAGGGTGACTGAAATTTTTGACCATTCTTCTTTGCAAAATAGCTCAAGCTTAATCAGATAACATGGATAACCTATGTGAAGATAATTTGTCAAGCATAGCACAGTATCTCGACTGGCTGAACTTAGGTTTAGACTTGAGTGATAGAGGGCTACTCTAACACATGAATACACTGTCATCTAAATCTTTCCATTATGTCTCTGGCTGCATGTTTCAGGTCATTTTCCTGCTGGAACGTGAACCTCTGTTGCAGTCTCAAGTGTTTTGTCACCTCTAACTGGTTTTCTTGCATAATTGTCTTGTATTTAGCTTCATCCATCCTCCCATTGACTTTGACCAATTTTCCCTGTCTCTGCTGAAGAAAAGCATCCCCACGGCATGATGTTGCCACTCCCATGTTTCATGGTGAGGATGGTGTGTTCCAGGTGCAGTGCCATTTTTGCATTACACACAGTATTTTTGTATGTCTCATCTGTCCAGAGCACCTTCTTCCCCATGTTTGCTGTGCCTCTTTTACATGGCTTGTTGCTAATTGCAAATGAGTCATCTTATTGCTATATTTTAACAATATACACTAAGATTACATCACACAATTGGACTCCGTTTTCAAATTAGCTGGCATCTGAAGTCAACTGGCACGTGACTTTTATTTACGGGTATCATATTAAAGAGAGCTGAATACAAATGCATATATATATATATATATATATATATATATATATATATATATATATAATATATATATATATATATATGTAATTTGTCGTTCTCCACATACACAAACCTTTGCAGAGAAATGTTCATCATGACATGATCAAGATCACTATCAAACTGTGGACTAAAACATTTAAGGCTTTGTATGTTTTACTGTGTTTGATTAATGTTACACAAAATACGCTCAAATCTCGGTATTCCATGCTAATTCTAAATTTCTCTCCCCTCATTGAGGGATGAAGAGAAAGAAATAAACACTCACACAGTGTAAATGAATTCCTCCCCCTCATTAGTGTTGGCCATTCATTAATGTATTCAGCTGCACACCTTCAGCATTTACCAGGTTCCAGGTGTGTGACATTCCGTTTCAGATGAAGAGACCACAAAAGAGGATGGGGGTGCAAGCTGCAACAGGAAGACCACATAAAAATTTCTGTCAGCCAGCTGTAGCTTTTTACTGTTTCTTGAAATGCAAATAGACTACAAAATGAACAAAAATATTCATTAAAGTTCAAACAAGCTCCAAATATGACACAAGTTGACACCTTTGTAGGATATTTTTCATGTGTTTTCAGGGACAGAAAAAAGTGAGCAAGATGTTTTTCAATACTTAGTGACTCTTCATCCTATTAAAATGTACTTCTAAAGTGCGTATAGAAACTACAAGGACTGTGCTTGCAATTAATTATGAATTGATTATGTTGTGAAACCAGCAGTTAATTATTCTGTTATTTCAAGATAACAAGGTATATTTTTTGTCTCATTATCTCTTGCTTTGTTGGTGTAACATGTTTTGTTTTAAGGGTAGAAGTAACTGGTTCTTGTTTTACAACCTCTTAAATGCAGTTTTTACTTGCCATTTATGCTTCTCAACAGTTGTGCGCAAATTCTCCCTTCACATGAACTAATTCAACGTTTTGGTCACAGATTAAAAGAAAAATAATTAATAACATCCAACTAGATGTGGATGTAAAGAGATTATAGCCTTGGATGATCACTCCAAACAGGTACATGCAAGTCACCATGTAACTGCAGGCAGAGTTAAGGATCCAAATATGTTACCACAACAACCGTGAACTACTACAATCTCACTGCAGAGGTTTTGTGCATACTGCAGTCAAGGATCTTCCATGCTTCATTACACGTAATACGGAGCACACTGTGTTATTAATGAACCCCAAAGTAACTCCTCAAAACCATGCAGAGAACATCCATGTTCTGGCTAACTTTTAAGTCATGGTACAGTTTTAGTCCAGGTTGAAGGAAGCCTTCAGTTTTGTTACCTATTTAGTTCAAGCTCCCAAAACTAAAAACAACTGTAACTTCAAACTTCAAAGATAACTTTAATGCTACTCAGACACTCAGATTGAAACATATCTGTACACCACACTGCTTCTTAGATATTATAGCATTGTTGTGTCCAGTGTTAAAGTCACAGCAAAAATAAAAAAACAGGAAAAATTCCTCACAGCATCTAAAGTGTTGAGTTGGGAAAAGAAGGCTGGCATTCATTGCTCTACTTTGAGGCTGTAGCCTTTTATGCAAAAACAGTGATCCTGCCTTTATATATTTCACATATACAGTCAGATATTTACCAAGACTCAAACTTGTACACAATAAATAAAGTGTGAACTCAGATCTTTGGCCCCGGGGCCATTTTCTGAGGCTGGTCCTAGGAAGGGTCCCAAGGTTTTTAGAAGTCAAAAAACAGAGCTATGGAAATCAGTTTAAATTTCCAATTTTTCCTGACCTCCCTCTTCACTGCTTCCCCCTGGGCTTCACTAATAATGAACAGGGTCGCCATGGTAGAACTGGCCCCACCCACTGGCCGAAGTGCCAGAGGCATCCTCGCAGCAGATTTGATCTAATATATGTGGAGCCAATAGTGCAATAAACAGCGCATCATGCAGTGATTAGTTTTGTGTCTGTCACCATAACATAAGTAAGGGGATTTAGAACACCTTGCCTCACGCTTGGCAACAGCTGGAGAGACCCTGTTTCTTTATTTGGGGTTTAGATGAGTAAAAGTGTGAGATGAGTTTGTGGTAAACTAAGAATCTTTCACGCTCATGTTTCGTGTGAAATAATCCTAGTTTTTTAGCACCCTCTCATACCATCTCCATTTACACGTCTGCCCCTTTTTAAACTGCTGTTGACAAACAAATAACCCTGTTGGAGAAGGTGTGAGGAGCAATCTGTAGATAGTGCTCCTGGGAGGTCTCCTTTAGAGATAAATCCATTATCCCAACCAAGAAAACTACTGTTTTACAGATGCCAAGGGGAGCTGTCTCTTTCTGCTGTTCTTGTTTCACCTTTACATTTGTGCCTTTTTACTTTATCATAACAATCACACCTTTACTTAGCTCTGTTTTCTCTCTTACAGGAAGGAAGAAAAAAGGTAGCAAAAATAAGCATGAAGACATATTTCAGAACTGAAACAGCAATATGATAAAGCACAAAAATTTGCAAAATGTTATTTTTGTCTTGATAAATGTTTATTGCATCAAAAACAATGAAAGAAACTAATCAAATGTTTTACCTTTGATGAAAATACTAATTCTCAGAAGACCTGTTCGTTGTTCGCAAGTAGTCTTTGGATACTGTATGTCAAGCAAAGCGCATTGCATACAGGCAGAGAATTAATCTTTTCCAACACAAAATAATCAACAATTTTTACCTTTAAGAATAATATTTGTTTAAATTTAGTTAGCATCCCAGCACCCAATCACCTAATAAATCAGTTGATTTTTAAAGTGACACCTGCTTTTATAAATTACATCCAAAAATTGTCAGTGTATCTTAAACACTTCTGAGTGCCTCTGAGCTTCTGTTTCATAGAACAAGATTTAGATCAAGATACGAAGCTGCAGAAAATCATGTTTTATATTTATATTTTTTAATGAAAACAAACAGTACGCCTGTAAACTCAAAAAACATTTCATTTATCAAAAAATATACAAATATATACAAAACATTTGTGAAGAAAAAGCAGTTCTACATACTTTCAATATTTGCAGGAGTCAAAGTGAGAAACACCACCACCTCTGGGACCTCCAGATCACAACTGATAAGGTGATGACTAACCAACCAGACAAAGCGGTGATGGTGAAGTTCACAAAAAAGCGGTTGTGGTAGACATAGTGAATCCAGGAAACAGCAGCATGAAGAAGAAAGAACATAGAACGCTTGAAAAATACCAAGGGCTCAAGTAGGAAACAGGGATTTTACAGAAAGGCAAGTCCTCGTTGGCACCAGTGGTACTAGGAGCACCTGGGGCTGTGACACCCAGATTGGAAGAGTGGCTACAGAAGATTCTGGAAACAACCTTTGAGATCTCTGTCCAAAAGATCACAGACAAAGGAACAGCTAAGATCCTGCACAAAGCCCTTAAGCTCCCAGAAATTTGTTTGGGGATCCAAGCTTGAAATGAAACAGCCTGAGTGGATAGGACGCGTGGAGTTGTGTTTATATATTACTGCATGACTGATGATGATATTTTCCATGATTCCTCTAGTTTTATAGTATTTCCTCCAAAATGACAAATTGAGCTTCTGCAGTTTAAATCCCTATGATCACCCCAGAACAATGACGTATACACAATCCAAGTTTCATACAGACTGCTAATATGCTTTTCTGTGGAACATTTCATCATGGGTAATCAACCTATGGTCCACTTAGAGGATGATAGCAGGTATTAAAGTGGAGCAGAGAATAACCTGTGTGGATCAAGTCACTGGCACATCACCACTAATAGTGAAAATGATAATACCTCATGCACATAAATTAGGACAGACCAGCTGTCTATGTGTGAGGAATCAGAGGCTCATGCACAGCAAATGCATTTGTGCACAGATTCAATAAACACACAAGCTGAAGGATGTGTACAAAAACAGCCACACACAAAATACTCAGTGGTTTTCCTTTGTTTTTTCACTCTAGATCTAAAAGTCTTTTTATATCTGAACTCTGTTCACCTCTAAGAAGTTTCAAAAGCACATTATCTTTACTGACTATAAATGGCAAGCCTTACTTTCTATATGTATTTAATTTATAAAGGTTTTTGAATGCTCTTTGCAAATTTGACCTGTGTTGTGAATAAAAGCATCCAACTATGTAAACTGCAGCATTTATAAATAGCAGTGGACACTGTTTTTCATGCATTAATTTGTCATGATAGATATGATATTAGGACCAAAATGGTGTCAGGCAAAAATGTAGTGCGACAGGGTTAAAGAGAAACAGAAATTATAGATTTATACTGAGAAACGTTGCTAGAAGAGAAATCAAAATAGAAAAAAACTACAAAGGGGAATCACAATCTACACAGCATGGTATACAAAGGAGTGGTGACTGTTGTGCCCTATCTATGGGATGAAACATGGACTGAACTATACACAAACAAAGAGACTAGTAGAAACTTAGCATTTTTGAATACACGCATTAACCTACCTGTAGTACAGGCCAGGAAGGAAGAGTCACAACTGGAATCCCCTTGATGTCATGGAATTCTTCAGCAAAACTCTTCTCCAGCCACACCTCTTCCTCTATCCTGTTGCCTGGTAACAGAGAGGCAGCAAACAACAGCTGAAGGTCTTTGAAACTCGCTGGCGGGTATAAGACTCTACTACTTCGAAGAATCCAAAGTTGACTATGATCTGGTGTTTGAGTACCCTCCGATCGATTACGATAAAAGTTAAGTAAAGATCTGCTGTTTCAGCATCATGCCTTCATGGTAAAAGAGTAATTAAGACGAGCTGGTCTTTAACCTTTATTTCTAAACTTCTGCAGAAAAGGAATTTGAGCCAAAGATTTCGGTGTCTCTAATCACATGAGGTGGTTTTCCCCCTGCCTGAAAGAGGACAGTGTAGGAACCCCAGCAATGCACGCCTTCCTGCGTGGCTGTCCAGCAGTAGCTACCTCCTCCTTTTTTAGCTCCTACTCAAAGCAGCAGCCACAGTTCTTTGTTCACCATCCGCCACCTAATTCATCACCCTGGGACCTTCTGACCTTGTGTTCTTCAGAACAGTTCATGTGTTATCCTTTGTTTGTTGTGGTAAAACAGCTACCTGGTGACGCTAATGCAAACAGGCCTCTAATCCTTGAGGCTAGTTTATTGTGTAGTTCTGTGTTGTGTTAATGGTATTTCAAGCACATGTCAAACTAAAAGGGTTGGTAAATAAGCTACTTTCCTTTGTTAACCAAAATCTCTTATGCTAGTGCCTGCCACATGGCACTAGCAAATATTTACATACGACTTATCGCCATTTTGTGAGAGCTCATAGACGTTCCTCCCTGCCATTTTAGTGGTGTGTTACTTCACGTGATTGGTTAATTAAAATAACATTAAGATCAACTGTTTAAAAGATTATTGACTTATGAAATTCCTTTATATTACTTGGTATTTTTAGTTGAATTGTTCTAGCCTAGTAAAAGGTTTGTAAATTGAAATATGTTTATCATGAAGTTGAATTGTTTCTGTCAATAAATTGTTATATTTTGAAAATAAGTTGTTGTGAATTCATTCCATATGTGTGCAAAGTTTGCCGTTTTAAAAAAGCCAGTCCTCAAATCACTCTTTCATTTATTGTTTTAATACCACCACCATATTGGGCTGGTATTCATAGGATAATACTTAACAGATCGAAAGTTATTTATTTAAATATTACATTAATTAAGCATATTATTGGACAACATAACTTTGAACAAGAAACAGATGAGACTAATAAACTGTGATGAGCAAATGGAGAGCTGATGGAAATAATAACTAAGGAACATGAAATAAATACACAGTTAAACTAAACAGATGACAAAATGGTCTTTTCAATAAAAGGCTAATGACTAAATAAATATCAAAAACTACAGTGGAAAAAGGCCATGAACAGCTCTAACAAAGAAAACAGGAAGTAATAAAACAGAGTTTAGACAGACAGACTTCATAATAGCACAGATTTAGGGTTTTATGAGAGGGCAACTCCCTTAATGCAATATTGCAGTTTTTAAAATAGTTAATATCATAACAGTATCATAAAACCTCTAAATTAATGTTACTAATTAAAATGTAAGTGTCCCACCCCAAATGTATTAGTGACCCCAACTGGGCCCTTTGAGAAGTTTCACGTGAAGCTCCAATAATATTAACCATGTATTAAAATAGTTTGAAAACATCAAATAGCAAACCTTTTTTTAAATTTGCTGATTTAGCAAAAGTATACACTTATTTTCAAATCTTTCTGTGGAATGTGAAATAAAAGCTTGGGGTCCGAAGCTCATCTTCTTTTTTTAGCAGAAATGACCACTTGCAGGCCATTTGTAACAATCTTTGGGAGACAACAGCTCGAGTTCAGTCTTCTTTGTCCACCACTTTCAATGTAAGAAGTTAGAAGGGTTTCTTGGACATGTGGCTAATGTTAAGGGAAAAATAAGTTAACATAACTACAAGTTCCCAATGTTTTGTGCCAATTGTTTGAGTTTATTTAAAAGGTTATTGGAGCTATTTGGCTGTTAAAATTATCCATACATCAAGGATCTACAACTGCTTGTCCTTGCAGGGTTGCTAGTGCTATTGGACATGAGGCAGGGTACACCCTGGACAGGTGGCTAGTCCATCACAGACACACAACAATGCATGCACACAATCATACCTAAGGACAAGTTAGAGTAATCAATTAACCTAACAGTCATGTTTCCGCACTGTGGGAAGAAGCCAGAATGCTGGCAGAGAACACAGGTAAGCAACAAAATATGCAGGGATTTGAACCCAGGACCTTCTTGCCCCATGGCAACAGTGCTACCAACCGCACCACTGTGCAGCCTGCTGTGAAAATCAGACAACATTTAAAAGAGTGGCTAATTGAAATGCAATTGTACAAACGCATGAAGAGCCATCTCAGTTCTGTATGCTGTCCACAGTTGAAGTGGACTTATTCTCAGAACTGAGCAGACATTAGATCTCACCACAGCATTTGTATCACAGATGTAGCTCGAAATCCTTTTAATCAGCGTTCCAAAACTTGGACAATACCCTCTGGCTATTTCATTGCTTAGACTCCGTATTCTGCTCACTCTACCTTGAGCATATCCTCTGAATAGCATGAAATGCAGCTTCCCAGAGGGGGTATTTAGGAACTGCAATAAAAGTCAGAGCTTTTCTACGTGGTGTAAAAACACAAAAAATGAACAAGAAGAGCTTTCCCAAGGGCACAGAGCACCTTGGCGGTGAACAATAGTTGGATTTTTCAGTGCCTGCTCCCCTCTCTGCTGCCCAAACTTTATTCTCTCACAAGCTGATTATCTTGTTGCTAGAGCTACAGCAGCAGTGTCCAGAACACTTTCCTGTGTGTCAGTGATGTTGCCCTTTTTAAAAATAAGGTAATCAATCAGATGAGGTTGGTTCCTTGGTTTAATTCAGAGCTGTGATTTTATAAAAAATTTCAAGAAAGTTAGAAACTAAATCAATTTGAGTAGTTTTGGAACAAAAACAATAACAAGCTGTAGCACAGTGTAGCTTTGTAGAGTGTTTGTCAGTAACAATGTTTTTGGACAAATCATTTTATTGTTTAAATTTTACAGCATTATTCTGCCTCTTGTCATTGTTTATCAAGTACCATCTATGTTCAACACTCGCTCAGGGCTTCTAGATCACGACCCTTCCTCTTGTGGTTAATGGGCAAGAGGGAAGGTTATACCCTAGACAGGTTGCAGTTCATTAAAGGGCGACACAGTGACAACAGCAACCCGGCATTCTCACCTGAGAATCAGAGTAAACTTTTTTCAGGTTACAGATTATTCACAGGGAACAAATATTCAAATAATATTGTTTTCAGCTATTATTACAAATTATTATCTTGAAACAGTTGACTTGTAGACATCGAAGCAACAGATCTGTATATTTTGGGGCAAAATAATAGTAGTATTTTACACATACTTTCTTTCTTCGCTATAGCTTGTTGTTAGGTGGAAAATGGATAAAGAAAAACAAGCTGCCCCAAATGGGAGGCTAAAGTTCAAATCCAGCTGCCTGTTGCATACAATCAGCCTCCAATGCTGGGGGAGGTTTTATAGCAACAGACATGCAATTGGTGCTTTGTGAAGGCAGTCTGTAAACTAAAAGTGCACTTTTATGGTGCATTCAAGTACGATTGGTACACTGGATTATTTATATATGTGAAAACAATTCCCAAGTGATTTAAACGGTTTTTGATGATCAACTCTTGGCACAGTCTTAACAAAAATTCTAAAACAACACTGACCATTTTCTGATGGTTTTATTGTTGGATAATTTTATTCATCCATTATCTATATTCACTTATGTTTTATTAATTGATCAATTCTATGAAAAGATACAAGTTCTTAGCTGCTGCCTTTATTTAGTTAATGTTCAATTAGGTTGAAATGCTCCTCAACCAGAAGAACATTTGAGGATCCTCAGCCGTCCACTTCCTTCGCTGATGCTTTCATATATCATTAAGAACAAGTTCAGCATTAGATTTACTAAAAGGTGGTAGAGAGCTAGAATGCAAGCATACACAGAGGCACATCTGATCACAAAAACTTGTCCGACCTAAGATTTAAAGCCACCCACCACCCACAGCTGTCTTTTATGAGCTTCATGTGGAAGTGGGTAATTAAAGAGTTTCTTCTCCCTCTAATTAATAACTGTCCCTGTTATTATGAAAGTCACACCCATCTTTTAAGTGAAGGAAACAGTACTTCTTTTACATCATGTAATTAACACGAGTAGGTACTGAAAGCACACTTCTGACATGGATCCAAAGGTTAATCTATAGATAAATTTTCACTTCTCAGTTTGCAGCCATTTTAGTAACAGAAAATTAGCTTTTACCATATATGCACAGATTTGTTTGCCTTATTTACATGTGCTGTGTGCCTGTGTGAAGGGTTGGGACTTGAGTTTAATAGCAACCTTGATGCTGTTCTCACAGAGGCCTCTGAAGTTGCTTCCACTCCATCAAGTCAGTGTGTGGTTGCCTGGCAACCAAGGGTCCGGCGTTCCCGAGCGATTGTTGTTTGTTCCCTGCGAATGATCTGCCGGAGAGAGGGAAGACGGGCAGAGGTGAGGATGAGTGTAGGAAAGACACAAATTGGTAAATGGAAGACGCAGCCTCAGGGGGCCCCCGAATCAATGCCTGAGCAAACAGGCTGTCTGTCTCTCTCTGCCAGACGCCATCTTTTCCTGTGCTGGTTGGTTCTCATGCTTCACTCTCTCATTCTCTTCCCCTTTTAATCATATTTTTAGCTTCACAGATATTAATATGCTCATCGTCAACTTATTTGGGAACATTTTCACTTCAAAATGTTCTTTATTTCCTTTAAATTATTCAGTACGCTGACTTCTAGGTCCACAGGCTATTGACTCAACAATTCATTTGTCTCCCACTCTCCATTTCCAGCTTCTTTTCTCCATTTTAGATTCATTAATACATTTACTAAAATGCTTTAAATGTGGCTTGATACAATGCAGGCAGAAATTAATGAGACTTAGGAGTCTCATCCAAAACACACATTATTGTGCAAAGATATTTCATATGACTTGAAATTAATGTATTCCTTTCTATCAGCAACTTTTAAAGTTTTTTGTAACCTATGTTGACTCCTTCTTTGCCAGTAGTTTTTTTTACTTTAGAGTCATTTTCTAAAAAAGACACCTTATTGCATGAATTAAAAGGTTGAAATAAAATTTGTGTTAAAACTGCTTACAATTTGTTTATGCTATTTTCCCATTTTTCACACTTATTTTGTGGTTTGTCTTGATCCAAAATAAAGGGACTGTGATTATTAATTAAACATCCTGGTCAACCAGCTCAATAAGATACAGCATTTTGTAGATATCTAAGTGAGTGAACAAATTAGAAGCAAAGCCAAAGTCTGGGAAGGGTTAAAAAGATATTTCTAAGGCTTTGGGACTCCAGAGAACCACAGTAAGACCCATAATTCACAAATGAAAAAAAAAAATGAAACAGTAGTGGCTGGCCACCAAAATTACTCCAAGAGGGCTTCAAGAGGTCACACATGAAGAACCCAGAACAAAATGTAAAGCACTGTAGGCCTCAGTTGCCTCAGTTAAGGTCAGTCTATGATTCAATAATAAAGAAATTGGGTAAAAATGGTGTCTATGGGGGAGTTGCAAGGGTTGACCAAAGAAGAACACAACGACCAGGCTCACATTTAGCTAAAAAAAACATCTTGATGATCCCCAAGACTTGTAGAAAAAAAATGTGGACTAATATAACAAAAGTGGAACTTTTTGGAAGGTTTGACTCCTGGTACAATATGAAACTGAAGAGAAAAAGAGCATCGTACTAGTCAAACCTCATCATCGTTGTCTTCCATTTATCCGGGACCGGGTCGAGGGGGCAGTAGTCTCAGCAGAGACGGCAAGACTTATTCTTCTTAGACAACTGCTCCAGCTCCTCTGGGGGAAGCCCGAGGTGTTCCTAGGCCAGCCAAGAGACATAGTGCCCTGGACCTGCTCCCGGTGGGACGTGCCTGGAATAGCTTTCGGGGGAGGCGTCCAAGAGGCATCCAGAACAGATGCCCAAGCCACCTCAGCTGACTCCTCATGTTGTAGAGGTGCAGTGGCTCTACTCCGAGCTCCTCACCCTCTCTCTAAGGAAGTGCCACCTTGCAGAGGAAGCAAATTTCAGCCGCTTGTACCTGGGATCTGTTTCTTTCAGTCATGACCCAAAGTTCATGGCCATCGGTGACGCTAGGAATGAAGACAGGTAAATCTCTTTACCACAACGGATGGCCCCTAATAAAGACCCCGCGACTCCTGGTCCTGGAATGCCTTCTCCAGGTAAACAAAATATATGTGGACCGGTTGTGCAAACTCCCTTAATCCCACGAGCAGCCTGTAGAGGGTGTAGAGCTGGTCCAGTGTTCCATGGTCAGGACGAAAACCACACTGCTCCTCCTTAAGCCAATGATCGACTATCGGCCCGATTCTTCTCTCCAACGCCCTGGCATTGGCCAGTCAAACATGATGGTGGTAAATATTGTGATGGTCTAGGGCTGCTTTGGTGCTTCAGGGCCTGGATGATTTTCAGTAACCAACTGAACCATGAATTCTGCTCCCAGAAAATCCCAGAGGAGAAGGTCTGGCCATAGTTCATAACCCTGAGCTCAAGCACATTTCAGTTATGCAGCAGGACCATGAACAAAAACACACTAGCAAAATAAGTGGCCCAGTCAAAGGTTTTAAATACAACTGAGATGCTGAGTGTGAAACAAAGTGTTAAACAAGCCATTCATGAACCAATTATTAGTTTTAAGAAATATTTCTAGCTGTAAAATACATGTACAGTCATGTGGTGGAAAGTAAAAGGACACGCTCAACAATCCTATAAAGGTAACCACTGCAGCCACCAGGAGCATGTTTGTAAGGCAGCCAACTGCAGAGGAGAAAGGCAATCTAATTAATCAGCAAATAAATACAAGCTTGTTGGACTTGTCCTGCTGTATAAAAGCAAAAGAGCAAAAAGGTATAATATTGTGTGCAATACAGTAATACTGTGATAAAGTGAAACCAAGGTATTCTAACTCGAGGTTATCTCAGTATGAGGAACTCATACCAGCCTGTGCCTAGTGGCAGCAGGTGAGATATGTCATGTTTTCTACAATTCAGTTTAGTTTATTGTGAACTCACAATAAATGTCTCTTCATTAAACAAATTTACAGCTCTAGTTCTAATCAAGTTAAATGCTATCATCTGTCTGTCTATCTGTCTGTCTGTCTGTCTGTCTATCTATCTATCTATCTCTAATGCAATAAAATAGGGATTCCTGTATTTAATTTAAAAATCTCAAACTTTTTTTTTAATGTAAGGTAATGAATAAAAAAAAATGCAAATTGTTACAGCACTCGTAGAGCACAGACCAATCATCTGTTTCTTGTCCTAATTCGCACCTTGTCCTGAAAACATAACGTTTTTTAAAATATTTTGCAAACAGACGAAGAGGTCGACAGACAAACAACATAACCTCCTTGGCAGAGGTAAAAATATTTTTTTTTAGATGTACCTAATAAAAGCATAACCTGGGTAAACTGGGTGGTAGGAAAAACACTTGATAATTAAAGTGACTGTAAAAGTTACACAAAGATGTTTTTTGTTGAGATTTCAAAAAAAGCGGCATCAGTAGACTTGCAGCTCTATATGTAAGACAGATTCAGACTGTTGGCAGAGAAAGAAATAAACAGGATTGGATTTATAAAAAAAATCTGTATTAAACGTTTTCAAGGAAATCCTAAATGTTTCTAAGTTTTGCAGTCATTTATGGCAACAATTTTGAAATATTTTAACAATCTGCATTTTTATTTTTTGTTGATAATAAACATTCCATCTTTATAGATCAAACTGACTGAACTGTGCTCTTTAAGGATATGCAAATCATTGTACAAGCCGGGCAAATGACAACAATAATCAAAATAGATTCATTCCCGGTGAGGCGCCATGTGGAAAATGTGCAGTTCTTTTATACTGAACTCTGTGCCAGCTGTATGACATCGGCGCATGTCTTCATGACTTTGTGAAACATCAGACTCACTGTGTGGCACGCTGACAATTTGGTAGTTGTTATGAAAGTGTTGCACTGAACTCAGCACTTTTTCCTTTGGAGCAGCAAGTTAATAGATCCTGACAGATCTTGTTATGCAGTTGTTGAGACAAAATCAATTTGTTAAGACCGGTTCCAGTAGAGTAAGCTTCAAAGCAAACAGTGATTGCACACTGAAGCATGAGCGCCTACCTGGCATTTCTGCTTCAGTTCAACTCGCATTACCTCCCAGATGTAACCAGCTAGGGGTGAAGAACACACACACACACTAAGCCTCTCAAAGGACACAATGTACTCAACTCTATATCTTGCTCTTTTCTCTCTTTTTTTTTACTTCTTCCCCCTTCCTTAACCTAATTATATCTGTCCTTTCTTTCCTTCTTTGCACTGCAGCGCTGACGTTTTCTCTGCAACTAATGACAAGGTGTGATCTCTGCAGAGTCCCAAGTCAGCGAGCTAGGGTCACATATGTTCTATATCATCTCCTGAACACTTCCATATGGAAGCAATGCCACCTATGCCAGGATCCGGGACAAACAGAGAGCCCATGCAGGATGTGGGAGAGAAGCATGGGGAGATTGACGGAGGGAATAAACAGGAAAAGAAACACAATGAGAAAGACGTGCAGACAGAAAAAAAGGGAATGGTAAGGAAAAGAGGAAAGGCAGACAGAGAGAGAAGGAGCGGACTGAAAGATGACAGCCAATTAAAGATAAAACATGGAGAGAGGGAGTGTGATGGAGGAAGAATGCATTCC
Organism: Crenichthys baileyi; assembly: GCA_036173005.1. NCBI lineage: Eukaryota > Metazoa > Chordata > Actinopteri > Cyprinodontiformes > Goodeidae > Crenichthys > Crenichthys baileyi. The sequence goes on along the minus strand of JAHHUM010001155.1, from coordinate 188,499 downwards.
AGATCTATTTTTTTCTCTGTGTGGCTTCTGCTAGAAGCAGTCATAAACAGGAAAGTCTAAACTGACGAGAAATTATACAGCGCGCCTCGAGCCAGTCTTTTCTTCCAGTCAGATATTTAAATCAATGTGTTAAACCAAAGTTGACATTGTCTGTCCCGTCATGTTGAGTGTAAACGAGGGTTAACCTGTTGACTTGCACTTTTTATTTTCTCTGAAGTAGCTTTAAAGATTTTTATTTTGCAAAGACAATTGTTGCTTTAGCTGGTGTTTGGTTAGTAGGCTGCCATGCATCAACAGCTCCTTTTATTTACTGCCAAAGCATCTTAGTTAAGTTGAAGATGGAGAGACTGACTATGCTGAGTTGTTGCTGCACCTTTGTTTTGCTTTCTTTTTTTCAGCCATTCTGTCATAGGTTTGCTGCATGACCCAATTTCTAACAAGCATCAACTGTCAGACAGATGGCCTCACTTTTGACTCATTTATTTACCTACTTGGGGTAGAGAAGAGTTATTTTTTTATTTAATGGTTCCAAGCTGCCCAGGACTCAGTAGCTGTAAAACATGTCCAGGCCATCAGCCCTCCGCCACCATGCTAGAAAGTGTTTTTGCCAAGATGTTGTATTTTGTTTTTACCCATCATGATGCTGTGTTTCATGTCTCGGTTTTTAGCTTCATCTCTCCAATGAACATTGTCCAGAATAGCAACCTCAGCTGCTTTAACGTGTTCTTTTCAGAGAAAGAGACTTTATCCCATCCAAACATCTAATAAAGCCGCACTGGTTTAATCTTTCTTTGATTGTATTGGTATTAACTGTAAAACTTCACACCCCTGTAACATTTCTTCTTTTACAAACTTTAATGTATCGTGTGGTTCAATGTTTGTGGTAGACCAACATATGTTGGTGCAAAATAGTGAAATGGAAGTAAACTGATGCACGGTTGTGATGTGCAGTTGTATTCAGTCGCATACTTTGTTAGAGCCACCTTTCGCTTCATTAATTGCTGTAAGTCTTTAGAGGTATATTTTTACCAGCCTTGAAATTGTACAGAATTTTGCTAATTCGTCTTTGAAAAATAGATAATGCTCAGCCATCTGAGAACATCAGTTTTCAGGTTTTGCTGCAGATTCTGAAGATATTTAGGGCCACTGTACTGCTGGAAGGTGAACTTCAAGTCTTTAACAAGCTTTCCTTTAGTTTTGCTCTGTATTTAACTCTTTTCATCAGCTCTGATCAGCTTTTCTATTCCTGCTGAAGAAAAAAATTCCCACAGCATGATCCCACACCACCATGTTTGTGAACGGTGTGTTAAGGGTGATCAGGAGTTCGCTTGTTTTGTTTGTAAGAAAACAAGAAAGGTCAGTTTTTGTTTAATCTGAACAGAGCATCTTCTTTTACATGTTTGCTGTGTATATATATATATATATATATAATATATATATATATATATATTATATATATATATATACAGTACAGAATGCCAAGAGTGTGCGGAGCAGTAACCAAAGCAAAAGGTGGCTACTTTGAAGAACCTAGAATATTAGACATATTTTCAGTTGTTTCACACTTTTTTGTTCAGTATATAATTCCACATGTGTTTAATTCATAGTTTCGATGCCTTCAGTGTGAAGCTACAATATTCATAGTCATGAAAATAAAGAAAACTCTTTGAATGAGAAGGTGTGTCCCAACTTTTGGTCTGTACTGTGTGTTATATATATATATATATATATATATATATATATTATATATATATATATATATAATATATATTAATGTATATATGTGTGTGAAAAGGGTTATCATTGCACAGCATACTTTTAAGATTAAAATCCTAGTGAAATATGTTTGTTGTTACTTAGGAGTTACTTAGGTATAGATGTATTACAGGCTGTGCAGTCTGAGATGTAGCTTTTGATTTCTGGGGTATTTCTCTGAGCTCTCCACTGTTTCACCTTTTTGTAAACTTGCTGGGGTGCCCATTGACAGGTGGCTGTGGCTCGATTCCAGCTTCCTCCTGCCATATGTCGATGTGCCCCTGGGCAAGGCACTTAACCTCAAGTTAAGCCTACCGATCTGCGTATCGGTGTATGAATGTGTGAGCGTTAGTGAGTGCAATTGGGTGAATGTGGCTCTAGTGTAAAGCGCTTTGAGTGGTCTGTATGACTGGAAAGGCGCTATATAAGTTCAGTCCATTTACCATTTATTTTTTTCAATAGAGATGTGATGTGGGTACCAAGGAGGTGACTAGGCTGAATCTGTTCTGGATAAGTAGCCAGTCCATTGCAGGGCCTGATGAGGACGTTCTTACACTTTTTCATTAGAACATTATTTACATTGTCAGACACAAATATCAGGAATTACAATGCTAAATGCAGTTCTTTGGGGCACATTTTGTGTAATTTGGCACTTAAACTTAAACTCAAACTCCAAGAACTACAGTTTAGTGTTTTGCTTAGCATTTTAGACCCACTTAGGTAGCACAGGTCAAGTTAAACTTCAAAGCTTTCTAGATGTAGCAAAATTGCCTGCAACGCTGCATAAGAACCCTAAAACACAACAGAAAGATTGCCTTAAAGTAGATCTGAGTATTTTACAGCGACCTGGCCACATTCGACCCTCTAGAGGTTACAGGTTACCCTGGAAGAGGTATAAAAATTCTGAAATTAAATTCTGCTAACAATTTTAAATATGCTGCCTTTCTTTTGAAACTGCCTTTTATCAAAAAAGAAAGAAATATACCAATGTTAAATTCTTTAATTTGAGTGGCTATTTTATGACTGTGCACATTCCTTAACAGTCACCCAGAGGCTTACCTGGGCAGAAGTGATGACAAGGCAGTGTAGGAGGGGTTTTCCTCTTAAATGGAGAGCAAAGCTTTTACAGGTAAGATGAGGTCAGAGACAAAGTACCAGAGACCAGATTTGCTCAGATCATTAACCTCTGACTATGTAAATGAGCAACAACAAATGATAAACTAAAGGGATCACAAACATAATTAGAAATGCATCATAGTCTGTTGATTCATTGACGTTACTGTTTCAAAAACCATGTTTGTCTCTGCACTGAAACAACTTTATTATGTTGATACCAGTTTCACAATCCCAAGAAAACAATATAATTATCCCTTTCTACCAGAATAACGACTGAGATGTATTTTTAGTGGGATGCCTTATGTGAGCTTCCACGCATAAATGTCCACACCTTTAAACTACTATTCTGTTGAGCCACCTTTTTATTCCCTTTGTAAAGCCAAGCCAAGAAAAACTAATGCAAAATAAATGTGACTCTGAGTTAATGAGGATGAACAACAGAGACACAGACAGACAAGTTGGTTGTCATGCAGATGTGTCGAGGATGAAAGATTGTTTTTTTTCCAGTAATCAGCCCCTCAACCAGACAAAATCAAGCCTGTTAACTCTGCAGCTCACACCAATGTTGGATATATATGACACAAGTTGTAAGTGTGATGACAGACTTTGAGGAGTAGAGACACACGGAGACGTATAGTAAAAACACTGTGTGTAATTTTTGTTTTGTGGTGTTTGCAGCATGACACAGAGCAAACTCACGTTCTGTGACAACAGCATGTGATCACTATTTCTCCAGGGGTGACATATGGTTTAGAGTGCTATAGGGGGCCAGAACAGCTTGTGCATACATTTGTGCATTCCAGGAGGTATGTAGGCCATAACATTGAGTATAGTGACAGGATAAAGCAGAAATGCGAAACATATGACACATAAAATAACATATTAATAGATTGTAACGTAGTACGGTTTATCCATTTTTTACAGTTCCCCACCCCTACCTTTACACCCATAGTTTCAGCTATGAACTGGGACTACTTCGAGCAGCTGATAACCCTTTAAAAATGCTGTTGATTCTTTTTTATTTAATCTGAAATGACATCTGTTTGACAAAGTTTCACCATGCTACATGAAACGTTATCTAGCCAGCAACAGTAAATACTCTCCAAACTTATTTTTCATTCTTATTAGGAAAGTGTGACAATGATATTATGTGTTACACTGTAATACATGAAATTTTAAATAACAGTACTTTTTGTGATTGTAAGATAACACTAAAGAGAAATGACTAATTTAGAACAGCTACCCCCTCAGTTTCAAGTGTACTATTTCAACTGTGTTTGCAGTACAAGAGTCTGAAGTCCAACTCCAGTCTACAATATTTTACCCAAGATTTAAGTCTCAAGTCTGTGTTAACTGAAATTTACAAGTTAGATGCATGCCATAAAGGCTGCCTATAACCCTGCATTCTAACAAGTTATGAAATTAAGACCATTACGGCGGAAATTATGGATAAGAAAATCTTTTTATTGATTTTATGAAATTTTTATCAGTAAGCCATAATCATCAGAATTACAAGAAACAAAGACTTGAAATACTCATTCTATGTGCAACATTTCACTTAAATGAGTAATAGGAAATATTTAACTTTTTCATGATATTCTAATTTACACGTGTTTGTGTCTGGTGACACTTCTGGTTTGTAGACAATCTTTATTGTTATAATGTTATTTTCTATCTCCTGAGCCTGTTTGGAATCTCTAATGAGCCATTTGGAGGTTAGGTGAACATGCAGTAAACTGTAGATATTATGACTGGAAGTACTTTGAACTGTAATGACATATACAATACGATACCTACTGTAAGTATTTCTTTCAAAGGTTTTATGTTGTGGAAAACTGTGATTTGGAAATTAGATTTTTTTTCTGTCCAAACTTGTTTTTTTGTAGTGATGGGATTTATTTTTTTCATTTTTAAATTTTTTAATGAGTTCCAGAACCTGCACATATTTCTATATTTTGTCTTTATGATTACATCATTTTCTAGCAGACTTCTAGCTGAGTCAAAGTGCATCGAAGTAGTGCTACTCTTACTCGAGTACAATTTGTGGCAACTCCACCCACCTCTGGTTATCTGTATATATTTCTCCCTTCAATGCCCCAAATAAATTGCATGGTTCAGAGCAAAAAGTGTGATGCCTGTAATTGAGTGCATAGTGACAAACTGCAAATGTTGTATACTTGATGTAACCGTTCTCTATAGCACAGGACTGAAGTGTTGTCCTATATTTCACTCCTTGTTTAGTTGTTTTTGTGTTGAGATTTAAGTCAGGACAGTTTGGTCTTCTAATCAGGGACCATATTGGAGCATGTCTGTGTTTGTGTCTGTTCTTCTATGAGCAAGCAGCCAAACACGTGGTCCACACACACTCTTACTCAAACATGCAAACACAGCATGGTCTGCAGATGTACAGAATTTACAGCAGGCCAACAGACAAATACCAACGTGTGTCATGTTTTCGTCTCGTACGCTTTCAAATCCCCTCCACTTTCAGACAAACTGAGTCTGCCTTTGAGGATCATGGCTGATGGTAGATCAGTGGACATGTGATGCTAGCAGGACTCATTTGCAAATATACCTGTCCTTGAATTCTCCGGTCCTTCACCACGGGTTTCCATGGAAACCAGAGAAAAGCAGGGAGTTAGTGTGTGAAAGTGCATTTGTGCCTGTGTAAGCGCCGGCATGCATAAGAGAGGAAAGGCATAAGAGAATATGCAGGTAAGGAAGTGCCTGCACCTTGCAGTTCTCACTTCATTTTTAACGCCTGGCTGTTCCTACTAAAATCTGACTAAGGGGTGATTTTGAGCCGTAGAAGGATGTATAAGGTAAATAGTGTTATATTTGGGTTAAGAAGGATACGCGAAACAAATGGCTTTGCAGTGGTTAAATATTGTTATAAAAAAGTTGCAGCTCTGCCAACACCAATCACTTTCGTTAAAGACTTTAACTGAACCATGGCAACAACTTGCCCTTGATAGCAAACCAAAAGATCAAGCGTCTAAGTAGTGGGCTCAGTCTGACCTAGTCCTCAGCAGCCACAGCAATACCAATGATGTATTTAAAGTGGCAGTCAGAGAAGTCCCAGTGAATTTTTAATGATAGCTCTGTTTGAAATTTTGAACAAGCTCTAATTGAGTAATGATTTTTTCATGGAGCTCCCCTGGAATCTTCCAGAATTGCTGATTGTTTCTCCCACATTGAATAAACATTCACAGTAGGGAAGGGGGAAGAAATGAGGTCATGACACAGACAAAATTTCCTAAGTTTCTTCCTCACTTGCTCAAAACGTAATTGAAATTGGTAATGTTATATCTTTATATTATTGCATGTAACTTAATGAGGCTGAGTCTTAGACACTGGAAAAACATGCTGTCCTTATTTAAAACTGGTTAGATAACGTCAATGTGTCTGAACATAACTTCAGATTTTCAGCAAAGAAAAAAAAGAAAAAAAAATTACTCCAAGGTTATGATACGCTGATGGAGGTCAGATTTAAGGACCTAATTCTGTTGCTGATCTCTTGGCTTCTGGTACCATAAGTCCTCTGAGAACATTTACAAAAGCAGTCCCTACTACTTTAATTGTATGTATCGGTCGGTTGGTCCGTCCGTCCATCTGTCCATCTATCTATGACACCATGTATGCACTCTGTACTAACGAAAAGACATGTAAGCTCAATTTATGCCCTCAGGAACGGTTTTAAATGAAATAAACAGGTCAGTCCAGCAGTCCAGTCTAGTTATTTGAGGTTAATTACCCTATTTACCTTACAGTGGCCTTGAAAGGTGATACATGCTGTTATTACCTCTAGACTGGTTTACTACAATGCTCTTTATGCTGGGTTGGACAGCTCTTTTCTTTATCATCTGCAGCTGGTCCAAAACGCTGCTGCCTGTCTGCTCACGGGTAACAAGCGGTGTGAGCACATTACCTCTTATTGTCCTCCCTGCACTGGTTGCCTGTATGTTTTAGAATTGATTTTAAGATTTTAATTTTGTTTTTTAAATGTTTAAATAGCCTGACACCTCCTTATCTAACAAAGCTTTTGCATTAGAATGTTCCTAGAAGAAATTGGAGGTCAGAACTCTTGTGTTTAGATGTTCCTAGGACTCGTCTTGTGACCTGAGGAGACAGAGCTTTTTCTACTGTTGCTTTCAAACTCTAGAACAATCTTCCTGTTGCTGTAAGGTCGACCAATACCTTGAAGCATTTTAAGTCCCTTTTAAAAAAAACATATTTTTAAATTGGCTTTTAATTCCAGTTAAGCATAAATATAAGACTTCTTTTAAATATGAGTCTTTTTTTCCTTTACTCCCTTTTTTTTACAGTGCTAGCAGGTTTTCTTTCCTTTTTTGTCTATTTGTTTTATTGGATTTGCTTGTGTATTTTTAATTTATGGAGCTGTACAGCTGTGTGTGTAAAGTGTCCTATAACTAAAGGTTGATTGACTGAGTAAAGACATGTGTACAGGTGTAGAGGTATGTGCATTTGTACAGAACTGCCACAGCACAAAAATTACAATCTGGTATATTCAATTAGAAAACAACAATTCCTATAGAAAAATAATTACACCCATTCAGAAGAAGAGTTAAGAATCATCACAGATAACAAGTGGATTAAGAAAGTATCTAAGTCTCTCCACACCAAATCAATACAAGAAGGGCTGGAAATGATGACATAAAGAAGCTTGAACGGTGACCTGTTTGTTTTTATTTTTCTGGTTTTACAGTAAAGTTACCAGAATAAAAGCCCTGCTTGCTGTACACTAACGCATGCTAAATTAGAGCCTCTCCACCTGAAGAGCTGTCTTTGATATAGTATTTAGAATTTGGACACACTCATGACTAACATCAAATTGGCAGACATTTTCCAGAGGGAAGTACTTCTTAAGTTTAAAGCACTCGGCAACCTTGGACTTTCTCCTGAGAGGAAGCAGGAACTTCACTCGATGACTTGAGTGGTCTGATCAGTTGTGGAAGCTGAGAAACACAGATTCACCCAGGGCACAAAATATTAGGTCCTTCATGGACCAAGAGGAGTAGTTTTATATAAGAATACCTGAATTTTCAAGTAGTATGTTTAGTTGTACATTTAAAGACTTTGGATGTTATAGTTTGAATATATTGAAGCCATTCTTCTGTATGTTTGCAAAATCTTAAAAGTAGCGCCTAACAGCAGCTCGAAACATGAATGTTTGATAAAAATATGTTAAGGTTTGTTTGAGATCATTTTTTTACAAATACATCATATTTTGCTTTAACATTTATGCTGTTTGAGGTATAAGGATTTCATAGCTGAGATATATAACTAGCTTACTGTGTTTAAGATATAGTGAAGAGCAGTGTTAAAAGACTCTTTATATTCACCTTTATTTCAGACAAAATTGGACCATATAATTAAAAGAAAAATACGGACAGACATGTGAACATTAATGTTCATGCAAACTAAACTATAACAAAATACACAGACACTTGCAGACACTTTAGACCAACTTCCAGTATCTCACTTTCGTCTTTGTTTATCTTTAGACATTTACTAACGATTCATCATTAATAATATGAATGTAGTTTACCAGTTTACAGACACAACTAAGATAACAGGAGTAAATAAATGTGTGTATAACTACCATTTCAATTACATTTTAAATAGTACTTGATTATCGTACTAAGTGGGAGGAAGTTGTAGTTCCACTATTGAGGAAAAACTTATCGGTCTATTGACTTAAAGAAACCTATGAGCAGAGGTGGGTAGAGCAGCCAAAAATTGTACTCAAGTAAGATTAAAACGCATTTGGTAAAAGGGCTACTCAAGTAGTGATGATAACATTTGATTAATTAAAAAAAAATAATGTGATAAGACAGGCAAAAATATAAAGTTATGTGCAATTTTTTTGCATTTTTTTTTTTTTTTATCGTTTATTTGTTTGTTTGTTCTTTTATTAATAAACATTTCCACTTACCACGTTGCCTCTGCCTGCCTGTCTGCACTTGTGTCCACTTTGAGAACCACTTCTTTATGACAGAATACTCCAGCCATAGACCAGGACCCAGCGACAGGAAAATGGGCCTTGTGGATAATTTATCCCGGGAGCTGGAGAAGGATTTACACCGTTCTGCGGACTGCTGGAGATTGAGGGCTCTCGGTTGTCGATTCCTTCCCCTGGGGACAGGTCCGCTTAAGCACCGCACCTCTTTCCTTCAATACACTCACGCGAATTGGAGGAGAGATTGAGGTGGTCTGCCTCAGACCACGCCACTGAGGGTCAGCCCGACGCCTCAGCTCCTGCCTCCGAAGGGTATGTCCAACGTCCAACGAAGATCTGGCTGATGTCTCATGTCTGCCTGTCGCCAAGCCGTCCCCTCATTGCAGACGATGTTACTATCATCAGGATTCAGCTCCAGGTTTCAAGATCTGCCAGAAAGTGGAGGACGACCTTCCTCATGTACCTGTTCCTAAGTTCTCTGATATGGGTGTCCACGTGGACATGCCTCGTGTCCATGTTCCTGAGTTCTCAGACAAGGGTGTCCTGGTGGACTTACCTTGTCCACACCTTCTCCAGGCTTCCCCGTTGTCTTCCAGAGCCTCTTCAAGAGTTCTTCAGGCTTCCCCATTGTCCTCCAGAGCCTCATTGAAGGTCCTTCAAGCCTTCTAAGTTTCCCATCTCCAGAGCTACTTTGTGGGTTCATATCACCTGTTGTGATTATGAATATGTTGTTTATGTTATATATTATTTAAAATTTAATATTAATACTTTAATATTTTATTAAATAATATTTCGGTATGTTAAGGGTTGTCTTGTGAATACCAGCCCAATAAGGCAGTGGTATTAGGACAAAATTGAAAGGGATGAGACAAGCTCTGGCATTATTGACTGTGGAAATGGTGGTGGACTTTCAGAGAACACCACCCCATTACACCCCCCTCACCATCCTCAACAACACCGTTTCAGCTGTGGACCACTTTAGGTTCCTAGGAACCACCATCTCTGAGAACCTGAGATGGTCCTCACACATAGACACTGTTGGGAAGACGGCCCAGCAGAGATTGTACTTCCTGAGGCAACTCAAGAAGTACAACCTTCCACAGGAGCTGCTGGTCATCTTCTATACTGCCATCATTCAGTCTGTCCTGTCTTCATCCATCTCAGTGTGCTTTGGCTCATCCACAAAACACGACAGGTCCAGACTGCAACGAATAATCAGGTCTGCAGAGAGAATAATCAGGGCTTACCCTCCCTCCATCCAGGACTTATACAGGTCTAGGGTCAGGAAAAGAGCTGCTAAAATCTCTGCAGACCCCACACACCTTGCACATAAACTATTTAGAGCTTTACCTTCAGGCTGTCGCTACAGAGCACTGTTTACTAAAACCAGCCGCCACAGAGACAGTTTCTTCCCCCAGGCTGTTTCTCTGATGAACATTTAATAGTGTACCAAACAACTGCACACTGAAGTTGCAAATGCACCTTTGTATGTGTGTGTATTTGTATATATGTATTTAAGGACATAAAGATATATGCATAAATATATCTTATAACGCATAAAAAAAAAGAAAAAAAAAAGAAAACCCAGAGAGCTGGGTTTTCTTAGGGCAATAACATGGAGTCAAATTCCTTGTTTGTATGTACAAACTTGGCAAAAAAGCTGATTCTGATTCTGATTATTGAACAGCAAAACTCTGTATACACATGGAATGAATTCACGCAATTAATTAAAATACAAGAATTTATTAACAAAAATAAGTCAACTCAAAGTCAAACATATTTCAATCAACAAACTCTTTACTATGCTCAAACAATCCAACTAAACTACCAAGCAGAATGAAAGAATAAGAAAGACTAATGGGCTATGTACAATATAAACAAGTTGATCAAAGATTGTTGAAAACCATGACCGAAAGAGTGATGCAATATTACCATGCATTGTTTATGTTTGAGAACCAAGGATTATCTTGAAGAATCTGGAAATGAAGTTAGGTTAGTCTTGGAACTAACTTAGGCAATAATTTGCATACCTTTAGACAACCATTCACAATGCAAGATCAGATACAATATTATTTTAATAAAATAATATTTTAAAGAATGATTTGCTGAATAAAACCAACCTTCTGGATGACCAATTCTCAATGGTGTTTAATTAGCTGCCTTTATTTATTAAAATAATATGTAAAGAAATATTATTAAGGAAATAGTAAAATAATATTTAAGAAAATATAATTTTGAATAAGAACCAAATCTTTGGGCCTTAATGGTGTTTACTTAGTTATCAAGTTTAATAAAATAATATTTAGGGAAATATTATTTCCTAGATTTAAAACTAACAACCTTTTTGGGTATATGATCTTTAGTTGACTCATAGTAGGCAAGCACGTGTTCTTAGCTGTTACTGGTTGGGGCTAACAAAAGAAACTTGTAGCTTATCATCAAAATCAAACAGACCTTTAAAATACCACTAATAAAAGGGTTAAAATGCATAAGCATAAGCGGATGGAGCGTTATGGCCGATCTTCTGTGTTTAAAATCACCCTTTATGTAAAGTTTTTCTTAACTTTAAAAAAAACACAAACAGAAAACAAACTGAGCATATAGTGCTAAGTTTTCAACACAAACAAAACCAAACGTCATAAAATGAAAATTGTTTAGATTATTTCATTCTAAACTACTCCTCTCTGCCCAAAACACAATCTCTTTCAGGCATAAGGCGTTGTGGAATGGAACCGGAACGCAGAAAAACACTTGACTGCAGCATAGTGGATATGAGGTTTTTGAGGCTTTAATAACAAAAGATAAACTTACACCAGTTTCCAAAAATGACAAGAGACTGGAACCAGCATGGAAGTAACAGGAGGACCGAGCGAGGAACAATGAAAATAACCAAACATATATACTGAAGGAGAGAGGAGGGAGGACCAATGAAAATAGGTGACTGGTAATCAAAGGAACCAAGAACAGGTGAGACAAGGAGGCAGGAAGGCAGAGGGAACAGGTGAACCTAATAAAACTAAGACATGAGGACAAGGACTAATTAACAAAACAGTGAAACAGACCTGAACGAAAACTATAGACCAGATAAATAAAACATAGAATCAAAAATAAACATGAACTAAAGTAAGCTGAGAAACGGGGGGAACATAACAACCTAAGAACTAGCAACACCAAAAAGGAACCCTGACTATACAAGTAAACAAACCTAAACCACACTGACTAAATAAACTGGAAGGGAAACAGAGAACATAAGGACTATAATGTAAACAAACCAAAAAATAACAATAACAAAATCTAACCTATAAGGAAGAGCTGGAAAGAGAACAAATACCTAACCATAAATAAATACAGAGATAGTAACAGAATAACTGAAAGAACAAACAAACAAAACTACAAAGCCCAAAGAGTAAAGACACAAAACTGAAAAGCAAACAAACACAAAACCACCACAGAGTCCAAAAAGTGACAGATCCTGACACTTATGTGTACCGTGCTGAAGAAAAGTTGTCCGGGGCGACGAAGTTGAGGAAAGCATCCACAGTGAACAAAGGTTTAACTTGCAGCTAACCTCCGTAGCTGTGGGGTGGGGCAGTTCGTTCTGCCGGGCCGGCCAAACTGCATGTTACTACTGTAGCCACGGTGATGCGGTCCCGTTGTCCTTCCTTCAGACCGGGAAACACTGCTCCACTCGGCGTTGTAGAGACAGGGTCTCTGCTGGGAACTCTCTGGAACACAGTTTGCTTCTGTAGACCTCGGAGAGTCAAGCAACGCTTGGACCGTAATTACCCCCTTTCATGAATGAATACCGGATACACAAACAGCAATTCATTCCTACTTAACTTAGTGCAAATGATCATGTGATCGTATGACACTCTTGGATCCAGTTTGAAGGGTTATGTCTGTTTGCCAGCAAAGAGACAGACTGTGTCCCCTGTGTCCAGTTCTGCTGGGGACCTGCGTGGAAGAAGTCTGTTTGTTACAGTCAGACCCAAGTCACCTAAGCGCTCGCTCCAAGGTTGTGCACCGCCATTGCCGCCTTCACGATCGTCATGTCTTCTTGGGATGACCTCCAGGTCGCCCGCCTGAACTCTGTCTTTGTTTCATTTCTTGCCCTCCTTCTTTTGTTTTATTTCTTAATAGGTAGATTTGCAATACTTGATGTAAATGTACTGAAGTCCCCTAATTCTTAATGGTTAGCTTGATTTTCATAGCTCTTTTTATGGGGCTCTGGCTGCATTGACTAGTTAAAAAAAAATAAATTACCTTCGCTTTTATTGTTATCACAATAAAATATCGTTATAACGTTGTCAGTCTATATCGCTAATACAGTCTTGCTAGCTTTGTATTTATATAAATGACTTCTACATAAAAGAAGAAACTAAATTATACAAGTCACTATTGAAGCATTTTATATTCAATGCATTTAAGATCCAGTTATACCACCTATCTCTGTTCACTGATACAGCACCAGCCTCTTTTATCAGTAGGTGTGTAAAAAGCCTTAAAACAGTCAGTCAGTCATTTTCTATCCTGCTGCTTCCATAGTGGGTCGCAGGGAAGCTGCTGCCTATCTCCAGCAGTCTGTGGGCAGGAGGCGAGGTACACCCTAGACAGGTCGCCAGTCCATCGCAGCGCCTTAAAACAAATTTATCTTTTATTACAGAAACATAAAATAACATAATCTGAAAATGCTAATAGACCCAATTTATAATTATAGCACATTTATTTAGTTGGGGAAAAAAGCTTTGTGTTAACAAATAATTGCTTTGAACAAAATCACTGGTGGCACAAAAGTCAAGAACATTAACATTCCCTTTGAAATAAATGAATAAATAAATAAATGTAACTGAAGCTTATTTTTTTTTTCTAATTATTTTTTTAAATTTGTTGGAGTTTTAAAGGGCATTTTCCCCATAATATAAATATGACCTGACAGAGAACACCCATTTTCTTTTAGCCACTGAGCACTGTGATTAAGTAAAATCCATTTTTTTATCATTTAGTATTGTCCTCTCTCTGAACAAGTGCACGTAAATTAAACGTTTTATTTTCAGTTTTTTGTGGGAAACTATGCTATTTATTTCAAGGCTTTGTGTAATATCTCTACCTAGGGTGTCAAGAAATGTGCCTGGCTCTGTTAAACTGATAATACTCATTTTTTTCTGTATAAACAGCATGACCAAGTTGTTATTTTTATATTAAAATTTGTCTACTAAAGTAGATCTGCCAAGCATTCGTGGTATATTTACATTTGTTCCTGAGAAAAGTTATGTCTTAATGGAACATTAACTAATTCCAGAAGATATTCTAATGCCGCATACATTTACATTTTTATGTTTGCAATAATTTTTCCATCATTCGCTGTTCATCTTCGTCTTATGGCACTTACCATATTAGGTTTTAAGCGTTTAACCCAATGAAGAGAAAAAAATCAAGATAAGGTCAAGCAGGAGAGCTTTAGGATTCTGAATTTAGCCTTGCTTCACCGGTCAACAATAAATTACGAGCCGCTAAAGTCAAGCTGCATCTATTGCTTCCCAGGTTCAGGTGTCCATCCCTTCCCCTCCCCATTCCACACTTAATTTATATTACAGGTGTAAAGCAGTCTCTGCTCAGCTAAAGGTCTCCTCGAAGCCCCTGAGGGCCACAGTTCTCCTTGGCTTGCAATAATTTATGAACAGTGTTGCCAGGTTTTATGAGACAGGAGTGTCAAGTTTGCAATACCTTTATCTATTCTGGACACGTACTCTGACTGTCTGAAATATCGATCAAAGATTGTGCCCAGGGTTTGGATTAAGACAAAGGACTAAGGGAAATTTGATTTGAATTCTTTATTTAGCAAGTGCCCTACTACAAAAGAAAGAATATGTATAATTGTATAGTTGTTTGAGATTTTAAAATGCTACCTACTTTCAGAAATAAGACATCAAGCCTACAGGGTGATCATTAAACCAGGAAAGAGCCATGGGCCATCTTTCAGCGGTGTGAAGGGACAAAAAGGCCTGGAAAAGAGTGAGATCTTCTTCTTGCCTCCCCAAGTAACACACCAAAATTCTGCTCGGGCCCGGGGCTGCATTTCCTTTTTGTCTCATCTCATTTTCCTCCTCAAGCCTCCCATCGTTTTTGTCAGGCTGTTTGTCCGCACAGCTCTATCTTTTTTTTTCTGCATCTACAGAACATTAAAAAAAAAAAAAACATAAGAAAACCTGGCACACCGTATGATGGGGAGAAAAGGGGCCACCCCATCATCCGGGTTCCTGGAAGAATTTTTTATTTTTTCAATACAAAAAAGGAAAACAACCTTTACACTGCTTAGGGCTATCCATCACCTTCCACCCCTTCCCCTGGCCCTTTAGTAACATTTTCTTTCAATTTTTGGAGGCCCCCAGGGGACAGGGGAAAACAAAAGGGGAAGCCGTTCAGTGTTCCCCTGGCCCTTTTAAATGCCTGGGGTTTGGAAGGTGAGCACCCAAAAAGATGGAAAATCCTCCAATTTCTGCGGGGAAAGCCCAAAGGGGTTTTCAAAAAAAAATAGATTTGCTGTCTGGGGAAACAAACACTCAGGTGTCGCCAAAGCCCCGGGTTTTAAAGGGGATGGCAGGCCCCAAGCGGAAAACCCGGTCCCTTTTCAGGGTTGTGAAAACGGGAAAAAAATTTAGTTGAAAGACCCCCCACTCCCTTACACAAAAAAATTTTTAAAGACCTTGTGCTGCTGTAGAGGCTTTACTCTCCCTTCAATGACCGGTAGGAACATAATTTTTTTAAAAAGAATTTTGGGGTAAAATTGCTCCCTTGCTTTAAAAGAAAAGGGTTTTGGAGGGAAACCATTTTCAGAGAACAAGACTATTAGGAAAGCATAGGGACCATGTTATTGCCCTATGCTGCAGGTGTTTTTGGTCTGAATTGTTTTGCCAGAGAATGTGCCTCATACCCAGAAGTTAACAGTGTCCACAACCAACCAGGATCTGAGTTTGATCCACAGACTAATACTCGATAATGCAGCATTACTGATGCTCAGAAAACAGACCTTTTATATGTGCATACACAGACTCACACACTGACCAAAACTTGGGTAAAAGGTGTTCATCATGACATAAGACTGAGGCCCCCGGGAAATTTAAACTTTTTTTCCCATAGTAGAAAATTTCTTGCCCCCCGTAAAACATTTAAAACCCAAACCCTGTTTTGACTTTTGAAAATGTTAATTTAAGAAACGTCTTTAAAACAAATTCCCTGTCAAAAACTGTTAAAATAATGCTCCCTAAAGTTAGTATGTTTTTCTGCTAACTCAATAAGGTTTACCTTCTTATAATATTTCGATACATCTTGGTAACCTTGAGCTACACTACTGACTCCTTCCAGTAATATCTCCTTTTTGGAACTCTTCTGAGATTCAAACTAAAAGTTTTTAAAAAACTGAATATATTTTTTCCAACTGCTAGCTAATTAACCAGTACCTAATGACATCACAGTGGGGTAACTTCTGGCTGCTATTGTCCTAATTGAATGCAAAGAAAGCCAGGAACAGTGTTGGGTTGGCATTAAGAGAAACACAGAAACACAAGTTAGAGCCCAATTAAAGCCCAAGTTAAAATTTAGTTATGATGTTTCTATTCCTTCCCCTCCAAGAATTGTCCTTTCTGCTTTCTTCTAAACTTTCCCTTTAGATTAAGTCAGGTATTTAGAATCCAAATTAGAACCTTGAGGTAACCTTTATGAGTGCAGAGAGACATTCATTCATACATTCATCTATACCCGCTTATCCTTGCAGAGTCGTTTGATGGGTGATTCCTGTCTCCGGCAGTCAATGGGTGTGAGGCAGGGTAAACCCTGGACAGGTCATCAGTCAATCTGAGAGCAACACAGAGACACACAGGACAAACAGCCATGCAGGACACACTCATCCCTAAGGGAAAGCTGGAGAGACCGACTAACCTAACAGTCATGGTTTAAGTCTGTGGGAAAAAGAAAGAGTACCCGGAGAAAATCAAGGCATGCACATGGAGAACAGGCTGGGATTCGACTGCAGGACCTTCTTGCTGCAAGACTACAGTACTAACCACTGGATCAACTAAGCCTGGGTCTAAGTTACCTTTGAGATTTCTCTTGAAGTAGTTTGACTTCATGTTTATTTTTCTTGCTCTATTGTTTCTTTATTTGTTTAATCGTTGAAATACATTAGTGAGATTACTAATAAGAAAATGACTGATTCAGTTAGTGTCTAGATCTAATATAATCATTCAGTTTAAATACTGAGAATAAATATATTTATTCTCTTTCATTGACTATAACTATTATGTAATTATTTCTTCAATGGCCTGGTTTTAAGTTAAAAATATAGACAAAAACTAAATAAATAGTCAATGAGAATCACAATGACTATAACGAACATGTGTAAGGAAATGTAGAACAAGTTTCGAGGAAGCTGGTAGGTAGACAGCATCTCCAGACATTTTGAGTTATTTCCTGGTGGATTTTATTCACATACATCATTAATTTCTGGCATTTTTTAAATGAAAGAGATAAATTTCTTTGTCTCTCACAATGGGGGGTTTCCACATGGGGTCGAGGTCACATGACCGCACCTTGGTATCGCCATCTTGGGTGGCAGCTGCAGCTGGTTTTCTTTGTTTTAGCATGAAATCAAAATCATATCAAATCATGAATGTTAAATCTTTGCAGTGAAAGCGCAAATAAATAAAATATTTATTTATATTTGAGTGTATTGGTGGGGATTGGGTCTGGCTTTTGTGACCGCCAGCCCGGATCTGGTCGGGCTGGATTTTGTGATCTCAAGCTATACTCAACCCCCAGATACAGTAATACCAGTCCACACATTTTTTCTCATGCATAAAATGATAAAATCAGGGACATTTCCGGGGACAGCTTAACCCGAGGACAGCTAGTCTAAAACGGGGACTGAAATCAGATATATGGGACGTTTGTACACCGTAGTTCAAACAGACCAGTAATATTTGAAATGGAGTGATAACGAAAATTTAATCTGGGAGACTCACCTACTCGTCCAGCTTCATCCACTGGCTCCTCCATGTGTCTCCGCTCCAACCAATCAGCATCAAGTCTGCAGTACTCTTTAGCCAATGATCCTTCAAGGCTCCGCATTTAAAGTCTCCCATTCATGGATCTCCCAACTGTCAGCCGAACTTTGCCCCTCCTCCACCCCCAAACTGTACCCACCTCCATCGGATTCTCAGCTTCTCCAGTTCTCTTATCATCAGGCCTCCTCTCCATCACCAGCATCGGATCCCGGGGAGAAGACAATTCTAATTCTAACTCTAAGACGTTCATTCAAGTTCATGTCATTCTCAGCATTCATGTCTTCCTCTGGGGTCTGAGGGCCAAACTAATAAACATCCGTTGTTAACTTCTCTAATTGCATTTCGGTTTCTTATTGTGAGTCTCTACAGGATTGAAATGTGTTTTACACGATTAAATGAACAATATATATATATATGAAATGCAAGCACTATTTTAAGCAATATTTTCTCAATAATAATCATAAAAAAAGAAAAATAACGAGCCCTAATGGACTGTCACATATTTTAAAGTGTTTTAAAACTTACCCTTCCTTCATTGTCTGATATGTGCAGCCAATCGTCCGGATTTGCGCTAAACAAACCAACATATGGATCCACCTTGTTCATGACCGCAATTTTCTTGAGGTACATGGCGCAATGAGGAGGCTGTAATGACTTTAGATACTTATCCATGGGCAAGAAAGTATGCAATGGTGCAATGTTCTGAAGAGGTGTGAAGCGACACGGAGCCACCCAAGATGGCGGACTGGAAGTTAGGAGGGGATTTCAGTGAAGTCAATGAAAAGGGTCCATTGTCAGTCTTGAGCCCTTATACAGGACTGAAACACACCTGAACCTCATCAGCCTGCACCATTAGAAACAAGGTTAAAGTAAACAATCTAAACAAACAACCAATACAATTATTAATCTAATTTACAAACTCACCTTCACAACTATGTGGTTTGCATTTACAACACTCCATACAGAGCAGCTTAAATGGTTACTTTAAAAAGAATAAATAATACTATTAAAAAAACTAAACGCTTCATTTAATTTTAACCCAGTGGTGCATTCAATGACATCATGAAACTTTACAAACAGGAAGTGTTTGGTCCTGAAGACCTGTCCTGAATGGAGAATTTGAACACAGGGACGAACATTAACAAATAAATAAAAAGATTTTGTCAACAAATAAAAAACATACCAAAACATTGTAGGGACATTAACAACAATCATATCAAATATTAGATGTTTGGTGGGACTAGTTATTTATAACTAACTTCATTCTATTGTAGGATAAATATTTTCTCTAGGTGTAATTAAAATCATTTTCCTTTTAATTTGTAAATGGACCTAAACAGGCATTGATTTATGGTTTCATTGTATTTTTTCTTCCACTTATGCTTTTTATTAACATTTTCATTCTTTACAACATAAAAAACAAACAGGTAAACACAACTTGGGGCTCTCCAGTCCATGTCGTAGCTTGCATAGAATATATTATGAAACATTTTGTCAATCGTCTTTCCCTTGTAGCGTCCTATGTCCCTTAAAGGTCGGAAGTCCATTTCCTTCATGGTGAGGCAGTTGTTAGTACTGTTGCCTTGCAGCAAAATGATCCTGGGTTCAATTCCAACATAAAGGAGTGGATAATTTAAAGTGGAAGCAAAATGATACATCTACAATATGTCTAAAAAAGGAGTGTCCACTTGTAATCAGCTCTCTTTACTCTAAGACCTTAAATTACATACATCATAATAAATTGCCTTCTGAAGTCACTTAATTGGTTATTAGACTACAGGTGTTTAGACTTTGATTTCAGTATAAATTTGGCTGTTCTGTGAAGGCCTCAAAAGCTTTGTCAGAGATCATTACTAAACAGGAAAGCTTCATGAAGACCAAGGAACTCAGTAGACAGGTCAGGAAGAAGGTTGTGGCAGAGTTAGGTTATAAAACAATATGCCAAGCTTTGATCATCTCAATTAGCACTGTTCAATTTAATTGTTTGAAAATAGAAAATGGGAAGAAACTGCAAACATGACCTAAACAGACAGGCGGTGCAACAAGAGCATTACTAAGAGAGGCAGTCAAGAAGCCTGTGGTAATTCTGGTCTTTCTGGGTTACAGAGATTCCCAGAAACTATTTGTTGTGCACTCCATAAATATGACCTTTATGGAAGAGGGATAAGAGTAGAGCAATTACTGAAAGGAAGTCATAAGAAGGCCTGTTTGCAGTCATTTAGGGTACACAGCAGATCAGATTAAACCAAAACTGAACTTTTTGACCGACATGTAAACACTATGTGTAGCAGAAAGCTAACACTGAACATTACTGTGAATATGCCATTTCCCATGTAGCATCATAGGAGCAGCATCATGCATTTCTTCAGTGAGGACAGGAATCAGAATTGCTGGGAAGATGGATGGAGCTAAATGCAGGACAATCAGCTGTAATTGCAGCACAAAGTAGGTCTTCAGCATATTGAGTCCAGGGAGTTAAAAGTGCATCACAAATTTTGTCAACCATGTATTCTTTTGCTTCCACGAGAACATTACAGACTACTTTGTGTTGTACTGTCTCATGAAATTCAAAGAAATACACTGAAGCTTGTGGTTTCAAGAGACTGTGAAAAATATGTTGTTAAGATGTACTGAAATATTTTATGTTGTAAAGTCTAAACAGTAAACATGCAAAAGATATTTATGAAATAACAACATAACAACAATGGTTTTCATTCTTAATTTGTCTTTATTAACTCTTGTCAATTTTTACATTTGTAACTAAATTGAATCCTGAGAAATTAAACAAAAATCTTTTTCTTCTTCCTTTAAGTGTGCTGTACAGTACAGAGCTCCTTGAAAAAAAGTATTTACTTGTCAGATTATTTTTCAAAAGTTTTGACTCTGATCGATGTGTGAAGATTATTATAATCTAGTAATTCTTCATAAATTTCTCCTCATACCTAAATCCTTGCTTTAGCTTTGATCTGTGAAAGAATGAGCTTTCTTGATGCCAAACAAATTGTGACCATTTTCAGAAGGGCCCTTGAGCAGAGTCAAGGTTGAGCATCTGCAGCTAGCAAAGGGCTGAAAACGGAGAAAGGATACATTTACATATTATGCACGTACATGTTAAATAAGGTGCAAAAAAAATTAATAAAAAGCATTCTTCTTAAAATGGTGCTTAAAAGAGAGGAACTCAGTCACACACAGTGTGTACCATAATGGAAAGTTGCAATAAATTATAACAACCAGCATCAGTTCTGAATTTTAAAGAACTGCAAAAATGCCCAATCTCACAAGCACCTACCTAACAGAGACATCTACATTGAGCAAATGAGCTCAGCGCTGAATCAAAACAATGTCAGATTCTACAAAAAGGTTGCTAAAGTTAGAATAACTAATCAATGTTGACATTTTTCTGGGATCAAAGCCCTTTACTTCCTCTCTTGACAATGATGCTTACATGCAATTTCTGCCCCAACACACAAAGGTGCTTTTCCCAGAAATCTCGGGGGCTTACACACACCAGCTACACCACTTACCATCTCAGCAAACAACTTGGAAATACCAACTCAGGCTCATCATAATGAAAATAAACTTTGCTTTACTTAGTGTGAAAAAAGTACACCAACAAACACTGCCTTTGTTTTCCACAACAACAGCATACGTCAAGTGGAGGCATGCTGTCTAACTATGAAGATCAAGCTTTTGATCATAGTTTTAAAACTAAATATCACATACAAAATCTGGTGCTTGAAGTCACCAGACCAGCATCAGAGTCCCAAAAGAGGGATGTATCAGCTTAGGCCCCCTCAGGCCCCTTATGACTGTCCTATCAGTCATAATGCCTACAGGGACATCAAGGCAAGCCAGCTCTGACCTAGAAACAAAATCTTTATAAATCCCACAAAAAAAAAAAATCCAGAACAACCAAGAGATTCAAACCAAACAACTTCCCTGCTGTAAAGTTATCTTGCTAACCAGTATATCACTGGGTCAGGGCCAGCCCGAGGTACAAGCGTACTTTGCAACAGTTTAGGGACCCCTGCTGGCCTGTGGGTCCAGTGACATCTTTAATTCAAACAAAACAAGTTGACAAAGCTATGATTTAACGCTAATTTAATTATTTGAGCTCCATTTTGAGTATTCACCAGAACAGGGAACAGTAATCTTTACAATTCAATTAAAAGAGCCATTTTTGTCCTCTCCCCTATAACAGAATACAATAGAAACATTGTTTATTATCCCACAGTGGGGAAATTCAGGTGTATCAGCAGCAAAGTAAAAGGCAAACGGAAGCATACAGGTATACACAAGATAAAAACTAATTAATAGAATTGACTGTACAGTAAGGGATAAATGTGCAACATGAGGAAAAGGTACAATACAAAAACACAAAATACATTTTATTTAGAACCATGAAACTTAGATGAGCCCAAAAAAACAGCAAGCCTTTGAGCACCTTCTTTATAAAATACACCTGAAGAATATTTACAGGATTAAAGGACTAATGTCCCAGCAGGATATAGACAGAACTCACCCATGTGTTTATCTTCAGTCAATTTGATTACTGCAACAGTGCCTTCACAGGTCTGTCTAAAAAGTCAAGCAGAGAGCTGCAGCTGATCCAGAAGGCTGCTGCCTGCATCCTCACTAAAAGACAGTAGAGCACATCACCCCAGTTCTAAGGTCCTTTCACTGGCTCAGTGGCTCTCAGAGAATAGACTTTAAAACAATTCTGTTAGTTTTTAAATCACTGAATGGCTTAGCACCAAAATACATTAAAGATGTATTGCTGTTGTTTCAACCTTCCAGATCACTCAAATCTTCTGGCTCAAGTCTACTCTGCAGAATCAGAATCAAAAAAGTGTTTACTAGGGATAAAGGCAAACTAGGATTTTCCACCTTGGAACAGACAGCGTAAAGGACCTCGCTGTCCACAGTGAGAAGCAGTTCACTGTAGAAGACGCCTCCCTCACAATGGTTGAGCTGGGCTCTCCTAGAAGTTAGGAGGAAGGTACAGAGCACCAGGAAATCTCTGACTCTTGGTCTAGATGTGGACCAGTTTCAATATTCCCCATAATGGGTAAGAACAGCTCTAGGGAGTTGCCTCCTCCCCAGGGAAAACATTTGATTTTATGTTAAAAAGTGAGCCTAAAATAATTCATTTTTAGTCTACAACTTTTCTTTGCTTTTCTTTACTTTTTGTTTCCTTTATCATTCCACTGCAAAGTACTTTTTTTATTTTCTGTCACTGCAAAGTACTTTCATTATGTAAAACACTTGTCATGTTGTTTTGTGGGTAAACTAAAGAATAACTATTTCGTATCCAATTTTGAGTTTTGGAACAAAGAAAAACATCAAATGTTTACAACAAATTAATGAAGAATAAAAACATTTAGCCTGCAGTCTAATAACAAAAAGAAAGGACTAAACAAAAAAATGAAAAACCTTGGATCAATGGAGTTGTTCTGTTGTGGATTTTCTATGTAAATATAGCACAGAATATTTAAAATGAATACAAGAACGATTTTTGTTTATCAGTTTGGTGAAGTACTGCTATTAGAAATGGACCTTTTTGTAATGGAAACAATAACCTGGAAGTTAACCATTACATATTGAACCTTCTGAGACACTGAGATTAATTTAAAGCAAAAATTTTAAATGTTTAATTTGTTTAGGAATTTGTATAATTATTTCTTAATGGTAAATGTTCTTCCCTGCTCAACAAATTAAATTAAAGGTCAGATTTTGGAAAATATTTCAGTCAGAGATTTTGCTTCTAAAATAAAAAAATGTATTTTAAGGCTTTTTACTTGTTTTCTACTGGGGTTCCAGTAACTGCAGAGGATGCTGGTGGTTGGTGATGTGCTGATAAATTAAACAATTATGCAAAATTGCCCAGCAATAATACTTAATTTTTTGGTTTTCAGATTATTCCTGGTCTCAACTCTAACGGTAGGTTGTGCTAAACAGTCTGATCCGTGCGAAAAGGTCTACTTAGCTCATCCTTAATGCTACAAACCCATAGTTGTGCATCTCAAACTCTGAGGGGCTACTGTTTACCTCTCAGAGATCGAATATTGATTTACTATTATCCATTTGCTGCATTAAAACACTCATTTTAACTGCTGCTAATGAGTGCTAGTATTTCTTTATGCTTCACCTGGTGAATTTTATTTTGCAGTTCATTACATTTTTAATATATATAATTATTACATTAACGTGTTGTACTTCTGGAAACTTCAGGTTAGTTATATGCCTCTGATAGATTAATTGCTTAACTGACAAGTGTTATAACTTTGTTTCAACACTGTTGCAGTTGTCTGAAAGGCAGTGTAAAATATTAAGTGTGTGTTGAATCTTTTTTTTCAAAAAATGAAGCTCATCAACTTATACGGAAAGATTTTAGACTCCAACATCATCATTAAAAAGATTTTCTCCCCTTTAGCCATAGGAGTATTTTGATGGATGCTTGTTAAATATTACTACAGGTAACCCACACCCCCCTACCTCCACCAGCCCTACACACCCACCACCACAAACACTATATGTGCTGCCAACAAACATTTCTCCAGGAAACTTAATCGAACAAGCAGATGCATGCTGCACGCTCGAATCATTAAATGAGGTAAATATCCCTGCCAGAGATTTAGTATTTTTTTTCCACAGTGGTAAAAAGTATTGTAAGTCCAGTAAAACAGTCTCCAATATGTTGTTGTAAATCGTTCTATATCCCAGCTACCTGCTGATTTCTAAATTTACTGCCCACCAACAAGGAAACAAATGGTCAGTCCAACTTATTGTTTTACTCTACCTCTTCAGGAGCAGTTTACTAAACTGTCCCTTATTGTGTAGTCCACACCATGTACCTGAGCCGGTGTTATTGGATTTGAGTCTTATCAATCATCACAGAGACATTACTGACACCAGACTGATGGATAATAGCTAAATAACCATACATTTCATACGTAGGCTGATTATGATTACAAAGTAGCAGTTCTTCTTAGAGCTGTGAATCTGTGTTTTGACATTTAATGCTTGCACTTGGTAACAATTGCTTTCTGTGTCAGGTTGTTATTTGTGCTCCAAACACTGATCATACTTTAAAGTACCAAAATCTTTTCTTTAATTTTTTTTTTCTATGAAAAAATCTTTCTACCTGAAAGCTGCTGCAATGTATAGTGTCTCTATGGCATCTCTGAAATCCTTCGCTAACTTTTTTCATACTGGACCAATGTAAATTATACAGTGAAGTTTATAGTGTGCATTTTTTAATAATTGAGGTGTCCAAAAAAGCACCTGGTAAATATACGAGCTTATTTATACACTATATTACCAAAAGTGTTTGTTCATCTTCTTTCACAAACATATGAACTTGAGTGACCACCCAAGTTCTTATCTACAGGGTTTAATATGATATCTGCCCATGCTTTGCAGCTATAAGAACTTTAACGCTTATGTGAGCTATTTATGGGAATTATTGACCATTTTTTCAGAAGCGCATTTGTGAGGTCAGACCCTGATGTTGGGCAAGAAGGCCTGGCCTATAGTCTAATTATCACAAAGGTGTTCTATCCGGTTGAGCTCAGGACTCTGTGCAGGCCAGTAAAGGTTTTCCACGGCAAACTCACAAATCCATGTTTTTATGGACCTTGCTTTGTGCACTGGTCAGAGTCATGTAGGAACAGGAAGGGTCCATCCACAAACTGTTAGTACAAAGTTGGGAGCATTAAACTGTCCAAAATGCTCGGGTTTGCAGTAGAAATAAGAGTTCCATCCATCCATCCATCCATCCATCCATCCATCCATCCATCCATCCATCCATCCTATAATCCTATCTGCAACGAACTTTACACTTGACACAGTGCTGTAAGGCATGTGCCATTTCCCATCAGTTACCAAAATGAATTGTCAGACAGAGAGGGATCATTCGTCAGCACAGAGAACAGGTCTCCACTGCTAGAGTCTAGGGGGCGCATGCTTTACACCACTGCATCCAACACTTTCCATTGCACTTGATGAAGCTTGATGTTCTAGCTTGGATCAAGCCGCTCAGCCATGGAAACCCATTCTGTAAAGCTCTCTATATACTGTTGTTGAGCTAATCTGAAGGCAATGTGAAGTTTGGAGGGCTAATAACTACTACTACTAACATCTAATGGCCCCTACTGTAATTTAATTTGCCCTATCACTTTGTGATGAGTTGCCGTCGTTACCAGCAGACAAATGTGTGATATTTAAACTCATTGTTGCTTTAATGCAATTAAAATTTTGCATTAAGCCCACTGCCATAATAACTCAATTTTACAGTGGTGTTTCCAGCTCAACATTTTCACAAAACAATCATGTTTTATAATGTGGAATTACACCAACTACTAATAAATTAGACACTTTTTAACTTTTTTATTACTTTAAATTTGATCCCAAAAAACTGTCTGATGAACACACACATTGGATGTAGGATGCTAGCAAAAGAAAATTAACAAGGGAAAACGCAGGGAGGTGGGTAAACATGACTTTTAATTGCTTTGAGCATAGTTACTACAGGTGTTTTTGATGCAGAATTAAGGATTGTACACTGTCATTCAATCTAAATGGATTTAAGAGCTATTATAAAGAGTTGACAAAATCTAGAGTTTTCAAAGATTTCACTCCAAAAATTTACATAACATGAAAAGAAAACAATTAGAAAGCAAAGAGGAAGTATGACGAATGCCAACCAAAGAAAGGCAGGAAAAAACTATAGCTGATGATTCTCTTAAATATTTTTGTTGTGTTTCACCCTAAGAAAATAGTAAAATGGTGTGTTCAGTTTTTAGTTGGTACTACAAAACATTTTTGAGTTTGAGTCAGAAAAATGAAACAGAACTACTTGAACTCAGAATGATGACTTGGAGTCCCCCAGCCAACACCTGAGTTTGGCTGTCGCACATGCAAAACTAAACAAAAGTTGCAGGACAAAACATTTTTTTATTTAATTTGCACTTCTGATAAAGTATCGCATTAACAAGTGGCTCACATAGCACTCTAAACATCTATTTTGATATGTCCTTTAGTAAATGAAAGCATAAAATGGAGGGAAATACACTGATTTGGTCTTTTAACTTTAACAGTAAGCAGCCTGGTCACTGAAGATGGCAACTTGCAAACTCCGATGCTTTTCTGATTTTCAGCAAATCTTACACGAAATCAAGTTCTGATCCAAGGTCTAACTTTTGAGCCAAATTGAATACAGCATATCATCAACAAAAAAGTCAATGAAACTGGCTCACACCAGATTGCTCCTAACACTGCCACCAAGTGGCATATGTATGCTATGTCATATAGGCACGTTTTATTAAAAGTAATTCTTCTCAGGTTGTAGTTCCTTTATGTTTTCACCTCCCATATATCCCAAAAGTCAATTTGTTAGTGGTAAGACTCACTTTAAGAAATTTTCTTTGGTAAATTGTCACTTTTAGATTACAAATATTCAAGTCACACTCATAAATACTTCTGTGAAATTTCTTAAAATATGTAAATGGGATATTTCAAATTTTCAATGGTAGTTTAAGTCTGATTTTTCCCAAATGCTGGAACTCTTGACATTCCTTCTCTAAACAATTTCCAGCCCAGTCGCTCATGTGTAAATATGGAGCCTGTTCAGGTTGTGGGTTTGAAGACAGACAGAGATGTAAATCTTAGGCTCTCACCAGACTGTTTTTCTCCAGCTAAACCTCAATGAGCCCTTTAGGCCACTCTCAGCCAGGCTCCAGTGTTTTGAAAACGTGTCAGCTGTTCTTCCAAACTATGTCGAGAAAATACGAGCTCCACATGTGTGTTTTAGACAGGATCTGGTGTGGATTATCATGCATCACTATCAGATGAGCTCCCCATAGTCATCAGTGTGTGGAAGCAGATAAGAAATCTTTACTGTTTACATATGATAGCACAACATGGACAGCAGTAATAAACCAAGATGCGTGTATTTGTTAGAACGGACAGTACCTGTGGCTGCCTGCATTCCCCACTAAGCAGTCACAAGAATAGGCACCAAAGAGAACAGCAGAAATGAGGCACCCACATAGAAACAGAGCTCCACATTCTTCATCTCTACCATCAGGCTAATAGGGCATTATTATGTTGCTGTGCAGACGAGGAGGTTGTGATTGCAGGTTCTGTGGGTGCTGATATTGTGTAGTATATTGAAGATGGTGTTTTTAGAAACCCTCACTGTCTAAGCTAATGACACTTTGAGCTTGTGAACCTGGAGCGTGGATTAACAGCTGACCTTAGAGCAGCAGAGTCTGGAAAATCATAATTAAGGTTGATTAAAGAACATTGCTGGCTTCTGTTTCTACATGTTAAGTGAGCTGTGGAGGTAGTAGGAGACCCGTGCCCCTTTCAAATGGGCAACTTCAAAGCTGAGCATGAATTATGTGCTCTTATGAAAAATCTTAAAAGGCGCCACTCTGAAGTATTCACTTACTGTAAGTTGGAATGCATTAAGGCAAAAACATATGTGGCTACATGCATGCAGGCAGAGGTATGTATGCAGGAAAGTCCAAATGCAAAATGAGTGTTGAAGCTATAACTTATTTTGTCAAAAGAAGAAAAAAAACAGAATTCTTTGGAAAGCCAACCAGTCATTACTGCAATTATCCCTATGGCATTCATGGTATAATTAGCTGAAGCAGGCAGCTGTGGATCTATAAATACGGGAGACTAAACAACAGTAAACAAAGGGACAACCGCAACCAGACGCTTCTCACATCAGACTTCAGCCCTCTCCCACAAACTCAAACAGCAGCAGCAGCAGCAGCGCCAACGGTGACAGCAGTGAGAGCAGCAGAAGCTAACTCAGCAATTGGATCCACACAATTAAACTTGGCTTAAACTTACCTTGCCCCAAAGAGCTCTTTACATTGATGAGGTCTGCTGTTTTTAACACACTGTTTGTCTGGTTATCCTTTTCGCTTATATATCCTCTGAAAATCAAATCAAGTGCTTGTCAATTTTGTTCAGTGTTCAGTCAAGCCTCCATCAGGATATATTAACTATTATATTATAACTATCTGGTCTTTGTATTAGCAATAAATTATTTATGTAAAAAACAAAAATAGAAGCAGTTGTTAAAAAGATTAAATAAATAATCTGAAATGTATGACAATGTTGGAAAATAGCATCAGGAAGAAAGCCTATAAGGCAAACTGGGCCAAAGAAAGCAAAACCACCACATCATACCGGCTGCCTCTAAAGTTAAGCCCAAAATTATGAGCTCCAAGTTTTCGAGGTCGGAAGGCCACCTTGCCATCACCTTAATCTTTAGGTCCTTCCAAAGAATCACTGAGATTCAACATTTGTGAGGCCACTCTAAAATGGTAATTTTCCTTCCAGTAAAAAGAAACATGTTGGTAAAATGAAAATATTGCTTCTCCAAGGATTGTGAATAATTTTAGGCCTAACTATATAAAAAACAGGTTTATCAGACTTTATCAGGCTAGAAAATTCGAAGTCACAAAAGACACATTTATGGTCCGAGGATTAAATATAATTTCTCTACAAGTATCCACATTGAAAAGATTTAGGCATGTTAGAAATTATTACTAATACTTTAAGCTTCTGCATGAATTCTTAGGTGCATGTGATGTTTATTGGCATATGTTTACCCATTCCTCAATAGCAAAGGGAGCCCATTTGTTAGGTGATACACTTGTAGAGTGAGTAAGCTACATTAAAGCATATTCAGGTTCATAAAACAATCAGTCTAATAATCTATCAAAACTCAATTAGTATATTAATCTTACCAGTCTGAAGAACAGATTCTTCACCTTTCAACTGAGTTATTTCTGTCAACTAAAAATAAGCATGTGGAGGTTCTGAATAACAACATAACTTTCTTTCTGATGGACAATAAACAGGTTTAATCTTTTTTTAAAAACGGGCGGATTTTCTGTTATGAATTAAATATTTTTGCTACCAGAACACTGTATGAAGGATGAAAACAAAACCTCTTTTAAAATGCATCGTATTTAATTGTCATTTTGAAGAGAAAGGTTTCAGTTTTCAGGGGCAACTTTAATAGCTACCTTGAGTAAAAAACTTTAAATTAGATGAAGTATCTGAAAACAAATACAATTGTCTCAAGTAAATTAATAATAAAAAGCATTTTTTACAGTTTCCACTGAAAAAAGTAACAAACTTACACTGCTGACAAGTTACTAGAGATTCACAGCCAACAGACTGCTCCACACTGAGCTCTTGGAAAATTATTATTTTTGCAATAGCTGCACAACATCTTGAATTGCAATTGACTGTAATTATCTGTAATACTGCCATAGCAAAGAACTGCTCTGATGCAAAATTTTGTTGGCAATTATATTTCAAGTGCCATGCATTCATTTTCCACTTTCTAATAAAATATTTAGTCAGTGAGGTGGACTTGCACTGCCCTTTTTTTTCAGTTTAAGACCAAGAAAATCAGCTGACTGATCAGGGATAACGTTGTGGAGAAGATTAAAACAGAGTTAGATTATGAAACAGGATTCCAAGCATTTAACATCTCATAGAGCACTGCTCAATCCATCATCCGAAAGTTAATGACTCGACTGCAAACTCACCAAGATGCGACCATCCACCACTGGCTTGGCAAGAAGAGCAATTATCAGAGAAGAGTCCCACAATGACTGTGGAGGAGCAACAGAGATCCACAGCTCAGATAGAAGAGTATACCGATATGACAACCAGTTCTGAAAAATCTGTGCTTTAGGGAAGGCTGGCATGAAGAAAACTTTTGATGAAACAAATCTACATGAAGTCCCATTTGCAGTTTACCACACGCAGTCATGCAAAACAGTATAGACAGCTAAAAAAAAAAATCACACTGCTTATCACCCTGAAAACACCTTCCCCCACTGTGAAACATCGTGGTGGCAGCATCATGCTGTGGAAATATGTTTCTTTAACAGGGACAAGGAAGTTGGTCAGTTGGTGGGAAGATGGAAGGAGCAAAATACTGGTAGAAACGTCAAAGAAAAACTGTTAGTTCTTCAAAAGATGTGAGACTAGGGTGAAGGTTCATGCCACACTAGTAAGATTGAAAAACATTTTCAAAACAATGTCTCATTTTCCTTCCACTTCACAATTAAATCCTACTGTGTGTTGGTCTATCACAAAAATTCCAAATATAAATACACTGAAGCTTTTGGTTGTTTGGACTGTGGGAGGAAGCCGAAGTACCCGGTGAGAAGCCACGCATGCATGGGGATGCAAACTCCATGCAGAAAGACCCCTGCCTGGGAATCAAACCCAGGACCTTCTTGCTGCAAGGCAATAGTGCTATCAACTGCGCCACCGTGCAGCCCCATTATAGAATGTGAAAAAGTTTAAATGGTATAAATGATATCATGAGAATATCTACCTATTCTCATGTCTCTGCACAGATTAAGAAAATAATTAAGACATTTTATACTGCTTCATAGCATACAGTAGTTTCACAGGGAGGTCTGGGCTTTAAAATACAATGATAAAGACTGGAAGAGATGGAGGCATAACAGAGACATTACACAGTAGCCCCAAAGAGTCAAACCGCTAGGTTAATTACATCAATCGTCCTTCCATGCGTTTTAGGACCATCATTAACACTTTTAACATTGGACAAAACAAATCTACCAAACATTTCTTTAATAATTGCCATATATGGTCAATTATCATAATGACAAACATGCATTTCCTATTTAATCTCTTACACTTCAAATACAAACAAACTGGGGAACCATGACAGCATCATATTGCATTGTTTACACAAAAATCAGAGCAAGTTTTCTTTTTTCACAAAGTTCATGCTCCACAGATAAACAGCCTTGTCTCCTCTTTCTGTGGATTATATGCATCGATGGCAGAGTTGTTGCTGCTCAAAAGGTTGCTCGTGTGTGCAGTTTGCAAGGAGGTGGGGTTGTTTGGTTGCTGCATCCTCTGTCTTCATTACATCTGCCCGCTCCACATGTCTTGTCATTTCCTTAAAGTTCTCCTGCAAAATTCCTTCTGCAGGTCAAGGTTAAGTTGCTTTTCCCTGCGAACACAAACCTACGAATTTAAAAAAATAACCAAACTGGGTTCACTCTGATTTGGTACTCAGAAAACATCAGGTTCAATCTGTAATGTATAATGACTGCAAGAAGGAGTCATAAGCTTAAACAGGAAAATTTAGCAAAATGGTATAATTTATGTCAGAAATGACAGCTGAAAACATTGTCGGCTTCGTGCAGACATTTTATGATGTTTTCATGGCCTCTGTCATAAACAGCACATGACTTCATGAATATTTTGAAGAATGCTCATCCAAATTCAGAACGAATAAAACTCAATAGAGAAAAAAAAACAGCCTCTGGAAGAGTTAAAAAAAAACTAAACATTACTCAAGAAGTTCATATCACTTCCCGTTAAGCAGTAAATTATTCACAATTAACAGTTTTTTCAGTGCTCTGGTCTGGTGAGGTTTACTACACTACTCTGAAAGCTCACTCCTCACATCTGCTTAGTGTGCCACCTGGCTCTGCTCTCACAGAGAAATGACTTAAAGCGCAACTCAAAAGAATCAAACAGATGTGTTTTCCGTGCTTGAATATCATGCCAGACAAGTCAAACAAAAATATGACGTAGCTGCTAACCGCTGATTCTGTGAAACGACTAAAGGAGCTACATCCATTAACATTTACTTTTCCTTCCCATAGAAAGTACTCCTGGATCAGTGCTTCTTTGTTCTCTTTGTGTCTCTGCTCTGTTCTCTCAAACCTCCAGTCGGTCGTGGCAGATGGCCGCTCACACTGAGCCTGGTTCTGCTGGAGGTTTCTTCCTGTTAAAAGGGAGTTTTTCCTCTCCACTGTCGCTACATGCATGCTCAGTATGAGGGATTGCTGCAAAGTCAACGCCAGTGACTGTCCACTGTCTCTACATGCTCATCCCGGAGGAGGGAATGCTGCAAGTCACTGACTGGATGCAATCTGCTGGGTTTCCTTAGACAGAAAAACTTTTTATCCAATTTGAATAAATAACTAACTCTGACTGCACTGTTCAACGGTTGGGACTAATTGGAATGTATGTACCTGACTTTGTGAAGTGCCTCGAGACAACATGTGTTGTTAATTCGCGCTATATAAATAAAAAACTGAAAACTGAACTGAAACTGATTGGCAAAGTTTTAGTAACATAAACAAGCCCAGCAAGAGAGATTTCATATCTGGACTTACAGTGTGCAAAAGATTTAGGCAGTTGTAAAAAAAATGCTGTAAACAAAGAATGCTTTGCTTGCTTTGAAGAAGAATATCAGAAGAATCTGATATTTCTTTAGCTATATTTCAGTCCCTATCAGAGAGAGACGCAGCAGAGTCAGGAGAAGAAAGTCAGCTTTCATCAGATGGCAGAACCCAAGTGCTGCAGCGTGTGGACGGCCTAAAATGAAAAATTAAGCATTTTAAATGGTTTAACTTCTGCGGAATGAGTGGTTTTGGACATGCTACCGCATTTATCACTGGTTTTTATTGCACGATCTGCGTATGATTCTAGCAGCTCCTATGGGCTCAGCTGCGGACTGGACCGGACCTACCACAGCAGATACATATAAATTCAGGGTTACAGTACATATAGCATTGAGTGAAACAACCGGAGGTGAAGTGAGCAGCATGGAGTAGTCGCAGAAAACACAAGGGATGATTCAAGATCTGAAGACACTACCTAGTGTCATTTTTAAAACTTTATTAGAATCTTTAGAGAAACATTTATGTAAATATATCGAATGAGTGTGTAATTTATCTTTTTTTAACCATAATAATCATAATAATTTTCTGATCCCCTCCCTGGGCTGCCACCTTACCGTGATGGAGGGGTTTGAGTGCCCCAATGATCCAAGGAGCTATGTTGTCAGGGGCTTTATACCCCTGGTAGGGTCACCCAAGGCAATCAGGTCCTAGGTGAGGGATCAGACAAAGCGCAGCCCACAGACCCCTTATGATGAATGCCATAAATGGAAACAATGTTCCCTCGCCCGGATGCGGATCACCGGGGCCCCACTCTGGAGCCAGGCCTGGATCTGGGGCATGCTGGCGAGCACCTGGTGGCCGGGCTTTTACCCATGAAGCCCTGCCCGAAGAGGAACCGTGGGCCCCCCTTCCGATGGGCTCACCACCCGTGGGAGGGGCCAAAGGGGTCAGGTGCAATGTTGTATGGGTGGCGGCCAAAGGCGGAGACCTTGGCGGTCTGATCCTTGGCTGCAGAAGCTGGCTCTTGGGACGTGGAATATCACCTCTCTGGTGTGAAAGGAGCCTGAGTTGGTGTGCGAGGTAGAGAGGTTCCGGCTAGAAATAGTGGGGCTCACCTCGACGCACGGCTCTGGCTCTGGAACCAGTCTCCTTGAGAGGGTTTGGACACTCTTCCACTTTGGAGTTGCCCTTGGTGAGAGGCGCCGAGCTGGGGTGGACATACTTGTTGCCCCCCATCTCGGCACCTGTACGTTGGGGTTCACCCCAGTGAACAGGGTAGCCTCCCTTTGCCTACAGGTGGGGGGACGGGTTCTGACTGTTGTTTGTGCTTATGCACCAAACAGCAGTTCAGATTACCCACCCTTTTTGGAGTCCTTGGAGGGGGTGTTGGAGAGCGCCCCTCAGGGGAACTTCCTTGTTCTGCTGGGGGACTTCAACGCTCACCTTGGCAATGACAGTGAGACCTGGAGGAGTGTGGTTGGGAGGAATGGACCTCTCATTCCGAACCAGAGTGGTGTTTTGTACTTCTGTGCTCATCATGGATTGTCCATAACTAACACCATGTTCAAGCATAAGGGTGTCCATATGTGCTCTTGGCAACAGGACACCCTAGGCCGAGTTCAATGAGCTACTTTGTTGTCGTGTCTTCTGATCTGCGGCCGCATGTCTTTGACACATGGGTGAAGAAGAGAGTGGAGCTTTCCACTGACCACTACCTGGTGGTGAGCTGGCTCCGATGGTGGGGGAGGATGCCGGTCAGACCTGGCAGACCCAAACGAATCTTGAGGGTCTGCTGGGAACGCCTGGCGGAGTCTCCCATGAGGCGGAGCTTCAACTCCCACCTCCAGGAGAGTTTCACACACGTTCCTGGGGAGGTGGGGGACATTGAGTCCGAGTGGGCCATGTCCTGCGCCTCTATTGCAATGCAGCTTACCGGAGCTGTGGTCGCAAGGTTTTTGGTCGCAGCAGCAATCCTCGAACCCGCTAGTGGACACCGGCAGTGAGGGATGCTATCAGGCTGAAGAAGGAGTCCCACCAGGTCTTTTTGGCCTGTGTGACTCCAGAAGCAGCTGATGGGTACCGGCAGTCCAAGCGGCATGCGGCTCAGGTGGTTGCTGAGGCAAAAACTCAGGCGTGGGAGAAGTTTGGAGAGGCAATGGAAAATGACTTCCGTACAGCTTCGAGGCGATACACTACCAACACTGTTTACAGTGGGGAGGGTGTGCTGTTGACCTCAACTCGGGACATTGTTGGTCGGTGGGCTGAGTACTTCGAAGACCTCCTCAATCCCACCGGCACATCTTCCACTGAGGAAGTGGAGCCTGGGGACCTTGGGGTGGGCTCTCCAATCTCTGGTGCTGAGGTCACTGAGGTGATTAAAAAGCTCCTCAGTGGTAAGCCCCCAGGGGTGGATGAGATTCGCCTGGAGGTCCTTAAGGCTCTGGATGTTGTAGGGTTGTGTTGGTTAACGTGACTGCAGCATCGCGTGGATATCGAAGGCAGTTCCACTGGATTGGCAGACCGGGGTGGTGGTCACCCTATTCAAAAAGGGGGACCGTAGAGTGTGTTCCA
Source organism: Crenichthys baileyi (assembly GCA_036173005.1). Taxonomy (NCBI): domain Eukaryota; kingdom Metazoa; phylum Chordata; class Actinopteri; order Cyprinodontiformes; family Goodeidae; genus Crenichthys; species Crenichthys baileyi. The sequence continues at coordinate 152,797 of JAHHUM010001155.1, read as the reverse complement.
ACTATAGGGGAGTCACACTCTTAAGCTTCCCTGGTAAGGTCTATTCGGGGGTTCTGGAGGGGAGGGTCCTTCGGATAGTCGAACTTCGGATTCAGGAAGAGCTGTGGGGTTTTCGTCCTGGCCGTGGAACACTGGACCAGCTCTACACCCTCAGCAGGGTCCTGGAGGGTGCATGGGAGTTCGCCCAACCAGTCTACATGTGCTTTGTGAACTTGGAAAAGGGCGTTCGACTAAGTTCCCTGGGGAATCCTGTGGGGGTTGCTCCGGGAGAATGGGGTACCAGGCCCTTTAATACGTACTGTTAGGTCCCTGTATGACCGATGTCAGAGCTTGGTCCTCATTCCCGGTAGTAAGTCGGACTCGTTTCTGGTGAGGGTTGGACTCCGCCAAGGTTGCCCTTTGTCACTGATTCTGTTCATAATTTTTATGGACAGAATTTCTAGGTGCAGCCAAGGTGTTGGGGGGATCCCTTTTGTTTGCCTTAGGATTGTGTCTCTGCTTTTTGCGGATGATGTGATCCTATTGAGTTGATCAGTTTGTGATCTAAAGCTCTCACTGGAGCAGTTCGCAGCCGACTGTGGGGGGGGGCGGAGTTCAAGTGTCTTGGGGTCTTGTTCACAAATGAGGGAAAAATGGAGCAGGAGATCGATAGACGAATTGGTGCTGCATTAGCAGTGATGCAGGCGCTGTATTGGTCTGTCGTGGTGAAGAGAGAGCTGAGTCAAAAACCGAAGCTCTCAATTTACCGGTCGATCTATGTTCCTACCCTCATCTATGGTCATGAGCTTTCGGTCGTGACCGAAAGAACAAGGTCACGAATACAAGCAGCCGAAATGAGTTTCCTCCGCATGGTGTCTGGGTTCTCACTTAGAGATAGGGTGAAAAGTTCAGTCATCTTGGAGGGACTCAGAGTAGAGCCGCTGCTCGGGTGGCTCGGGCATCTGGTTAGGATGCCTCCTGGATGCCTCCCTGGTGAGGTGTTCCGGGCACGTCCCACCGGGAGGAGGCCCAGAGGAAGACCCACAACACGCTGGAGGGACTATGGCTGGCCTGGGAACGCCTTGGGTGTTCCCTCGGATGAGCTGGCCCAAGTGGCTGGGGAGAGGGAAGTCTGGGTCTCTCTGCTTAGGCTGCTGCCCCCGCGACCTGACCCCGTATAAGCGGAAGACAATGGATGGATGGATGAAATAATTTCTGATTATTATTATTAATAATAAAATAATAATTTAGTATTTTTAATTACTAACAATAACTGCCAATATGTAAATGCACTTTCGGGACAAGGAAGGGTTCTTACCTGCTGAGCCTTGATCCGTTTAGCAACAACAAGCAACAACCTTTTGTTTGGTGATAGATATCCTGACCTCTGACATACTTCCTCTTGCGATCTCAGAGGTTCGTGTTCGCAGCAGTTTGCTGAAAAGTCCTCCTATCACAACTGGTTGTGCTTGGTGGGACCTGTGCATCTGTCACTTGTCAGTTTTCCAGCTCTGATCCTCTTCACTTCAAGAAAGTAGTGCAGACTCAGTATCGCTGCCACCACCAGCAATGCACCGTTTCACCACATTAACACTGTTTTTAAAGCAACTTGGCTTCTACCTGAACTGTTTCTCATTGACGCTCACACAATGATTGACCGGAGACTTCCTCTTTAAAACTTTTACATCGAAATATGCCTATCTTGTGTCACAACTGTCTTTTATCACGTCTTTAATCCTGATATCATGTCAATTAGTACTACTACTTTAAGATGTTTTCTTTTAGTTTTTGCTTTTGTGGAGACTTTAACACTATTCAAAAAACGGCCGCAACCCTAGTGGCGAGCTTGAAAACTGCATTACAGTCCTGCCTTAAAAACGTAGCTTTGTATTGTCATAAAATGCAAAATAAATGAGAATAAACCACATTCCAAGTCATAATACCAAACACTATATAGAATAACATGCAAAGGTTATGCAAAGAACAATATAAATCTAAAACATGACATACCTGTGTTTGTGTGTGTGTGTGTGTGTGTGTGTGTGTGTGTGTGTGTGTGCGCGTGTACATATGCACGGTTGTTTTTCCTGTTTGTCTCTGAGCTCTGAGCCCGTCCAGGGTATACCCTGCCTCCCACCTATTATCCTCCGGAGATACTGTAAACACCCCTGCAACCCCAATAGGATTAAGGTGGTGTAAAAAATGGGCCGATGGTATATTTGTTTTAAAAAATTCAGCTTACAGTAAGGCTTCTTAATCAATTAAGTTCACATTAGACATTTATTTATGATATCTAAAAAGAGGGAAACAGTTCAATTTATTCAATTAAATTTAATTATGAATGCAACAACTTTTCTGCTTGCAGGTTTTACTTTCTCTTTAATAGCACAAAGCCATGCCCCAGATCTTTAACAGGGTAATAAAATACACACATAAGTGCAAACAAGTGTTGTTTGCAGCGAGGCAAATCATCAGGTGGAATACATCAATAGTAAAATCTTTTGGTCAGATTTGCTTCAGATTGCATCAGTCTCTCTACTTTCGGAGCACAGAGAGGTTAACTTCACTCAATACAAAACCTCAGGAACCTTTTCAGCCAGAATCCCTCTGTGTTAGCAATGTGTCTGTGTGTCTGGCTCATCCTGGGCCCAGTAAAACATGCATAGCTATAGTTTATGTGGTCGTTTCTGAGTCTTTACAGCTTGAATCCGCAAGCACGGAGCCCCAAGTAGTTTAATGAGGGAGTGTTGGAAGGAATTGGCTGAACATCACACAGGAAACGGGCCTCATCACAGCACACTGCAGAAACACCCAGCTGGAATTTTGGAGGAATTTACTTTAAAAACAATGGTTGAAGAAGGGAGGAGTAAAAAAAGGAGATCCAAGAAAAGAAACAAGAGGAGAGATAGCAACAGTGCGCAGAACTTTATAGTGTCTGATGCCACGTCAACACCAGAAAGACAGAGTAAAGAAGGGTCTGTTTTTCTTTTGTTTTGTTTAAAATCAACATCAAACTTCACACACTGACGCAGAACCACATTTGGACCATGTTAAATTTTTTTTATTTAAAATAAGAAACAGTTCATGGCCTCAGAAGAACAGCTGCCTCTTGGAAAGCTCTTGATATTGTCTTCCAACTTCAGAGTTCCCATTTAAAACAGATTAATTCCACAGAATGAAAACAGCATGTTTTTAAGCCCCTCTGTTTCCATCCCAGGTGGGAATTGCATGCAATGTCACAGTCAATTTCAAGAGAATTATGGGAAACAATGTGGCTCTCTGCGTACAGGTTCTGTTAAATAATAAAGTTTAATTTACTCTGTGTAAAGAGCTAAAACCAGAACTCCACACTAACATTTATGTTGCTTTGCAGAGCGGTTTCAGTCCCATGATTCTTAATCTTTCCTGTGGGCATCTGGTAAAGGCCTGCTTGCGTTTCTTGGATTTCTTTCCTTTCTTCTTTAATGTGCACATCACTGAGGGAAGAGAGTTGGTGGCTCACTTCCTTGAAGGTCTGTTAACCGGCACTAATTTGAAGGACGCAGCTGCAACACTTAAGCATTGGAGTTAACGTCTGCACAATGTTCTTCTCGTTAAGGTTTGAGAGAAAAATAAAAACAAGTAGATGCTGCACAGATTAGAGGTTGATCGCACAGAATTCTCCTGTCTGTTTTTCATAGCAGCACTTGACTGATGAAAAGAGACATGTTAGCAGACTGTACAACTTCCTGTTTCCACAAAGACCCAGGGTCGTATGCTGTGAAATACTTTCACTTTATCCTCTCAAAGTGAACCATTCTTTAGTTTGTCTCTCGCTGTCACATGATGGCTGTACATTCATACTTGTGTTGTTTGAACAGATGAAGGTGGCACCTGCAGGCTTGTGAGGGTTTACAGGTCTCTTCCTGATATGTTTGGTGATTTCCTTTCATTTTCCCCTGATGCCACACAAGGAGGCTCCGTGATTGAGATGTTGCCTTCAACAAGTGGAAATAATTTTAACAAATATTTTACCTCTTTTACTGAAAACATAATATTTGCATAAAACAACACTATCTCACATGTTCTCTGATCTGTTTTTTTACAGTGATATCTTTTATACAGACTGATAATAGATATAATACAAACTACATGTCATGGCATTGTGTTAGTCAATAAGAAATATGTATCAAATGTGGAAAGAGCAAAAACCAAAGCTGCTGTAATATTAAATAGTTTATATGGTGACAGCCTAAATTCTTTAATACAGTAAATTGTAATCATCAGATTATTTCAATAAAACTTCCAGAGCTTTAAAAAAATAAACTAAAAGAGGCTGTCCTATCTGTTTTTTTCCAAAAGAAGGAACCTAACCATAAAAGGACCTGCTTGGACATTAAGAGTCGGGCTTATCACAGTTATCCTTTAGAAAATTATGTCATAGAGTTCAGGTTGTGGGTAAGAAAGAGAACAGGAACAGCTTAATCAGATTGTTGTTCCTCTCATCGTTTCTAAAACTCACCCTCTGATAAAACAGCTACATTGAACTTTGCTGTGGGCCCAGGCCATCAGGCTTCATATCTACCAAAGGGGCATAATTTTTTCTACCAATGTACCAAATAGAAAATAATGAAATCTAATTAAAAAATGAAGTAAAACTCTGTGCAACGTGTCTCCGAATAAAAAGCCCAACAGTATTATTAAATTATAAGCAAAATCTGTATATCTGAACTGCACTGCTTTCTTTATCATCATGTGAACAGAGTAAACAAAGTAGAGCTTTTTGTAATGCAATGTGGCAGCTTAGTTACACGGTGGAGGGTTTATGATGCTGTAGGATATGAGTTTTCTCAAAGCAATTATAACCACAGATTGAAATGTGAAAGTCTTGGGTAATTTGTTAATGTAAAGCAAACATCAAGCAGAACAACCTACAGACTCCTATGGTTATTTGGACTTGAAGTCAGTTAAAATGTTTTGAGGAGAGCTATAAACACAAATAAGATGAGGCAGAATCTACCTGCAGCAGGTTGAAGCTTTACAGAGGGTTACATGTTTAAGATTTTTGTGAAGGACACTAGCATTTACCGTCCATCCATCCATCCATCCATCCATCCATCCATCCATCCATCCATCGTCTTCTGCTTATCCGAGATCGGGTCGTGAGAGTAACAGCTCCAGGAGGGAAACCCAGACATCCCTCACCCTGGCAACATCCCCCAGCTTATTCTAGGGGATCCCAATACGTTCCCAGGTGAGATGGAATATATAGTACCTCCAGCGAGTATTGGGTCCTCTCCGTGGACCTCCAAAGAGAGGCATCCTGGTCAGATGCCAAAGCAATGGCTCTACTTCGAGCTCGCCCCAGATGAAGGAGCTCTTCACCCTATCTCTGGCCACCCTATATGGGTGGGTATATGTGTAAGTTCATTTCTGCTGCTTCTATGTAGAATTGCCTTATTTTCTTCATTCTGCATTTCTCTTAACCATAAGTAGGGGTCAGAACTCAGATGGTAAATCCAGAGCTTTGCTTTTTGTCTAAGCTCTTTCTTCACCAAAACAGATGGCAGCAACACCCATGTTACAACAGACAAAGCTCCAATCCATCTGTCCATCTCCCGTTTCACCTAAATGATAGACATGCAAAGTGTTCGAATCATTCACTGAACTACACAGTTGAATGCACACATACACACGGGTCTTTTATCTCTGCTGCTATGGCACACACACGCCAATGTAGCTCCTAAGCCAGCAGTTTGTTCAGGCTGCATTCGACCAGCACAAGAGTTTCTGTGGATGAAAGGAGGAAAGCAAGAAACATTTAGGGAGTATAGGAATATAGCGACCAAGATCAGGAGGTTTATTTTTTAATTAATGAGGATAACTTGTAAGTGCTCAGCATGACATTTTAAAAGTTTGCTTTGTCTGAACATTAGGCTGAAAGTCAGCAATTTCTCTGAAACGATGCAAAGCAGAGAATAATAGCTTGTCACATCTGACAAGCTAAATCAAGCAATAAAAAATTATCTTAATTAAATCACCAAATTCATCTGTGATAGATTATATTGTGCACAGAAAACTGAATTCTGCACCATGCATGCAGAATTAACATTCTGTTATGCTTTCTTTAACCTAGATGTCAGCATGAGCTCATTTTCTGATGGAAAACATTTTGGTGTGTTAAATGAGAAAATATCTCACTGTTTTATACCTGGCAGTGTGAAAAGGTCAGCTCTGTCAGAGGGTGACGTGTTTGCAGACCAGATCCTGCTGCTCCTCTAAAGCTGATCCTCTGGCTCCACCATGTGACAACAAATATCTCAAAGATATCTCAAAGAAATCATTCCCAGCCTCCTAAAGATCTAAAGTGTTTGGTCAACATGTCATTGTTGTTAAAGCTCAGGAAAAAAAAATTAAGGTCAGGCTCTGCTGATGTTCAGTATCTTTTTCAAAGACTTCAAGCCAGAGCGGGGAACAAGTGTGCAAATATTTTTAAATTGAATAAAAGTTAAGAGAAAATATGGAAATATGTTATAGATCACAACCTGTTTCAGCCACGCCCAGTCACCACACCCCTCCTGCCGTAAGTCGTACCGTGGAGCCAACAAATATCAATTTTAGAAAGAGTCACAGACTGTGTTTGAAATGCAAGTTGCTTTTTATGGAAGAGTAGAAAGAAGAAAGCTAAGATGTTCTGTTTGTAGGTAAAGCAAAAACACTACTCCCAAAAAGTTAGGGATATTTGGCTAACGGGTAAAATTATGCATACAATACATACAATTCAATAAAAAATAAAAAAAAACTTTATTAATCCCAAAGCAGTCCCATGCAGTTGTGATAAGCTCATTTAATCAATTTATTAAAACAAAGCCAACAACAGTGGTGGGTATACCACAACAAAAATATTAATGTCTCAATAATGCTTCATGTGCTCTTGAGCATCAATTACAGCTTGACGACATTTCATGCCGTTCACAAGTCGACTGTCTGCGGAGCCATGGCATCCCACTCTTCTAGTAGGGTGGTCCTCAGGTCAATGAGGTTCAGAGGCACATAACTCTGCACCTTAGAACCTCAGGTCAGTGAGGTTCTGAGGTACAGAGTTATGAGCCTCTTGACTCAGCTGATCCCACAGGTTTTCTATGGGATTCAGGCCTGCAGGCCACTCCATTCGCGGTACCGCAGTCTCCAGCAGCCTTTCCCTAATGATGTGACGTCGATGAGTTGGAGCATTGTCATCCATGAAGATGAAACTAGGTCTGTGTTGTTCATGCAGGGGCACAATGACTAGATTAATGGTTCATCCTGAAATTTCACCCAAAACCAAATACTCCTAACATTTTAAGTCGAGTATGTGGAAGAAATCTCTACAGGTGTTGGAGACATACCCCAAAAGACTTGTTGCTAGGATTTCAGCAAAAGGTGGTCCTACAAAACACAGTATTTACTCAGGTGGGTTAAATACAAATGCAAGCAGCCTTTTCCAGATTTCTATTTGCTAAAGACTTGTCCATGTCTTCCACTTCACAATAATATACTATATTATGTTGTGATATAAAAGTCCAATAATAAAAAAATATTAAAGTTTATGTTTGTGACATGACAAATATGAACTTTAAGGGGTACAAATATTTTTGCAATACACTGTATGTAAACTTCAAACTGGTCATTGAGCATTTCCTACAAATATTTACAAATTAAAAATGAAGGATTTATGGATTAAAAAGCCTAATTAAACAAAAATCAGTTCTGCAATGAAAAAATAAGGCATCCATTGACAAAATAAGCCTCGGAGGAATCAAAAAGATGAAAACGCAGGCAAGACAAGGAGAACAGATATAGAATTTATTTTCAATATCCATTGCAAAGAATAAGAGGTGACACAGCTTGAAACAGATAATACAGAATTTATTTTTCAACCAGAAGTAGGAAAATACATAGGTAGGTGTAAAGGAAACAAGCAGAACCTGTAGTCAAAAGAAAAATATATAATAAAAGAATAAAACTAGTCCAAAGAGAATAAAAAGGACGGCAAAGGGATACAACAGAAAGCATTGTTTACCATTCAGTTTCAGTTTTAAACAGTATGTGTTGATTTGAAAACAGCTGCCTTGATTTCTCATCTGGGTTAATGGACATTCTACAACATTGTGCAAGTGTTCATCTTTTTTTTCCTTTTTTTTTGCTGGTATTTTATGAATGGTAAACAATAGTTGGTCCAGTGCATAAACACAGTGACACAGATCAATATATGTACTCAGCTGACTACAGATAGACAATCCTGATCATTGAACAACTACCACTAAAACTGGCAAGGAAGAGATGAGCAAATATACAAAATGGATGATAAAAGAGAGGGGCAGTCGGAGGTCCAGGTAACGATGCAGGTAAGATTTAAAGTGGGTGAAACAGTTTGAAGGATGAAACAGCTACATTTTAAAAGGGTTAACAAAATGGCTGAATGTGAATGTTTCTGGTTATTATTGCCAAGTTTAGCTGATGGAAGGAACAAGAAACTAAATGGGATCAGAAAAAGGAAACAACAGCCCTACTTTGCATGAAGATGGCAGTTTGTTTTTTTCCAAAATGACAGACATAAAAAAGGTTGTCTGGTGTAAGATTGGTCTCTACAACAGAACTGTACTACAAGCAGCTTTGGTTTGCACCATTACAAAAAGATGCAGCCAGGAGGAGGAAAAAAAACAAAACAAAAATCACTAAGCTAAATCAGCCTGAAAAAATAAAAAGCTTGCAACTTGATGACCCACTGGTGACAAAATTCAGCTCTAATTTGACAGATATTCAGAGGAAACAAGGAAGAGAAGTAACAAAGAAACACAAACAGATTTCGACACCATCACTAGCTAGTCTAACAGATTGAACCACTTGTAAAGCATGAAATCAGAATGGGATGGGACTGGTAGTACAGAAAAAATAAAATCACAGGACCGGTCTAACGGCACATTGTTAGCTTTGCCGTACAAACACATTTTTATTTTTGTTTTTTTGAGGTTTTATTTTTTTTTAAACACCCGTTAAAACGTATTTGCTAGTACTGAACTGCAGCCACTAGTGAGACAGCTCTGCTGTCCTAACCTACGGACACCAGCACTCTCCAGCTAGTGCAAAGAAGCATCCAAAGTAAAGTGGAAACTTAAAACGGAGAAACAAAGAAAAGGTGGGATCTTCTGGTCACTTCCTTTTGTGATGCATCTCCAGGAACATTCGACCTCTCCAATCAACCCATCGACACAATGTGTCATGATTTCGACAGAGGATTTGGTTTGTGGTGGAAGGGATAAGAAAAGGTAAAAACTATGCAGCAGATCATCATCATTGTAGAAATCATGATTTACACATCAACACCAAAACTTCTCTTTTTAGAAAGAAAACAAGAAATACATCTTTTATTCACACTTTACAAAAAAACAAACAAAATAAAGAGAAGCTACCCTTTAAATCTACTACAATACTAATGCCATTCAGGATAGAAAAATCAATTAGGACACATTGATTTTCACTGCGGGAGAGGAAAGACAGAAGGAACGAGACAGGGACTAAAGTTGACACCCATTTCCTTGCTTTTTCAACATGCTAAGTTCTTTTTGGAGAATAATAGGAGCTGCATCCGAATTGTTTAAGTGCATTTCAATTAACCCCACAGACGCAACAAATCTGATTAATAGAAACTTGACAGCCTGGCCTTTTTGATAGAAACAGCAGTAAAAAAGCAGGGAACAAATGGGCTCTTCCAACCCTTTCCAATGCAAAGGCAAGCGGCAGGGGTGGTCCACAAATGGCACTATAGCTGCAATGACAAGGGTAGAAAATCTTTACAAAAAAAAATTGTGGGGCAAGAGGTTAAAAAAAAATGGTTTGAGAAGTGTAGCAGAAAAAGTCTGAGGTTGGGTGTTTTATGATGGATAAGCTCGGGGGTATTTGTGGCCAAGATGGAAGCTAAAGAGATTAGGTAATCTGGGGGCAAAAGCAATCCGAGTGAATTTATAAAGACAACCCTGCCTGTGTTCCTCATGGCGGGGGTGTGGGGGTGGGCTCGGTGGAGAAAGCATACCTGATTACTACTAGAGAGCTCAATGAGGAGGAAGGATATAAACATCATCATTACATTGTCACATCTCATAAAAAAAGAAAATGAACATTAACAAAAAAAAAAAGGACATAAAATCTTCACAAATGTCTCAACAGTATTTAAAAATAAAAGGAGAGGAGGCTGCTCGGGTGTTTGTCGCATGTAAATAGTGCAAGACAACATCAACTGCTACAGTGAGTACGAGGCGTACGCGCGGGACTTCTCCGTGTTGTGTCGTTTTGCGCTTCGCTGTGGAGCCAGATGAACAGATGCGAATTGGCGCTGCGTGTCCTATCGTCGAGACCAGCGGCAGCAGTCTGGATCGTTGGCTTTGTTAATGGGCAGAAAGCAACAGGTAAAAATTGACTGTCTATTTACAACAGAAATCAACCAAAACAATCCTAATGCATTACAGTTAATCTCTTGGGAGTGCAAAGTGACAACAAACGCCGCGAGCAGCCTCCTCTTACGTCTTTTGTACAAGCTGGTAATATTAATTCATCTTAACATTAACTGGATAAAAATTTAGCCATAGTTTACAATACAATCTTTTTTCCTTAATCTGACCATAATTTACTCTTCGTACAAAAAAAATGCCAGAAAACAGGTCTTTTTGTGGTTCATATACAATCATGTAAAGACTGAGTCTAGATTTCTATTCTGTACAAACACTTGTGAAAAAAATCACTGCTTCTGTGTGTGAACTTATGGCTGGGGGGGGAAGGTCAGTACTGGCCTTAGAGACAGTGCTACACATCTGCCTGCAAATTACCTCTGTGTGTGTGAGACAGCTTGCATGAGTGAAGTTGGAGGTCATCTCCTGATAGTGAGAGGAATGCTGGTTTTACTAGTCAGCCATTTTTCGCTCTCTGGCAAAAAGCAAATGACGGCAATGTAAAAGGTTTGTGAAAGGCCCCCCCTCCCTCCCGTTGCTTTGCCGATCAGCCTAACTCCCTCGCTCCTTACTCTAAAAAAGGTGATACTCGGGCCAGATGAGCTCCTAAGCACATGACGAGCATAACAACTATACAAGCCGGGGATGAAACTGTCTGCAAAAAGGATGGTAGCTGCTCAGTTTCTCACTTTTTCTCTTTTTTTTAACTGCCGATGTCACACGATTCTGCTTCAAATGCACCAGGACCAGGGGTCAGAGGTGTGGACTATCTTGTAGCACCGCAGGAGGCCGTGACCACACAAAAAGGCCTGAGCACCACAGAATGACAGCAGAAAACATCCTCTCGGATCAGCTGCAGTGCGTCCGCTTGCTGGGATACTCCTCTATAGCGATAAAAAGCTGCTTCGACCCGACTTACAAATGTACACATCTTACAAAGACTGAGAATTTACGCCGGCTGCCCGGAGTACAGATGGATAACGAGCATGAGCCAAACATTGACGACTGAGACAGACAAGTCTGCTGTCTTTGCTGGTTTTAGATTTATACAGGGACAGACAGACAGACAGACAGCTCTGCAGCTTCTCAGCTAAATGTCACCCACTCAGCCGCTTTCAAGCTTCCCCATTGAACCACACCGAGACTCATGATGAATCCGAAGGAGCTACCATCCCCTCTAGTTTAAAAGACAAAAAAATAAAGCAAGCAGGGGTTTGTGAACCGGATAAGAAGAGGGAGTCCAAAACACGTGATACATACAGAGGACTGAACCAAGCAGTTAAAAAAGGACGTAAAAAGAAAAACAGAAAGGAAAAAAAAAAGAAAAAGAAAAATATAGAATATCTATAACATTTTATACGAAATCCCTGTCAGCCAGACCTCACTGTACGATTATTTTACAGGTTGTGTTGTTTTCCGGTCTTCCTCCTCCAGAGGTTACGGAGAGAAGAGCTGGTAGAGGGAGAAGCTGTGGTTGCAGCTCCCCCTGGTGGCATGGCAGGGTCTCACTACCTGCGTGCAGGCAGGTGAAGCCCATTGACCTGGGAGGGAACACTGGGCAGGAGCAGCTCCAGCTGAGCATAGAGAGAGAAGTGGTCAGAGGGGATGTGGGGGTGTGGGCAGCCGCTGACATTGTTCTCTACGAGCCAATGAGGGTCCAGGGGGCCCAAGATGCCTAGCACGTTCAGTTGAGGCCTGGAGTAGAAAATATAGTCGATGACACCCTATGGAACGAAAAAAAGAAGAATTACCGATAGCAAATAAAATACTGTGTGGCGTTCTCACGTTCTCATAAACCGTCATTGGGATGAATGTCATTAATTTAGGACTTTTAATCACAAATTTCAACCATTTCTTTTTCCAGAGCTGAATGCAACTTAAATGAATTTAAAAACAAGAATATACACCAGAGTTTTTTCAATCCAGACAGGTATAAAATTATACAAACAGGCTGAAATCCAGTCACACACTGCCAATGATAGGTGTAAATTTCTCTGACACAATGGGGGGTTTTCAAATGACATCGTGCTTCGCGATCACCATCTTGGGTGGCAGCTACAGCCTGTTTTCATTGTTTTAGCGTGATCAGCGAAGCAAAACTCCGGAGCATTCAATTTAACGATGGGAAAAACTTGCTTAATTGTGGGTTGTGGTGTGCGTGGTGGTCGAGACCAACGTCCATTCTATCGTCTGCCAGCCGTAATAGAAAATCAGTGTGAGAAAACAAAAACACTGAGTACACAACGTCGACTACTGTGGCTCAATCGGATATCCAGGGCGGATTTAGGCGCCTTGACCCAGAGTGTGCAGGTAAATAAATAATGCTCGTCTACATGTATTGTAGTTGTAGATGCAGTTCTAGATGTAGGCTGCAATTTACCTTTACTGTTATACTGTAAATGTATTGTCCAGGAATATACATATTATGTAATTATCCTATAAAAGGCAATATTGAACTTACATATTTACCTGTCTAAACATTATGTGCGGTCAATCGTCCGGATTTGAGCTAAACAAGCCAAAATATGGATCCACCTTGTTGAGGACCCAATTTTCCTGAGGTACACGACCCTATCAGGAGGCTGTAACGACTCTAAAAACGTATCCATGGTTGAAAAAGTGTGCAGTGTTGCAATGTTGTGAAAAGCGTGAAGCGATATGCAGACACCCAAGATGGCGGACTCGAAGTGAAGCTGCGACTTCAGCGAACCGTTTTGATTGGTGTTTGGGACCACTCTTTGGTTGGAGCACCCTGTTTCACTCAACAGCTAACCAAAAAGTTAGCTTCACTAGCAATAACCTACATTCCATCAACTAAAATATTAGCTGCACTAACTCTAAACAGGAAAAGAAGAATAGTGGAAGCTGATGCTAACAGCTTACCTGTAAAACGAGCCAACCTAACCTTTTAAACTAGGCTGGTGACACACGTTTGAATGTTACTCCAATTCAGGGGGGGGTGGTAATGCACACCAAAAGCTGTCCCTGCCCTACTCCCTGAACCAGTCAGAAAAAAACAACAGTTGCGTGGAACTGTTACTGTTCTGAGTCCCTGCTTGCTTGCAGTTTCAGCCATGCTGACACTGCAACGTTAGAAGAGTGTCGACCACTGGTTGGGTATTAGGCAGCGTCACTAGTAACAGCATACATATAACTAATACCTCAACCATTAAATCGTTGTACGCTGGGTTTATTGTGTATATATGATGAGCCTCACATATACTTTAGCTTGAATCGCTCTATGGTTTCCCTCTCTCTCCTTCACTTATACTTAGAGCTTTGTCTTGCCGCTCTGAGCCTTCTCTGGCTCTTCTTTCACGCTGAATCTGACAATCGCTGTAATGGTTTTAGAATGGATAATGCAGGCAAACATCAAGGTTCTAGAACGGCCCTGACCTCATTGAAAACCAGAGTCGGTGTTGGAAAAATCAAGCAATTTAACAACCAAAATCCTCAATAAATTCCAACATGTATAGCCAATTATTGTTTTTCTATTTCATTATAGTTGTATGATGTACCATCATAAAGACAAGAAAAAAGTACAAATTTGTATTTATCTAATTACCTTGAAGTCAAAGGTGTAGTTGGTGTAAGGCATTAGGCCGTTCTCATAGGCGCTCTTCAGCTTGAAGCCGTGGGTGATCCTGCCATTGGACGTGCTGTTCTTGCCATTGCAGTTAAATTTGGTTAGGCTGTCACTGTAGCGAAGCTCCTTGAAGTCCTTGTGGGTGCAGTCCACTCCACCAGTACTCAGATACTCCACAACACCTGAGGAAAAAGCAGAAATGTGATGGCTAAAATCTGTCCTTTACTATAAGAACACAAAGAGGAGGAGTCTAGATTCTCTTTAATGTCAGATGAACAGAAACTTCGAACTCTACCGGTCTGTAAGTAACATTTTCATTTTGATTTCTTTGAATGTTCAGTGGACATTCTTTTTTATCCAGCACTTTGAACCTTTTTGGGTCTAACAGGAAAATAATCAGAATCAGCTATATTGGCCCAGTTTGAGGGCACATTTAAATTTAATTTAAATTGGGTTTCACACGAACACAGCGTACAGACCTTTAGTATACATATATAAACTTTAGAGGAAAGAAAATATGTACATGTATGTAGATATATTGGCAGTTTGTAATGAGTATATGCTTATTACTCAGGCGGCAAGGTGTTTATTGTTCTCACAGTTCTCTTTGGTGGCTACAAAGTGCTTTGTAGTGGTGAAACTGAAGATAAAAGTCTAAGCAATTTGTGTCCAGGATCTATGGGGTCTGCAGATATTTCTGTGGCCTTTTTCCTAAAACCCAGACCTTTGTACAGGTCCTGAATGGAGACCTGGTTGTTCGTTGCAGATTGAAACTAAGAGGTGCACTATAGCTAGGTCAAACAACCGGATCGAGGCCCAGTTTTTGAGGTGGTTTCAGTCTGCTTCCAAACAGACTATGATGCGGTGCGCTTTTAGTGTGAATACGAACTGATTTCGATCCGACCTACCTAGAGGAAACATACGCCTTTTTGTACTTAACGAGTAGGGCATCATGGGACAAATTAGCCCTTGAGTTTTGCTAACGCTACTACTGCATGGACGCTTCAAACAATGAGCCGGGGACAGACCTGGAGCAACAAAGAGACACTGTCGCTCCTTGATATTTTGGCAGATGCACACCTAACCCAGCTGCTTGAAAAGACACACAAGAATGTGGTCGTATTCAGCATGTTTAGTGAGAAAATGAAGAAGTGGGTTCAAACGGTCTCCCGAACAATGCCATGGTAAAATGCACATCAAAAAGCACAAGACACATCAAACAAGTTTTCCTCCATTTCCAGGTCCGTGTTCTGTCCCACCCGAGTCATTTCTGTCCAATGGGAGCAAAGATCCTCATAGGTGTGGCTTTGTTTACAAGTTAGAGTTCGCTTGCAGAAAGTACAATGTGGACCGCAGCAAATGAAAAAACATAAAGTCTGCTTATAGCCCTAGCCAAACAAGAAGACCAAAGAACTTGCCTAGTGTGAATACACCCTTAGCTACCCATTATTTATTTGTTAATTTTACAGACGTATACAGTGGTTTAAGGCTGAAGAAAAGTAGAATAAACACTGGTTTCAGTTATCAGCACAGCATACTTTATTTGTTGTGCTGCTCCGCGTAGTCATAGTGCGAGTCTTACAAGATCACATTAGCTGGGTAGTTAGCCGGGCCATCAGCTAATGTAGTGAACCTGCAGTCGGCTGCAGACGTGCAGCTCTAGCCTATCAATAGGTCTTTCAAAAAAATGTATTACCTTATTAACAGTAACAGGCTGCACTTCTTTGACCAGTTCAATAGTCCTTTAACATCTCTTAATGCCCAAACCGCAAGTGTTTTTTTTTTTGTGGCTTAGACTCTAAAGCTCACGGAGTGTTGCAGAGACAATGTTTAATAGTAAATACAAGATAGTGCCTTGAAATTGGAAGTACTCATAAATTATATTGTAAAAGCAACAATCAGCAACCATGTCTGAATTAAATGACTGAAATCGTGCATCCCAAGTGGTAACATGACGGAGGCAGAACCAGACAATAACAGCAGCATGGCAAGTTTAGACACCTTCTCACAAACGATTAGGACTGGATTTTAAAAGCTGCCTCATACAAACATAATATTAATTTCAAATGGTTAAAATTTTGCTTCATTGGAATTGTCTCTGTTCTATTTATAAAGAATTAACCCAAAACTAAAGGTGCAACATAAAGAACAGATTTCTTTTTCCCCTGAGCGCAACTAGACACAATAGACACAAACAGTCACATAAAAGAAAAAACAGCGCTCGCTTACTTACCAGAGTCAGGTAAGGAGTTGAGGTCAGCACACAGCACCAGTGGAATAGCATTGGTCTCACCAGAGGTGGAAAGCTTGAAGCTGCGTGTTGCCTTGTCCACGATATTCTTCACCTCTGACAGGAACATCATGGTCTGGACCAGCTTGACATCCGAGTACTCAGGATCCCAGTGCATATGGGCATTTGCAACCAGCAGAAGCTGCTTGTCCAGGCCGTGGAGCGACTTACCAGCTACAAAGATCAATCACAAGCATATTAGCCATATATGTTCTTACAGCAGAAAACATTATTATGCAACGTACGCCTCCATAAACCACAATATTTTGAGTTATACACAAATAAGGATCAATAGTAAAAGCAAATCCAAGATATGCAAACACTACAATCCTAAAGATTAGAGAAATAAAAACAAGACTACTCACAAGACATTTCCATCATCTCTTTGTGGACTTCAAGCAGTACAGCTACTCCAATGTTGTCCTTCGTCATCACCCTGTTCAGCATCGGCTCTGAGCCCTCGGAGTTAGCCATGGCCAGCTGGTTGAACTCCACTGTGTGTTTCTGCACAGCACTGAACCTAGGAGGTGCAAATGTTTTTAAAACCAAGTATTTCCTTTATGATATCCTGCAAATGAAGGGAATTTAGGTCACTGAGAAAGTAAATATAAAAATCTAAACTATGCTTTAAATGTTACAAAAAATGCTCCTCCACAGTCCAGACAGTGTGTAGAGTCCTCTCCCTGCAGTGTGCAGCAAAACTCGGGTCTCTGTGCCTTTAAGTAAGCAGAGATTGGCTCCAGCGTTGTCCATTTCAAACCAAACATGGCAGATAAGAGCGTCTGAATACTCCCTAATGTGCTAGATTTTTCAAAACGTTTCTCAAAGTTTTTAAGGCTGAAGTGGTCTCAGGTATGGAAGTACATCAAAGTAAGACATGATAAATGGAGATCTGGGTTTTCTCCAGGTTTAGTTACGGCCCACAGCAGTGAAGTGCAGAAGAAGCAACAGAGACTGCCGCTGACGAGCCAGAAAAGAAACGTTTGAAGCTGCTGAATGCTTTGAGGTTTGACAAGTTGTCCATCCGCTACGTTTTCCTGTTCTTCATGCTTGTCTGATTAACATGTGCAGACAGCTAATGAGCAGATTTATGCAGAAAACTAAATGACTTTCACTTCATTCTGTTTCAATCACATTTATGTGGTTAATGGGAATTATAAACAGGTTTAAACGAGACAAATTCCTAAATAGTACATACACCTAATAGATTCTAATCATTTTAAAGTTAGTCTATTGCTACATTTTAACTAAAGAGTTTGACAGAAATGTTTCACTGTTGTTGCAAACTGATTGAACCAAGACTTATTTTTGCTTATTTCCACTTCGGTTTAATCCTGTCTTGCATTCTGAATGTTCACATTTTTTTTAATAAGCTTAGTTTAATTCATTTTTGTCACTGTTCATGTATATAATTCACACTTCAAAGTGAAAAACTGTTAACATTTTATTCTGCATGAAGCAAGACATTTACAACATGTATTGTAGGGAATAAATAAAAAATAAAACATTGTTTTGGAGAAAAGAAAAGTCATAAATATTTTATGTTATTAAACAAATTTGTCCATTGATATTTTTTTCTAAATATTGTGTGGCAGCCATAGATCTGACTGGGCAAAGTATTAGAACCTATTTATTCAAAACCTACGATTTAAAATCATTTCTCAGCGCCTTACAGAAATGTTTCACTGCTTACTTTTCCGTTTTGAAGAAAACTGCACATCCGTCCACATGTTTACGATCCGACTCAGACATCGTTCTGGCTCGTGACTTTGGACTGAAGAACCCGTCGTATCCCTGCTCCTTCAACTCTGGCAAGAAGAAGCTGTAGTACTGCTCCGTTTCAACTTCCTGCAAATCAGTAAAAAGAAATAAAGAAATTAACTACTGATAAGCAGCCGCACATTTCTGCAACAGACCCCAGACCAAAAGACAATCCCAAACAACAAATCCAACAGTTTATTAAGTGTTAACTATGTTTCACCAAGATATTAACACATGTTGAAACATGTTTCACAAACTACTCCAAAACTTTTGAACAAAATAGTTTAAAAAGTCTATATCTCTGTAGTAAAATTATATAAAACCAGTAATTCATTAAACAACGCATTATTTAGTAGCTTCGTTTTAAATGTAGCTAAAAACTGGATATATGCTTTCATAATTTTGTAATACCTTCATTTTTTTCATTTAGTTGTAACATTAAAGCCAAAGTTTACACACATAAGTTTGTATGTTTTCTTGTCCTTAAAAAAGGAACCACCAACTAGCAGGTCAGCCCAAAAACAGCGAGAGATCAGTGCATCTCCAGGTTTAAGGTTTTATTTATTATGCATAATAAATAACTGGGTTTTCACAGTTAAAAGCAGGTAATGAATCCTCAGATGATCATCAGGTCGTGGTGGGCGATATGACAATGATTGAAAAACAATCTGATACAGCAGAGAGATCATCTAAGGGTCAAATTCTAAACATTACAGCTCTAATCAGTTTAATTTCATCCTTTTCCTTCAGCTTCATGAATTAACCTCTATGATGCAGGGAAGAAACGGTTACTTGTCTTAATGATTACCTTGATAAAAACGTATTTAGTATTAGAGATGAAAATAACATAAAAACCAAATTCAGTTATTCAGTTATATCAGTTAGAAATAGGGTTGGGTGGTAATGAGGTAATAAGGTATACCTGCGGCATCTTTCAAAAGTAACGGTATCAGTTTCAATACCGTCATTAAAAAATATAGGAGATAAGAATTAAATATAAGATAATTAAATCAATGTCTAAAAATTAATCTATGTCCAGCAGCACTTATATGTGGCTGAATTTTTAGTTTTACTTCCACAGTAGTGAGACTTTTGATGTTTATGAACGTGACGTCATCACGTGACAGCGAGGAGAGAGAGAGAAAGATGGCAAGTCGCGCACCGCATGACCTCGTCGCTAAGAAGAACACGACATCTGCAGTCTGGCAATATTTCTGGTTCCTAGCAAATGAGAAGGGGGAGCCAGTAAATACTGATGAGGCAATATGTAAATTATGTAAAAAAAAGGTGACTGCGAGGGACAGAAACACGTCGAACCTAAGGACGCATCTCAGGGTTAACCATCCACTCACTGCTGCGAGAATGCATTTGGCCCTGAGTTCAATAAGTGCAACAGTTTCAACACCTCCCGCTGATACCGATGCAGGACCAAGACCAACCACAAAGAAGTCCACCGCCACGTATACACAGCCTTCGGGAAAACAACGAAGTACAAAAGGGACAGTGTTCGTTGGAAAATCTGCACGGATGCAGTGACAAAATACTTGGCGAAGGAAATGGTCTCTTTCCACACGGTGGAAAAAAGTCCTTTAAGGACATGGTAAAGGTCCTAGATGCCCAGTACGAGCTACCTGGATGGAAACATTTCTCACAAACAGCCGTCCCACATTTATATATTAGAGACAAGTTAGAGACAAGGTTCAACTACTGCTGTCAGAGGCCGACAGTTATTCTTTAACAACTGACATGTGGTCGTCAGTTAACATGACTCCATATATGTCCCTGACTGTCCACACCATCACACCTGCGTGGAAACTTGAATCCAAATGCCTCCAAACAACGTATTTTCCTGAGAGTCATACGGCGGACAAGCTTGCTGCTGCACTTCAGGACTGGCAACTTGACGAGAAAAAACTTTCAGCCATAACCACTGACAACGCTGCCAACATTTCTGCCGCAATCCGGTCCCTGCATTGGCCGTGGCTTAACTGCTTCGGTCACAATCTAAACCTGGCTGTCACAAATGCACTGCATGAAAATAGGCAAAAAACCGAGCGCGCCCTCGGAGTGTGCCGTATTATTGTCGGGGCCTTTTCACACAGCTGGCAACGTAAGAGTGAACTCCACAAGAAGCAAGTGGAGTTGGGACTCCCAGAACATAGTCTCATAACGGTAAGCGTAAATTTGTATCTACATATCTGAATCTGTTAAGACGTAGGCGAACTAAGAATAGAATCATATACATTAAGGGGCTTATTTATTATTTACTAATTAATTCATTTGTTTATTCATTCATCCATCCATCGTCTTGTCTGACGACAGAAGGAGCAGCCTGTCCCTGACCTGGCAGGACACAGACGTCTTGAAAGCTGTTCACGACACACTGAAACCAGTCGGTGACTTCACTGATATTTTGTCAGGAGAACATTATGTGACCAGTTCCTCTATCCTCCCCATACTCCAGCTATGCAGGGACAATGTATTGGCTGTGTCAGAATACGACCTCCAGCTAACTAAGTCAATCAAAACTGGAATTCTAAAAAAGCCAGAGGCCAAGTATGAATCCGATTCAGTGCGCCAATTAATGCGAAAATGCACTTTCCTCGACTCTCGTTACCGTGGAGGATATGAGACTGATGCCAACGCATTGGCTGATACCAAGGCAGAATTACATGCTGAGATCGTGAGCTTAGAGGACCAAGCACCAGCAGGTCCAGTGGTCATCATCAGAGTGGAAGAGGGAGAGGCGCAACCCGAACCCCCACGAAAAAGGGTGACTCTGGGAAGTCTTCTGCAAAAACAAGCCGATGCAGTGGCAGGTCCCGTCGGCAGCGTAGAAGACCGAGGCGGAGCTGAAATAATAGCCTACTGTTTGGAGCCCGTTATCCAAGCAGACGAACACCCACTTCTGCGGTGGAAATGTGCTGCCGGGCGTTTTCCCCTGATGTCACGAGTGGCCAGAAAGTACCTGTGTGTCTGTGCCACAAGCTCGCCGTCAGAACGGGTTTTCAGCACCGCGGAAGAAGTTGTAAGTCCCCAAGGTTCCCTGTTAAATCCAGAAAAAGTTATCATGCTGGTTTTTCTGGCTAAAAATCTTGACTAAACCTGTTGACACTTGCCACCCAGCTCACTGCTCTCATTTGTTTCTTTTACCACTTTTTTAAAGGTTGCTCTTTTTATTTAAAGTTGTTCAGGCTGTGATTTAATTTAATTAATTTGTGTGCCTATTCTGCGCAAAAACTGTTTTAGGTGGTCAGGTTAATTCCATTTTTTTGACTGTTATATTTGCACTTTTTAAACTGTTTCTAATAAACGTTACTATTGTGCACCTTATGTTGTTATTGTTTCATTATTAGTGTTTGGTATTTCATTTCTGAATGCCGTAGGCACAAGTCAACAGTTTGGTGACGCTGTCTCAGCCTTAAGTCATAATTTTTAATTAGTCGCGGTAATACCGTTTACCGAGGTCAAATGTGGAGACGGTATGAAGGTATCAGAATTTGGATACCGCCCAACCCTAGTTAGAAACGTCCGGGTTTGTGACTGCCCCTTGAGCACATCGTCTCAGATGTGTCGCCTCAGGCCCAGGCACAGGGCCATGACAGCACTGCAAGGATATTTCAACATTCAAAGAGCATAAACCTTTAAATGTAGCTGTACTTTGCACTTTATAACTGCACAAGGAAAGCTTTGGGAAGATTTTTTTTTATCCTCATGAAGAAAGAAACAACAAGAGCAGTCCTCTGACGATGCGAAGTTTTATCCATGTCACCCACCACTATCAACGCTAAATATTTAACTTCAGCTAATGTCCATTTAAGTTAATAATACATTTTTATCAGTTTTGATGAGTCAGGTTAGTGTTTCAACGATGTCGACAATGAAACGTTAATGGCTCAATCACATTCAAGACGTCAGACTAAAAGGCAGCTGGGGTTTCTAAAAGACTCGTGTGAAAGAGATGTTTTAGTAATATAACGACCTCTGATGTTAAAGACTGATTAGATCACATAGAAGACTGGTAGATAATGTTACCACTGCTAAAGGTGCTTCTAAAAGCTACTGATTTGATAGGTTTAGTTCACACTCACAACCTTTTTGTTCATTTCCAGTTCAATAAGGATAGAGCGAAATATGTGGTGTGTTTTGTAATCAGAGATTGTGTCTACCTACACTTATGAACTGTACGGATCAGACTTTACTATGACCTCGTCTATACTGCTGCTTAAAGTAGTGGTTAGGTGGAGTGCATCCTGACAGACACATCGCAAGAGAAACAATGCACCAGGTCCATCACATGATTTCCAGCAAATGCGAAGTACATTAACACGTACACATTAGTACAATAACCAAATATGCCTCAAATGAAATGTTAAAAACTTTGTTTTGTTGACATTAATCAAGATTTATTAACACAATCTTTAAAAGTGGGACTGCACAGAATTATTCGCGTTTACTTTGAAAATTGTTATTTTTAATAGATTTTAGTTTTAAACTTTAAAGGTTTTGTAAACAATGATAAAACGACTCTGTGGCTGAGACGTAACTTAAACTTATGAGAAATTCAACAAGATAATTTAATTTGCAAACTGGCTTCTTAGAAGAACTGCAAACAAGGAAGACGTTTCGCCAAGTGGGCAAAAGCCTTTATGCTGCCATAACTTATGCCTTTGGTAACAAAAAGTAAATGTTTTCTGTGGGTGGGTTACTTTCAGTATATTTCTCAACAATTCAACAAAAATTCACTAAGAAATGTATAAATACTCTGCTTTCTACTGCAAATTAGCTGGACACACAAGTGACCGGCCACTTTATTACATACATCTCGCTAGCACCTTGCCAGGTGAGTGTAGAGTGGTTTGCTTCAGCAAATACTACCAACAACTCCTTGTTAAACAGGTTTTTTTCTACATAAAAAAATAGAAATGTATTTGAGTCACTGCAGCGATGTAATCATCAAACAACGTGGCTTCTGAACTGGATGCAAATCTTTTCCCTCATTCTAACAATAACCCGCCTCCCCATTTATACCACACTGCCCAGTTCTATTAAATCCAAAGGGTTATTACAAAAAGGTATATTTCAGTTATATTTATTTTGTAACGGTAAGCTGCAACCTAACCTGACCTATTTATACATGATGTCTCGCAAAATGTGCTTTTCAAGCAATGCTGTTGCATAAGGCACCACGTCATGGGGAGCTGAAGGCCAAACCTTTGGCTTTTCACAAAATGTCTAAAACATTCATTTCATTAACAAAAAAAAATGACTTCCAAACCCTGAAGCAAGCTTTATTATATCTTACCTGCAAACTGATGATGTCTGCATTACAGCCCATGATTTCCTGTATGATGGATTTCTTCCTGTACTCCCAGTTTAGAGCCCAGGAGGGGCAGTAGCCATATAGCTGTCGTGTGGCATACTTATCGCACAGCACGTTGTAACACATAACCGAGAACAGTGCTATGAAAGGGAAACAGAAAACAAAAGGAATGAACTTAGTTTAACTGAGTAAAATGGACCAAGCCCTTACATGTGGCTGATTTCAACAGGTAAGAAGAAATGTTTCATCATCTGCAATTACTGCAGATGATATATTTGGACTAAATGACTTCAAAATTGAAGTAAATAAACAAAAATAGAATAATAATGATCTCAACTTTCACTCCTACATTTACTAGGGTTGTAACGATACAAGATGAGACATGATAGCAAGTTCACGAGAATGAGATGGAATGAGGTTTTAATAAAACCTTGAAGATCATCTGAGGTGCGAAGGCATTTCTCAGCGTTCTGTCTGTCCTTTCTGCATGGTCTTCACAGGTGCTGCTGATTTAAGCACGGTGCTGTTGTGGTTCTGAAGGTGTCTTTGCATTGTGCTAGTTTTAGCCGCAGTGTACGCTAATATTTCTTTGGAGTGTTTACATATTGTTCGTGTCTTGTCTGTCACTCTGTTACCATTTATCGTTTCTACAGGAAACCCAAAACAAGTGATTTAACAGTAGTTGGGGCATCTTCCATTACAACGTCATCAGAAGCCATGCTGACTGCAACTGGCCAGAGCTTGCGGGGACAACGGTCACTTCAACGAGAAAATATCACTAGATCCTGCATGACGATATCTCGTTACACCCCTAACATTTCCATATTAGCATTATTTTAGTGCTGGAATTTCAGCAGCAGCAGGCAGCATTACATTCCTGCAGACGTAAATAGACCTGGTCTTGCTTTAACAGCTATTATATGAAAAATAGTAAAAACAAACCAAATAAAAAGAATAACATGAAAAAAGGAAATAAAAACTATTTTCAACATCCAATAAAAGCTACAGTGTGTGTACGGCAGCCTTACTCGCTGGACGTGTTCGGTCTGGTTCCTGGAGTGAGATCCATGACCTGGCTGGTGGCTGCTCTGTTGGTACTGGGCGAAAGAGAAAAAATGGACTCATGAAAAGAAAACAAGCCCCAAACAGTTGAAGTGGGGGTGGAAAGAGGAGAAAGACATGCAGCAGAGGTCTACAAAGTCAGGACTGGAACCCAGGACAGCTGTGTTGAGAACTGAGGCCTCCGTGCTCTACCACTACGAGACACTCCCCAAAATCTAGAGTTTTTTTCATGCATAAACCAATTAAGCTGTATTTTAATGCACATATCAGAAGTAAAAACAAAAGCACACCTCTGATTTTAGTTTCAGATCAGCAGAGGACGATAAATACTCACTGCGCTTGATAGCCCCTGCCAGATTGTCCAACAAGAAGCTGAGCAGTCTCCGTGTGCCATCAGGTTCCTGATAGAGGACCATAATTTCTTGTGCAAGTGGGTTTCCTGGAAAGGGAGAGATAATCAGCCTGAATAAACTGCCAAGATAATAACAGGGCTTAAGGACTTAAAAAAAGAAAGAAACAACACTTGCAACCCACCTTTTAACCCCAGTGTCTGTAACTGAAAAAGTTTTCCCAGTTCAAATGGGAGAACTCGCAACTGGTTGTTATTTAAAAGCAATTCCCTGCAGAGGACAGATGAGGATTAGATAACAACTCATCATCATTATCTTGACAATTATTTGCCACACTGCCTGTATTAATATCTAGACCAAAACCTTCATACTTCTGTGTTTATGTAATTAAAATATAAACAAAGAGTCCAAATGGTAAAGCCCAAGTAAAAGTGTGGCGAGCGCTTTCTTTATCTCTGCACTAATTGTATTATGCAACATGATATCACTGACCTGAGAGACACCATGTTGCCGAGCTCTGCCGGCAGGCTCCTGATCTTGTTGGATGAGAGATCCAGGTACACCAGGTTGTGTAGTTTGGCAATGTCTGGCGGGATGCGTGACAGTGAGTTGTCACTGAGGTGCAGGGCAGTGAGGTGGGTGAGAGACCACAGGGCTGTGCTGAGACTCCTTACTCGGCCTGCAGAAAGCATGAAGAAAAAGAAAACTCGTCAGAAACTGAACCGATTTCACAATAAACTGACTATTAACTGTAGCTAAAAAAAAAAAAAAACTCTAAGCAAGGAATCTGAAATTGATTTAATAATTTAAAATTACTACTATACTATACTGAGAGAAGCACTATACATGTCCCAAGACACAAACAAATTAGATCAAATTTATTCATATATAGATTAAATGTGAAAAACAAAAAAGGAAACCTCCTCTTTCTGGCCTCCCAACTAAATTACAAGCTGATGTTGGCAAGCAAGCAGCTCATCACTAATGATCTAAAGATGGCTCTCACATATAATTTAGCTATTTTAGAGCGGCAAGAAAATTAAGCAATAAATACAGTTTTCTGTCTTTAAAAAAAGGTGTCTGAAATTAGGTCGTATTTGCACAGTAACTTTAAAATGGTTCTGAAAACAAGCATCTGGATAACAAAGCATTAAGTTGAGCTTTTTGGGAACATTTCTGCACAGGCAGGTATTGCAGGTTAAACAAGCCTAAAGCCCAGATGCATCCGAAAGACAATCCAAAATTTGGAGAAATGTTTGTTTCAGTCTTTAAAAGCAGAGACCTATGCGATCTAAACTCAGAATTCAAACAGATTAAACAAAAACACAGGTTATGAAACCATTTTAATTTTTTACCGACACCCCAGAGAAAACAAATAACTAAAGATGCATATCTCGGCATGACAGGGCCCTAGGGGTTTCTATAACTAAAACCCAAATAATGTTAAAAAATATTCACCATTTATTTTCTGCCAGTTTAACACATTTTTCAGACAGCCTAAAATCCCCCCCAACAATCCTTGTTTTCATATTTTAGTAAAACCTTCTAAAACAAACAGCACTTTACAAAGTATTTTATTTGTTCACTAACTTTGACCTATAATGTTGATTTCTTTCAAATATACAGGGAAAACGTCCCCCAACCTGCTAATTATTACACAATTTCACATAAAAGCGTAAAATAGAAAAACCTTTGCAATTCTAAAACAAATACCCGCATAAGACCAATCATGCACATAAGCTTCCAGTTTAAAAACAGAGTGCTTCCAAATCGCAATGAGCTTTTTCAGCTGCTATACGGGAATTTTGGAAACTGACTGATGGAGATTGTTGTTTTTCAACAGTTCAAGCTGTGTTAAAAGCCAGAGGAGGTGCAACAAAGACCTAAATGTGACATTGTTGGTTCAGGACTTTACTTTTCCCCTAAACACGGAGTAATTAATAATATATTAATTAACCACTTGATTTATCAAAATAATTATTTACAAGCTATTAAATTAAATAATTTTGTCCCCCCCCCCCCAAAAACACAGCTTCTTATTTGCTAATGTGGGTTCAAGTTTTGAGATTTCGGTATTAGTATGGAAACAAACAGAATATTTCTCATCATCTTACTTTTTTATTTTTGTTAATGACAGTTTTTTTTATGTTTGAAAAATATCTTGTTTAAATTTACTTGAATGGGAATGAAATTTTATAAATCAACCAAATAGTGTGCTAGCTAATGCTTTGAAGTACCTTAGTATTAAAAAATAAATAAATACATAAAATTAACTGATTTGATACATTAGTCTATGCATATTTAGGTGCAAAATGTCTCGATTCCATCAACTATTAAATAATTTAGATGTAATTATACTGTTAACTCTGAAAGTGAATACAACATGAATGTATTTTTGTTATATGGCAGAGTATTCTCTGGTGTTTTTAACAAGAGTGATGTAATATTGTACTGTAACAAATGTGGCCTCTGGCCTGAATTAGAAGGTAATTACAATCCTGTTCTACTGAGAAGATCCTTTCAAGTAAATTAAGGGACACAAATAAGCCAACAATTTAATCCTTTCAGATTCTGTAACCATCACATCTTTTAACTAATAGAAACAATCCTGGAATCATTTAGGCTATTTTAATCTAATTGCGGTCAAAAATGTTTGCTTTGACATACTACTCTTGAAAATATACCAACTGACACAAAGTTAATAAGCTGAACACATACAAATTATATTTGAGGAACAATAAAAAGCTTTGCAGTCAGAAGCAGAAAACACAGCACGGCAATGTTTTGCCCACTGGTTTTACCTATAAGAGCAGATTCTCACCACTGATTTCCAGCTCAGCCCAGTATGACTTCTTCCCATTTGCTGCCTCCTCGCTGGACATAATTGTGTACATCCGCCTGGGATCCGGCGGGTCATATTTTTCCTTGGGCATTCCTATAACACTTCAGACATCATTTGTAATAAAACTGTCAGTGGTGAATATAAAATCCCAGCCAATATTCAATAAATTGCAAGACACCTCGTGGTTTTGGCCTAAAACTGTGCTTCAGTTACCCTTACTGGATGATGTGACTGCCAATTTTATTAACCAACAAACCGGCAGTTAGATTATACAACTTATTACAAAATTAAGACATGTAATTAAGGTTACGATCTAACTATCAGATGCTATATTTCCGAAGTGAAACATGCCACAGAATGCTATGAGGACTTTACTGTTACATAAGTTAAAAGCGGAAAATACAGCGAATTAGAGAATCTTCCCGCCAGGTTTGGCAAAACATCAGTTTTACAACAATGCAAGGGTTTGTGCTGCTTAAAATAAGAAACTGCACCGTTAAAAAGACTAGATAAACAAAGCTAGGCTCACCGATTGTTCTCCTCGGTGACGCTAACCGATTAGCCTAGCTTAACCTAAATTGGCAGCTATCGGACTACATAACAAAGCCAGATCCCCAACGACTTCACGGACTAGCATTGTGGTTAAAAGGGCAACTTAAATTGGTTTTATCTCTTAGTTAACATGGCCTGACGCCCTTCCAAAAAATGTCAAAAAAAGAATATACTGGGCAATGTTGAAAATATAGTGTGCACTTGTTTACATAATGGCAAGGCACTGAGTTGCGCATAAACACAAGGCCACGAATAAGCGCAAAACATTGCTTTCGCCTACTACATTTCAAAAGACACAATAATCGCCATTAAATAAAAAAGAGAGATCATTTGGGCCCTTAAAAACAGCCCTAAAACGACAAACTTGGAACCAATTGCGAGCTGCTTAGCTTAGCTAGCCTGTAAGCTAGATGCTAACATCTCAATTATTTGAAGCTGACCGAGTTCCTACTCAAATACTTTGGTATACGAAAGGAGCGCTTTGTACATTAAAGATAAGGATGTTTGATGTTATGAGAAAGAGTATTTTTATGTTTAAATAAGACTCTTAACACAGTGTTTGGTTTTACCTGCAAGAGCATACCAAAACGCGAGGACGACTGCGTGTTCTCTTTTGTTTTCTAGCTACTTCTTCCCCGTTTCCGCTGCTGTATCATGGCGACTGTAAGGATTTTTTCTCTCTCTCTCTCTCGATAACAGCGCTGCACCCTATTGGCTGTCGTCTAGAAGGTCCAGCCAGCTGTTGAACCACAATAAATCGGAACTTCTGCTTATAGACGGTTGGGCCGTTTTATGATGGATAGGCAAACACTGAATCGTGCAATAAATTTAGAAATATACCTGATTGATCACTTTATTCAAACACTGTAGTCTTTGTGAAGGTACTGATGTAATGGTATAATGTGGTTTATTAAAAAAGTCAGTAAATAACTTTTCTTTTGCTGATAGGCATTTTAAATTAGAAGTACAATTTAAATACATTTTGGATTACTGTGGGACAGTAAGTCTCAACTTTAAAACAATTGTGCAAATGAACACCCACAAGATACACAAATAAAAATTACAAAGATGCTTCTTAGTGCATCTTAGGAAAAACAACAGAACACAACTAAAAGTTTCTTTCTTTAAAAAAAAAAATAAAATCAACACTGACAGACATCTAACAGGTGATCCTGCAAATATGTTAGGGATTCTTCCACATGAAGAGGTAAGGCTTCGCCGATGTCCGCTTGGGATCTGGACAGGAAAGCGTCCATTGCTTCTTTAACAGCAGACTTTGACACCGTGTCTTCCGGCTTGTAAATTAACGTCCCCACTTTGCCTATTTGTTCAGAGGTAGAGCTGGTCAGATAGCCTGTAGATGACAGATGACAAACTGTAAGTTAGGAATAAAGTAAAGCAAGAGTTGGAAAAACTAAACTTCAAAATACATAAATTTTATGAGGGGCTTTTGAAGTACTCATCTGCAGTCAGAGACTTATGGGAAAAATACAGCAGTCAGAAGACCCAGCCCTATTTAGGTACTGGTTTTTGCAAGTTTCCCTGAGTTAAATAAAACAATAACCTAAAAATGTACTTTTAAGAGCAGATGTCCTTGAAGGTTTGCAGGTCAGACTTAATGTCGTCATGAGTAGAGATTCCCCGATCAGGCTTCTCATGGTCGATACTGATTTCCAGTTTTCTTTTACCTGCTATGACCTTGATAGAAGGAAGAGTTTTGAATCCAACAGAAAATGAAGTAACTACAACATCAACCTCATTCAAAGTCTCGTACAGCCGGGTCAAAACCTTTCACCCGGTGACGGGTCGATTTTTGCTGCTCATAAGGGGCTTACGGAGTAGGAAAGTTATGGCTGCTATTCGCAGGAAAGTGAATACTGCTGTCCTCAAAACTCTGTGAAGGTGAGTGTGTGTTCACCTGTGAGGGGTGCCTCTCCACTTTAATGACAGGGGAAATACTGCAGCATTGTGTTTGTTAATTCACATTGTCGTAAGGGTAAGGAAATGTACACTGCTAAAAAAAATAAAGGGAACACTCAAACAACACATCCTAGATCTGAATGAATGAAATATTCTCATTGAATACTTTGTTCTGTACAAAGCTAAATGCGCTGACAACAAAATCACACAAAAATCATCAATGGAAATCAAATTTATTAACCAATGGAGGCCTGGATTTGGAGTCACACACAAAATTAAAGTGGAAAAACACACTACAGGCTGATCCAACTTTGATGTAATGTCCTTAAAACAAATTGATTGAAATTGAAATTGATTGTCAATCAGTGTTGTTTCCTAAGTGGACAGTTTGATTTCACAGAAGTTTGATCCACTTGGAGTTATATTGTGTTGTTTAAGTGTTCCCTTTATTTTTTTGAGCAGTGTATATAATATTGGTTATGGCCAAAACAGCAATACTACTATCAGAAATCGATATCAGCCAATGCAGAAGTTTTATTACAGGTAACGTTGAGTAAAAAAAAAAAGAAAAAAAAAAAAAGACACAAATACACAAAAGACCAAGAACAGCTGTTTCATAACATTATACTACAATTTAATTAAATTGTACCTTTAACCCGACTGGAAAGAGAAACGTGGGAAATAAATACGAGTACCGGAAAACAAAATACACTAATCAGGCATAACAACATGATCATCTGGCTGATGATGTTCTGGTTCACCTTATGCTGCCATAACAGCAGTGATCTGTCAACACATGGACTCCACTAGACCTTGGAAGACGTGCTGTATTATCTAGGCTGATCATGTATTTTGACACCATTCTATCAGAATCAGCATAAATCTCTCTGGAAATTTGAGCTGCAGCATCTCGCTTTTTTGATCAGATCACACAGGTCGGCCCTAGTTCCTCACATCCATCAGCGAGCCTTACCCGTCCACGATCTCGAGGCTGGTTAACCACTGTTCCTTCCTTGGAACATCTTTGGTAGATACTAACTATTGCAGGCTTGGACCACCACACAAGAGCTACTGTTTCAGGGGTCCTCTGAACTAGCCGTCCAGCCATCATGATATGACCCTTGTCAAACTCAATCAAATCCTTATGCTCGCCTGCCTATAACACATCAACTTTAAGACTAAAATGTTCACCTGATGCCTAATAAATCTCACAGACTGATAGGTGCCATGATTAAGAAATTAGCAGTGTTATTTAACATGTCAGAGGTCACAATTTTATGCCTTGTCTATACATATTTAACTAGGTGATCCAAAGGTTCTGACTGCTGTTTAATGCTTTTGACATATTTAAATATCAAATTATCTTTTTTAGAACAA
Source organism: Crenichthys baileyi (assembly GCA_036173005.1). NCBI lineage: Eukaryota > Metazoa > Chordata > Actinopteri > Cyprinodontiformes > Goodeidae > Crenichthys > Crenichthys baileyi. The sequence continues at coordinate 121,292 of JAHHUM010001155.1, read as the reverse complement.
AACTGAGAACCCAACAGAACACGTTTGTTATCTTGTATAGAATGACACCACATACTGCACAAAACACAGTTTGCACAAGTTTCAAACATTGTTTGCTTCTAAACAGCAGTGAAACAGTGGGTTTAAATTCTATTAATAACACTGACTTAGTATAAATATATTTTTCATCTTTTTGAAATAATAGCAAATTTCTGATTTTTGAAAATTTTCACCACTTGGAGACCAACTGCTCATCAACATCAAATGTTATTTTTAATTTTATAAACCATCTTATCAAGCAATGCTGTAATTAACCAACTTATTAAGCATATATATATATATACTAATACTTTATATATATATAATATATATATATATATATATATATATTATATTATATACTATATATATATATTATATATATATATATATATAGTACAGACCAAAGTTTGGACACACCTTCTCATTCAAAGAGTTTGCCCTTATTTTCATTACTATGAATATTGTAGCTTCACACTGAGGCATCAAAACTATGAATTAACACATGTGGAATTATATACTGAACAAAAAAAGTGTGAAACAACTGAAAATATGTCTTATATTCTAGGTTCTTCAAAGTAGCCACCTTTTGCTTTGATTACTGCTACGCACACTCTTGGCATTCTGTTGATGAGCTTCAAGAGGTAGTCACCTGAAATGGTTTCACTTCACGGGTTTGTGCCCGTCAGGTTTAATAAGTGGGATTTCAAGCCTTATTAATGGGGTGGGACCATCAGTTGTGTTGTGCAGGAGGTGGATCCAGTACACAGCTGATAGTCCTACTGAATAGACTGTTAGAATTGTATTATGGCAAGAAAAAAGGAGCTAAATAAAGGAAAAACGAGTGGGCCATCATTACTTAAAGAAATGAAGGTCAGTCAGTCCGAACAATTGGGAAAACTTTGAAAGTGCCCCCAAGTGCAGTCGCAAAAAAACCATCAAGCGGTACAAAGAAACTGGCTCACATGAGGACTGCCCCAGGAAGGAAGACCAAGAGCCACCTCTGCTGTGGACGATAAGTTCATCCGAGTCACCAGCCTCAAAAAAGCAGGTTTAACAGCAGCTCAGATTAGAGAACAGGTCAATGCCACACAGATTTCTAGCAGCAGACACATCTCTAGAAAAACTCTTAAGAGGAGACTGGGGTGAATCAGGCCTTCATGGTAAAATAGCTGCTAGGAAACCACTGCTGAGGACAGGCAACAAGCAGAAAGGACTTGTTTGGGCTAAAGAACACAAGGAATGGACATTAGACCAGTGGAAAATCTGTGCTTGGTCTGATGAGTCCAAGTTGAGATCTTTGGTTCCAACCACCGTGTCTTTGTGCGGCGCAGAAGAAGGGGAACGGATGGACTCTACATTTTGGTTCCCACCGTGAAGCATGGAGGAGGAGATGTGATGGTGTGGGTGTGCTTTGGTGGGACACTGTTGGGGATTTATTCAAAATTGAAGGCATACTGAACCAGCATGGCTACCACAGCATCTTGCAGCGGCATGCTATTCCATCCGGTTTGCTTTTAGTTGGACCATCATTATTTTTCAACAGGACAATGACCCCAAAACACACCTCCAGGCTGTGTAAGGGCTATTGACCAAGAAGGAGAGATGATGGGGTGCTGCGCCAGATGACCTGGCCTCCACAGTCACCGGACCTGAACCCCCAACGAGATGGTTTTGGGGTGAGCTGGACCGCAGAGTGAAGGCAAAAGGGCCAACAAGTGCTAAGCATCTCTGGGAAACTCCTTCAAGACTGTTGGAAAACCATTTCAGGTGACTACCTCTTGAAGCTCATCAACAGAATGCCAAGAGTGTGCGGAGCAGTAATCAAAGCAAAAGGTGGCTACTTTGAAGAAAACTAGAATAAAAGACATATTTTCAGTTGTTTCACACTTTTTTGGTCAGTATATAATTCCACATGTGTTAATTCATAGTTTTGATATATATATATAATATATATATATATATATATATATATTATATATATATATATATATATATATATCATACATACACGATATATACGATATATAGCTACAAATTCAGCTCAGAGGTGTCCAGGACGTTTTCTACCAGCTCACCTTTCATTGCTTTGCTATAGCTGAGCAGCAACATCCAGAGGAGATGGATCAACTCTTCCCACTTTCGCCAGTGTTCCAAGCCATCCTGGAAAACACATTTATGGCTTAGCTTGATAAAGATTATTTACTTGTTTTGCCATCTTTATATCTCCATAAAAATTTCACATTCTTGACGAATCTGTTTGTATCGATCTATAAAACCGCAGCTGTGGACACACCACACAATTTTTTTTGCCAGATTTTCCCCACAATTCCCAGTTGGAAAAAGCCTGTATCAATCTGCGTTATTTGGGGATGGTCGGCAGGGCAAGCTGGCACAACAAACGGTTAGTGCAAACGTTTTGTGTGTATCTGGATGCAGTGGGGTTGATGTCAACTGATTACCAACCCAACCGCAAACACATGTTGCAGACAGCTGATTAAAAATAGATGCGAGCTGATTTTGTTTTTAACTTTACTTGTTAATATACGACATGAACATAAACCCACAACACACACGGATAACAAAAAGAAACAAATAACAAAAAAAAACATGAACACCAGTGAGAGGACACTAAGATATTAAAAAATTAAAAACAAATAATAAAGGTTTAATAAAACAAAAGAAATTTAGTCAATTTCAGATTTTGAAAATGGAGATAAAATACTCTCAACTTAAATTTAAAAATACATATAAATTACATTTATAGAATAAAAACAGGTCATTTGGCCAGTGTTTTAGGTGGAGCTTAGTTTTAAATAAACATTTTCCAGTCGGAGTTAAGTTGTTTATTAGAAGGTCTTTTCCAGCCACATATCATATATCCAGCAATATGCTGTTGTTGTCTCTTAAGGTAGCAACAAAAACCCGCAAACAACCTTTATAAAACAATAAATGCTCCAAACTCTCAACATGAGCATTGCAGAAAACACAGGCAACACTATCCAAATGGAATTTTCATTTGAGGAATTGAATTAGAAGAATATTTTTGAATTTTCTCATAAGCGCCTTGTATTGCATCTCTTTTGTTTTAAGGGGGTAGCAGAAAAGAAATGTAGTTCGTCTGAACTCTGAGAATATCCTCTATTTCTGCCACTAACTGGTATGCTAGTTTACCCCTTAAACTGTCTCCTTCCGAAGAGTTTTTACGAGAGGTTAATGGGTTCAGGTGTCTTTAGTTGGTTTGAAACATCCTGTACTCTGTGACCTCTTAGCAGAGTGATCCCCAGTCTTTCAGCAGGGAAACAGAAGTCTGAAATAAACCAATCCGTTAGTGTGAACGCCAAGTATTTTCCTAATTTGTGAAGGCGCTGAAAGTTGTGTAGTGTGTCCCTAACTTTGAAACAACATTCTGCTATTACCACATTTGCTAACAGTGCTAGCCATAATCATAAAATAAGAAAATACACGAGCAAGATATTCACCCTTGGGTCTGCTGCCAGAGTGCAGTTCTTCAGAAAGTGCAGCAGCAGGCTAAGCGACATGGGAAGAGAGACTTTCTGTGGGCATGCATAATCCAGCAACTGCTCCAACAGCTTACATCTCAGCAGCTTACTCTGTAGGCTCTCCAGCAACAACATCCTGTTTATCACAAACAGAAAAAGTTTAAAAATCCAGGGACCGTTTATTGTGTGCGTAATTTTGTAAAACAACTCGGGCAATTTAGTGCATTCATATTTGAATTAGAAAGTTTATACTAGATGCTTTAAAATTACTTTTATTTCAAAACAATTACTTGAACAATACTGTAGATAAAATAGATTTTCTGAGCACTGATAACATTTTAGCATTCCTGTAGTAATGACTTTATGCTAAACCCTGCCTGCTTGTCACCTGTGTGCTCTTAGAGGCATGTGGCTGAGGACCATATGGAAGAGCTCCTGGGAAAGCTTGGCAGAGTTCAAAGCAGGAGAACGGTCCACCTCCAGAGCCAGAGACAGCATCCTTTGGAAGATAGACACTATTCTGCAGGGGACAAAGTACAGCCAAAACGTAAGTGCACAGAAAGCTAAAGCAGAGTAAAAAAAAAAAAAAAAAACATGTTTTATTAGCTGTTTCTCACCTTATTTGGTTGTCTTTCTTTTGGACTCCTTCTTTGCTGTCTTCGTTTTCTGTTGTTTTTATAATGACATAAAACAGCCACTTGATGACATCTCTGTAAAGAAAAAAAGGCATAAGATTATCACGACAACTTTAGAACTACTACTGCCAATATGATGAAGCACATTCCATCAAAGGAAAAAAAAAAACATTTTTCCTGCTTAATCCCCTAAATGTTATTTTAAATAAAGTGGAAATATTCCAAACTTACATCCTTTACTTCATCTGTATTACTGTGTTTCTCATTTACATTTTTTATTATATCAATAAAACCTGCCTGTCTAATAATGTTTTTATTGGTAATATAACACTTTCTTCTCTAATAGACAAACTGCTACCTTTTTCTTTCACTCTCCTGTTGCCTGACATATTTTTTGGGACTTTTTACTCCAGTTTGTCCACAATGTTTGATTCAGGATGCTACATCATCCAGTTGCTCTCACTAAGTGGAGACTCTGTGGTCAGGGAATGCAAATAAAGTAAGTTCAATGATATCAATGATTGGTTAATATTGACTTCAAATCAGCTTTTATTTAATGCTTAATCCTTCATTTTTAACACTCTAGTCACTATTTATAAATATATGCAATACTTGCTGGTATTGTCTTTAGCAGTAAAGCCCAAGATCCCCCTTGGGTTTTCCAGGGCCCCCATTGGGGGACAGGCCCCCGACCCCCAAGCCCCTCCCCAGGACCAATTGCAAACACATCTCAGTCCACCTTAAATTAGAACAGCTCACAGAAGGTGCCAGTGTTTCTCACTCTCAAACATATGTAATCTTTCGCTTACAAGCATTTTACATTTGGTAGGTCAAAAAAAGTAGGATGTAAAGACAATGGTTCTGAAGTGCCATGTTTATGATTTCCCACATTTCCCTGAATCTTTTCTTTATTTTCCTTCCTTACAATTTTCTTGCCATTTCCTCTGAGTTTCCATCCAGCTGGCCAAATATATTACTGGCATGCAGAGTGTAAATGCATGGCATTTAAAAACAATGTCCGACCCAATATTGCACCCCAGCAGTCCTAACATTAATACTGAGTTTCATTATTTTGTGCAGCCCTAACCTGATATCAAAAGGCATACTGCTTGTGCATTCTTTGAAGTATTTTAATCTTCCCATCCTGTTTGTAATGGGGAAACAGCATTGTTAAACAGCTAATAAAACAAAGTATTTGTGTTTGTCTGGGCACATTTCCTTGAAAGGCGATAAACACACATTCTCACTAATCTCTGTCTTTTTATATCTGTAAGACAGCTCAGGTACTCCAAATATAGGCTAAAGAAAGGTTTTGGTAGCTCTACCTGTCTATTCTCTTTTATTAATGGATGCAAAGGGAAGACGAGCAGCAAAGTAAAAAGATGACTTGGCACTGTGTGTTGAGTGAAAAGCTGAGTAAGGGAATGGTTGTATCTTTGAGATGATAGCAACAGGCTGCAGTAGTTAAGACAATGGCTGCAAAGTGCCCTCTGGGAAGTTCTTAATGTAGATTAAATATCTCAGCTGCTTATTTGTGAAAATGGCAGCAGAACGTTAAATACAGAGCTTACGGCAGTAGTCACCCTTCTTTAAAATGAGGACCTCAGGTTATGCATCCTACCTGACCCGAGAAAACTGCCGATCACATGACAGAGTTGCCTTTGCAATCGAATGGCTGAGGGAAGATGAAGCGCATCTGGCAGTGAAGTCATCCTCTAAAGTCTGCAAACAGTACTCCAAAAGCATGCACAAAACCTCCCACTGATGCTTCTTTTTGCCATCCTAATAGTGAAGGAGGGCAACAAAAATACCTGCTTATTTATTACTTATACCTTTTCATGTGTATCAAAGAAACAGTGTTGCATATTTAAACATTAATAGGAAATCCGAGATCATTTTATTTATGGACACCGTTTTTGCTTAATAACATTAACGATAATGCAAACTTTTTTTTAAGCATATACTACATATTCTCACGTTTTGTTGCTTGCTGTGCTCAAGCTGACTGGACATGACCGAGGTAAGCAACTCCCAGTCCCAAGGAGCTGTGGATCTATTAGCTCGGTGGTGTCTGGAATGACAAAGCACATTTAATGTTTCAATTCAAAACTTTAAAGGTTGAGAGTGAAAATCTGAGAAAAACAAATCTATGAAGTGTTTTGAGAAATTATGTAGCTTGTGCTTTCCTCTGACCTTTGAGTCCTCATAAGCAGATTAAAAGCTTGCATGCAGAGGTGATAGGGACAGTGTGGGTCAAGCAGAATGCCACGAAGAAGGTGGGTGGTTATATCTTTGGGAGGATAGTAACCAGGCTGCAGTAGGTCAGACAGCAGCTGCAAAGTGCCTTCTGGGTAGTTCTCCTCGATTGTACTGTAAACCAGACTCAGGCTCTGACGACACAGCACCTGGGGAGCTTCAGAGTTTTCATTGTCTCCATCGATCTAAGAGGAAAAACTATTTTAAAAAGAAATGCTTTGCATCGTGGCTGCAATAAGATCACATGCTGACACGGACAGATCTGTTAGCACCACCGTTAAAGATTTGTAAGGTTCAATAAATTCAGCTTTTATTGCAGCATCATAATCTCTGGTGGAACAATTTTAATCCTGGCATTGTCACCTTGGAATATGTCCGTGCCATCATGGAAGAAGAAATTCACAGCTGGAATAACTTCGTGATTAAGAATATTAATATTATAGGTAATATAGTAGTCAGCTGACATCCGTTGGGCACATAGCGCTTCTGAGCCTAGACCTGATCAACTGCATCATTCCCCAACAGCCTTTTACAATAGGCACTTGGCATTCCTGAGATTCGGCCTGAGTTTCGGAAGCCCTGGATACAATGTAAGGCTGTCATGGTTGACATGCCTCCTCAATGTTGCATGGAGGACCAGGACAACACAGCTAGAGTGGCAGTTTCAATTTTTAAGAAAGGAGACCAGAGAGTGTGTTCCAATTATTGAGAGATCACACTTCTCAGCCTCCCTGGGGAAGCTTATTCTGGGGGTGTTGCAGAGGAGGTTCTGACTGATTGTTGAACCTCGGATCCAGGAGGAGCAATGTGGACCAGATCTTTACCCTTATGGAATTGATGAGGAGTTCATCAAACCGGCTCAGTTATGGTTGAGGTGCAAACACACCCTCCATTTCTGCTACCTGTATGACCCCCTCTCTTTTCCAATGGTTATGGTCAATCTGACAGAGAGAGGTATCCCAATCGTTGTGGTTTTTAGTATAACAATGGCCATCAGTGGGCTCTAGATGGACAAACTGTCTACTTTTAAGGCTAGGTTTAAAACTTTCCTTTTTGATAAAGCTTATAGTTAGAGTGGCTTAGGTTATCCTGACCTATCTCTGTAGTTATGCTGCTATAAGCTTAGGCTGCTGGAGGACATAATGACCACTTTCACCCTCTTCGCTACTTTCTCACAATACTCTTCAATTTTGCATTATTTGCTGTTATTTCAGCTTTTAACTTTGTTCTCTCCTTTCTCTTCCTAGAAGCTACACCTGGCCTGACTCTTTGTCTACCTGTGACACCTTTCTGGAGAGGGGCATCGTCCAAGCTTCTGCTGGCAACAACTTAATGCTCACCCTCTACCGATGATCCACATGGCCCTGTCTTTCAGTGTTTAACCCTTTCTCTCTCCTAGGCGATTGACTGAGCTTTTACTGTAACTAACTATGTGCTCTCTTTCTGACTCTAACCTTGAAAACTGGCTCAGAGTTTCTGTTCTTTCTTTCTAGGTGAAACGACTAAAGGAGCTACATCCATTAACATTTACCTTTTCCTTCCCATAGAAAGTACTCCTGGATCAGCGCTTCTTTGTTCTTTTTGTGTCTCTGCTCTGTTCTATCAAACCCCCAGTCGGTCGTGGCAGATGGCCGCTCACACTGAGGCTGGTTCTGCTGGAGGTTTCTTCCTGTTAAAAGGGAGTTTTTCCTCTCCACTGTCGCTACATGAATGCTCAGTATGAGGGATTGCTGCAAAGTCAACGCCAGTGACTGTCCACTGTCTCTACATGTTCATCCGGGAGGAGTGAATGGTGCAAGTCACTGACTGGATGCAATCTGCTGGGTTTCCTTAGATAGAAAAACTTTTTATCCAATTTGAATAAATAACAGAATCTGGCTGCACTGTTCAATGATTAAGATTAATTGGAATGTATGTACCTGACTTTTGTGAAGTGCCTTGAGACGACATGTGTTGTGAATTGGCGCTATATAAATAAACTGAATTGAATTGAATTGAATCGGAGTATGGTTCTCCGGTCTATATGTGTTTTGCAGATATGGAGAAGGCCTATGGCAGTATTCCCTGACGTATTTTCTGGGAGATGCTGCAGGAGTTTAAGGTATCTTCTGTGGCTTTTAAAGGCTACCCAATGCTTGTGTGCCCAAAGCTAGAGCTGTGGCTGCATTCTCGGCAGAAAGTTGAGGCTGCTCCCAGTGCACGCTGGACTCTACCAGGGCTACCCCAGTTACCAATCCCGTTTGTGGTGTTCATCGGCACGATCTCAAGGCGTAGTCATGGACAGAAGGGTGTCTGGTTTGGGAACCTAGGGATCTCATCTTTGCTTTTCGCGGATGACGTAGTCCTGTTTGAGTCTTCAGGCCATGACCTTAAAGTAGAGCCACTGCTTCAGTTGAGGTGGTTTGGGCATCAGAATGTGCCCTGGGCGCCTCTCTTTGAAGGTTTTCTGGACATGTCCCACTGGGAGAAGACCCCGGGGAAGACCCAGAACTCGATAGAGGGACTATATACACAGCCTGGCCAAAAAAAAAAAGTCACCACCTGGATTTAACTAAGCAAATAGGTACGAGCCTCCCATTGGATAATTACTGCATGGGCGATTAAGTTTCTGCTGGCAACAAGTTATTTAACCTCAACTGGTGCAGTGAGTTGCTTCTCATTTCTTAAACAACCATGTCTAAAGACATGTCCCGTGGTCGTGGAAAAGATGTCAGTCTGTTTCAGAACGTGGAGACCCATCGTCCTCGAAAAAGAAATGTGGCCGGAAAAAATCCTGAATGATCGTGACCGGCGATCACTTAAACGTTTGGTGAAATCAAATCGAAGAAAAACAACTCCGAGCTATGTTTAATAGTGAAAGTAAGAGCATTTCAACACGCACAATGCGAAGGGAACTCAAGGAATTGGGACTGAACAGCTGTGTAGCCTTAAGAAAACCACTAATCAGTGAGGCTAACTGGAAAAAAAAGCCTCAGTTTGCTAGGGAGCATAAAGATTGGACTCTGGAGCAATGGAAGACGGTCATATGGTCTGATGAGTCCAGATTTACCCTGTCCCAGAGTGATGGGCCCGTCAGGGTAAGAAGAGAGGCAGGTGAAGTGATGCACCCATCATGCCTAGTGCCTACTGTACAAGCCTGTGGGGGCAGTGCTATGATCTGGGGTTGCTGCAGTTGGTCAGGTCTGGGTTCAGCACCAGTATGTGTTCAAAGAATGAGGTCAGCTGACTATCTGAATATACTGAATGACCAGGTTATTCCATCAATGGATGTTTTCTTCCCTGATGGTACGGACATATTCCAAGATGACAATGCCAGGATTCATCGGGCTCCAATTGTGAAAGAGTGATTCAGGGAGCATGAGACATCATTCTCACACATGGATTGGCCACCATAGAGTCCAGACCTTAACCCCATTGAGAGTCTTTGGGATGTGCTGGAGAAGGCTTTGCGCAGTGGTCAGACTCTACCATCATCAATGCAAGATCTTGGTGAAAAATTAATGCAACACTGGGTGGAAATAAATCTTGTGACATTGCAGAAGTTTATAGAAACAATGCCACAGCGAATGCGTGTCGTAATCAAAGCTAAAGGCGGTCCAACGAAATATTAGTGTGTGTGACCTTTTTTTTTGGTGGTGACTTTTTTTTCGGCCAGGCAGTGTTTATCCCGTCTGGCCTGGGAACTCTTGGGATCCCTGAGAATGAGCTGAAGGATGTCTGGGGTTGCCTCCTGGACCTGTTGCTCCCATGACCAAATAGTCCCAATCCCTTCAGTTCCCTTCACACTCTGCATGTACAGGGGTTGGACAATAAAACTGAAACACCTGGTTTTAGACCACAATAATTTATTAGTATGATGTAGGGCCTCCTTTTGCGGCCAATACAGCGTCAATTCGTCTTGGGAATGACATATACAAGTCCTGCACAATGGTCAGAGGGATTTTAAGCCATTCTTCTTGCAGGATAGTGGCCAGGTCACTACGTGATACTGGTGGAGGAAAACGTTTCCTGACTCGCTCCTCCAAAACACCCCAAAGTGGCTCAATAATATTTAGATCTGGTGACTGTGCAGGCCATGGGAGATGTTCAACTTCACTTTCATGTTCATCAAACCAATGTTTCACGAGTCTTGCTGTGTGTATTGTTGCATTGTCATCCTGATACACGGCACCGCCTTCAGGATACAATGTTTGAACCACTGGATGCACATGGTACTCAAGAATGGTTCGGTAGTCCTTGGCAGTGACGCGCCCATCCAGCACAAGTATTGGGCCAAGGGAATGCCATGATATGGCAGCCCAAACCATCACTGATCCACCCCCATGCTTCACTCTGGGCATGCAACAGTCTGGGTGGTACGCTTCTTTGGGGCTTCTCCACACCGTAACTCTCCCGGATGTGGGGAAAACAGTAAAGGTGGACTCATCAGAGAACAATACATGTTTCACATTGTCCACAGCCCAAGATTTGCGCTCCTTGCACCATTGAAACCGACGTTTGGCATTGGCATGAGTGACCAAAGGTTTGGCTATAGCAGCCCGGCCGTGTATATTGACCCTGTGGAGCTCCCGACGGACAGTTCTGGTGGAAACAGGAGAGTTGAGGTGCACATTTAATTCTGCCGTGATTTGGGCAGCCGTGGTTTTATGTTTTTTGGATACAATCTGGGTTAGCACCCGAACATCCCTTTCAGACAGCTTCCTCTTGCGTCCACAGTTAATCCTATTGGATGTGGTTCGTCCTTCTTGGTGGTATGCTGACATTACCCTGGATACCGTGGCTCTTGATACATCACAAAGACTTGATGTCTTGGTCACAGATGCGCCAGCAAGACGTGCACCAACAATTTGTCCTCTTTTGAACTCTGGTATGTCACCCATAATGTTGTGTGCATTTCAATATTTTGAGCAAAACTGTGCTCTTACCCTGCTAATTGAACCTTCACACTCTGCTCTTACTGGTCCAATGTGCAATCAATGAAGACTGGCTACCAGGCTGGTCCAATTTAGCCATGAAACCTCCCACACTAAAATGACAGGTGTTTCAGTTTCATTGTCCAACCCCTGTAGAAATCCTCTTACTTTCACTACTAAACATAGCCGAGAGTTCTGCCCTTGTTTTTTTATGATTTGATTTTACCTAATGTTTAAGATTTTTTTCCAACCACATTTCTTCCACAAAGATAATTTTTCGCATTGTGTTGCACAGTTCTTAACTCAATTTTAGTAGTTTCAGCAATTGCCTCAGATGTTTTCTTTATGTAATGCACACAAAACATTTGACTCTTCCGAAACAAATTAACATATTTTCTAAAAACCCCAAAATGTGTCTTCTGACATGATTGTTCAAGAAATGAGAAGCAACTCACTGCATCGGTTATAGTTGAATAACCTATCATCCATGCACTAATAATCCAATGGGACGATCTTCCCTATTTGCTTTGTTAAATCCAGGTGGTGACATTTTTGGACAGACAGTGTAAAACCCCATTTTGAAAATAGGACATCACCTATCTTGCATCTTCTTCTAAAAACTTTGGAGAATAGATAGAAAGGGATGTTAGGCTATTCCTCTTTTAATCATCTCTCTAGATCATCCAGAATGTGTCCTCCTTTGTCCTTAGCTCACCCTATAGGTTTTTGTATAAATCTGATATTGTAAAGAGTTTTTGATCCCATGCAAGCCTCCTAGGCCCTTTAGAGGAGACACAGTCCAACATAATGACAAATCCTCTTTCATACCTAACAATGCATATGAGGGGCTTTTCACTCCAAACCTACTAAGAGGGTTTATTGCCTAAAAAACATAATTTTGGTCTCATCGGACCAAAGCACACAGTTCAGATCAAAATTCCAGCAGCAAAAATTCCACGTTTACTTTTGCGATGGTAGGACAGAAAAATGTTTTGGTTTTTTCTCTGACATGACTCTCAAACAACAGGTTTGGATATAGACACCATGCAGTGTTTGTTATGAAGTCCAAGATGCCACATTTTGATTTCCAGAGAAAGCTTTGGGTTTTCTCTTTAAGCCGTCCAGCCAACTGCATGTGGTAGCAAAATAATCTTGGGTCCTTGTACAGCCTGGTGGCCAAAGGCAGAGAGAAATGGGCCTCTGTATCATGTCATTCTTTTACCCAAGTGAAGCAGAAAGTCATGCATAAGTTCATAGAAACACTGATTAACTTAAAAAGTATAAATTAAAGAAAAACTTCAGTTAAATGTATTTTAATAAAAGGGATTGTTTTGGCTACCTGAGATTTTGCCTAGAAAATATTCCATAACATCAAATTTTGTTCCTACTGAATTATAGAACTGAAAAAACATTGGAGTTGTCAAAAATTTTCATTGTGAGAATACTGCAATAGAATTAATGATTTTAACACATTCTAAACAGGGGTGCCAACAAATTGTGTTGCATCTGTATGAAGAAGCTTTGAGAGCTGAATGTAGACTCTCTCACCAGAACTTGTTGGTGTCCAGACGTTAGCTTCTTGAGAGTGATTGAGCACACATGTCTCCGATCCTCTCTACTCACAGCCCTGAAATCGGTGCAAAACCTGCTCTCTTCGTTCATGTCCTCTCTGTCACTGTCTCCTTGCCAAAGCAAGGACATCGGACTGTCACCACCTGCATCCTCTCTGTAGGTCAGCGTCTCCAGCTCCCACTCAGGCGTGTAGTCAGACCTAGGCGATTGGCCACCTTGGTTTGTATGATTAGGTGGAGTGCAACTTGTGTGGGAGACAGAATCCGCTTTAACGATGTGAGGAGAATGAGAGGAAGGATGATCAGAGGGACATCTTTGTCCATAATCCGAGTTATATAAATCCAGCTTTTCCAGGTTGGAGCGAATAGTTTTATCTTGAGTTGAAGATCTAAAAGTTGATGGAATCCTGTCTGATGAATGAAAGTCATCTAGGTTATTTTCTACAGTTGTGTGTTGCCTTAAGGTTGAATCATCATGTCCCTCCTTTGCATTAGGACAGTCAGCAGGAATTTGTAGGTCCTGCGTTGCTTGATCTTGCAAGAGTTTGTTTGTGTGTTTCTGGGGGGATTCAGGTTCTTCCCTTGCAGATTTCCTCACCTCAGGACATTTGAGGGCCATAGATTCCATGTGAGAAACATATAATGTAGAAGGAGTTATTTCTAAACTAGTTGCACATGTTTGTGCTTCACCATTATTGTTCTGTTTAAAACACAGAGACATATGTGGAGAATCTTTGGTTAGCTGAACACAACACCCTGATGTTTCCAGAATCTTGACATGTGATTCAAGAAATTGATCCAGTTTCACATCTGGTGCATCCTGAGAAGCTTGTATTGCAGGGTTTTGGTTCTGTGGCTGTGTTGGAGAATTCAAACGTCTTTGCTTTGGCTTTTGGGTACCACAGTCCTGCTGTGGAGGAAAAACGTGAGAGACTCCTGAAGAATTTTCTAGTTTAAAATCTTGGCCGTTTAAGATCATAATGCCTTGTTCTAACTGACTGTCACCATTTTGAAAGATGTCCTTTGTGTCCGGTTTTGTCTCCTTTGTGGTCAGGTCTATTATAGGTGAGTCGAAGAGATTAAGCCTTGGGCGCAGCTTGAGCTCTGGACAAGCCCATCTTGGATCAGTGAGGTCAATGTAATGCTGGGGAAAAAAGACAGGAAATGTCACCAAATGAACACAAAGGTTGCCTATGTAACAGCAGGAACATTTGCATTTACAGCATAGCAGAAAGGAATGACAAAATGGACAGATGGACATATGGAAGAATAAATGGGTGATAGCAGGATGAACAAATGGATGGATAGAAGTAAAGAAATTCAAACAGTTCACACTATATTCTTTTTCCACACTTATTACAGACCTGGAATACAGTCAAATTCCATACCTCTCCAGACTCTGTAGCAACCCTGTAGGAAGCCTAAAGCAAAAACTAAAACTTCTGTTGTATTCCCAGTCAAGCACTTAGTCAGGACTGTAAGAAACCATTAAGCCACTGTGATCAGCATAGACACACGGTTAACACAATCTGATACTGCTTCTGGAAGTCTATCTTGAAACTTTAAGGAGTAAGACTGTCATCTCTGGCTTCCTGCCTTAAGAGATACACCCCAGGCCAGAGGAATGAAGAGAATGTGTGGTGTGCTTTTGTATTAAACCCCTTTTACTCTCTTACCCTGAAATAAAATCCAGTGCTGCCAACTGCCTTCAGAAGTCACCTATTGAGTAAATGGAGTTCACTTTGTACATTTTAAATTGTTAAAAATTGAACAAACAGCATCATGAGAAACAATGAACACACCAGTAACTCAGGGGAACCCGCAAAGAGCAACAGTTCAGGTGGAAGAATCTTTCAACTCGGACAACTATTAGCAATGCGCTCAAAAAACTGGTCTTTAAGGAAGAGTGCTATTGTTAAACTGTTGTAAAATAGCCAAAAAACCCGCTGCCACAAGTCATGTAGGGGGAACAATAAACATGTGTAAGAAGGAGCTCAGGGCAGGCGAGTTTAGAAGTCAACTCTTTGACTGACATACAAAACAGTATGTGTGGATAAAACTAACACTGCACATCACCCTGAAGACACTATGAACATGGTGAAACATGGTGGTGGAAGCACCATGCTGTGGGATGCTTTTCAGCAGCAGGACAGGGAAGCTGGTCAGATCTGATGGGGAGATTGATGGAGCTAAACACAGAGCAGCCATGGCAGAAAAACCAGTTGAGACTGGGCAGAGGTTTACCGTCCAGTAGGACAATGAACATACAACCAAAGCTGTAATGGAATGGTTTGGATAAAGCATACATATATTTGAGTTAAAAGGGCCTAGACTAACAGTTTCTCTCCATCCAATCTGCCTGACCTTGAACTATTCTGCAAAGAACGTTGGGCAAATATTTAAGTGCCTCGATGTGCAAAGCTGACATAAACATTCCTCAAAATACATGCATTTGCAATTCGACCAAATGTGGTTCTACAACCTATTAAAGCAGGGTGTTAAATACAAATGTAAACCAAACTTTAGGGGGTTTTATCCGTTAAACATTTCGCAAACAACAATTTTCCTTTCACTCTACAGTAATTAATCTGAGTTCGTTGTTTTTACGTGACAAAATGTAAGTTCAAGGGGCAAACCACTTAAATGAGCTGTAGGCACTGTATCCATTACAAGTTCGGTACTTCAGACAATATGCTTCGACAGAGATCGTTACAACAGTTGCTGTCGTTCAATAACAGTTATTTGAGAAAACCTTCAGCATTTAACTTTAATATTTTGTGACCTCCGTTAACAAGTCGGGTCATATTGAAGAAATTAAGAACAAATATTGCGGTATAGATACGGTCTTACCTGCGCAGCACCGGTTCGGTGACATTTTTCAAGCTAACCCCTACGCGGTATCACTTTGAATATTCCTCGCGCTAGTTTCTATAGCAACGACGTTTTCTGTTAGCTTACCCGTGGGATGTTGACGTTTACAGCTTCGACGTCCACTCGAACCTCTGACAGCGGCGGCGGCTCACACTTGGTGAAGCCACCGCAAGACCCGACGATTTCTAGATCGGAGTCGTCTGAGCTGAGGGAGATCACTTCATCCATCTTAACCTTGTCATCCAGCGCCTCACACGGAGCAGAAACCTCAGCACGTCTACGAGAGCAGGATGGCCGCCGCTCACGCAAGCTTCACCTAGTCATCCAGAACCGCTGTAGCTGGAACAGTCCAGAAAGACGATGTATCGTGAATGGGGAAAATGCCCATCATTTTTTCCGCAAACCACATGACAACTTCTCTGCCGAGGCATCCAACAGTTAGCATTTCCTGGTTAGGATCCCACGCCACTCAAATAATGGTTTCGGCCATTTCTAATATTCAAATGTTTCAAATAAACAACCTTAAAACGCCTTAATAAGCTAGAATGTCAGAACAACAGCACTAAAAGGTTAGGTATCGTTTCAGCGCTTCCTTATTTTCCCCTGTCAGTTTTTCCTCTGTTGTATGGCGCAGCAAATAAAAACTTTACAGTTGCAGCTATCGCCACCTGCTGTATAGGAATGCTAGGGCAAAACCTACAGGCATGTATGCTCAGCCTGCCACCCAAACCATGCAGTCATAACACCAGGCCTAAAAACATGATTAATTCATATTTAAGACTTCGAGAATATTAGATATTTACTCATTAGTAATAAATGTAACAATTTAATCTTTGTTTTTGAATTCCAATGCCTAACAGAAGTTGAAATTAGTAATCAGGTAAAAAAAAAGGCCCCATGCTCCTCGTCTAGAGTCAAACTAAATAACAAAAATTATCGTATAAAGGAATATTTGTTATTATTGGTACAACAGGTTATATTGTGTTTAATCTTTTATTTTTTTAATGTAATATTTTTATATGTTTTGCCTTTTAATGTATGTTCATAGTTTGCAGTTATGGGAAGAACTTTGTTTTAGCTTTGTTTTTAAATAAATTTGGTAAGGTATTAGCTTCTGCATACCTCTTGTCTTTGGGACTGCTGTCCTATTAGAACACCCATTTCTGTTTTAGCCATGTGGATGTTGATTTCAGTTGAAGTCAAAGTAAATGGCAAGACTCCCCTTTTTGTCACTACTGGATCCGACTTGTGGAATGCAGCGGTACCACTGGTAGCTAAACAGACCCTCAGCTACCATCACCAAGTCTGAAAGTTAGTGTTCTTAGGTTTGAAAGCTTCATCTTGCCTCCTCCAAATGCACCACTTAATTAAACCATTTTTTAAGTTCAAAGAAAATGAATAAACCTGAGACATATACGTACACAGAAACGGAGTCAGATAGTTTGTTTTTCTAGTATGGAGGCTTTCTGCTATCTTTTAGGAGTAACCCCTTAACCCATACTCTTGGACTGTCTCCTAATACTCTCTGATATCCTTACAGAACATCCCCCACACCCTTTTTAGACATGGGTGTTTATTTCACTATAAAACTTCAGCACATGGTTTTTAATATTTATTTACCCAGTCAAGAATTTTAAGATTATTATGATTTGAATAAAGGGCACTTACCAAAAAAAAAAATCCTGGATTCGGACATTTGTAAATAAAACTGTTAAAATAAATTTAATGAACAGCAATAAAAAGACAGCCACAAATTCTTTAAACATATAACAGCAGTGCTTGCAGCTTATTTATGAAGCGAATCAGAATTAGCTTTATTGGCCAAGACTGTGTGCACAAACAAGGAATTTGATTTCAGTGTCAAGTGCTGACATTGTACAGAAAATGAGTATAAATTTAGAAACTCTAGAGGAAATAAAATAAGAAAAATATAAACAGTATGTACATGTATGTGTGTGTACAGCCATTGTTTACAATATAAAGAAAAGAAAAAAGAGAGGCAGGTAGTGGTAGTGCAAATATGCTTTTCTTGTTTTACAGCAGAGTAGCTGACTACTCATGCTTTAAGGTGTTCATTTTCTAAAGAGAGACAGTCTATGGGAAGATGATGTCTCTGTGGCAGCTGGTCAAACTGAGTAATAAATGGATCAGTGTAAGCCTTAAATCTACTCTGAAATGGACTGAAGCATCATATAGTGACCACAATCTGTGGTGGCACCAGCCATCGTTTATAATGTTGGAGCAGGACGCCCCTCTACCCAGTTGAGGTGGTGGGATATAGAAGAACCTCTGCATAAATAACATTACTGTTGGGCAATGTCTACCACCCTATGCATGAAGCTGTTGCAGAACTGTAGAGCTCCTTCAGTGACAGCCTGCTGCATCCTAGGTACACAATGGAGCGCTATCGCAGATCCTTCTTCCCAGCAGCATTTAGACTTTATAACCATCACTGCTCGTAACAAACTCAGCACAGTTTTTTAAATGCCAAACTTAATAATACCTTCTCAAATTCACATTTCTTTTAAACTATTATTGAGTACCACTATTGAGTATGCTATTTCTTATAACTGTACCGTATTTTTCTTATGTTGTAAAAACGGTCTTACTGTACAGTCTCTTATTTCTTTTTATTATCTTATTTCTTTTTATTTTAACATATTCTTGTCTTGCATGCTTCCATTTTTCTGTCACTTTGCTCCTGGTACACCCGATTTCCCCCCTGAGACAAAAGGATATTTCTATTCTATTCTATTCTACGTATTTTGTGTGAATGCGTAGTCTCCTCTGTCACCACTCGAGGGCACTCACGATGTTCAAATGATGGAGGAAAAAATATGGATGTAGAGTTTATGCAGAGCGACTGAATCTGCCAAAGCTGGCGTGTATTTTTAGAAATATCAAATTCAGAGTAAAGCAAAACCTTCAGTCAAATCTACACCTTTTCCTGTTTCTCTTACTAACTTTTCCAAAACACTTCTGGGGCTATTCCCAGGTTTCATATGGCGTCATGTCTTATTCCCAAAAATGTAATGACAAACTATTATATGAATTAATTTCTTTTCATCACATGAGCTGTTGAATTCCCCTCGTTTTCTAGGAACACACTAATTTTGCGAGTGGGGCTTGTTTTTCAAAGAAATGAACATTTGATTTCAGCGTCTCATGTAATTGGATCAAATGGGTTATTAACCTCAGATGTCTCCAACCATTTCACGCTGTGAGGAAATATTAGGCAGTCTGAGTCACTGCAGTGAGACACTGACATCCATTCAGCAGTGTGAGGACTTTATTGGGGTGTTTATTACATAAAGGCTGTGTTTACATTTGTTAATTGTCTGTGCCTTTTGAATTATCTTTAGATTTTAAGCATATGAACTGCTGTGCATCTTTTAGATTTTAGAACAAAATTTTACTTTTAAGATTAATATGACAGGGTGTAAATCGAGGAATGGGATTTAATCTACATTAGTGTTTTGAGTTCAGAGTCAGTTTATTTGGCATGAGAGCCAGTCACCTGAAAATAAAATTCCTTGAAGTGTAAAGGTCGAGGGTTTGGAAATAGGACCAGACCGCAGATCATGGCGAGGAGGCCATATGGTGAATAGTTAGAGGTTTAATATAATTGAACACAGACAGGCAGGCAGGCAGGCAGGCAGAGTACAGGCAGGTAAGCCAAAAGTACAAGTTCAGGAGGCAAACAAAAAAAAAACCCCACAAGGAGGAACTCGGGAAGATAACAAGAGTAGTTAACGTAAGGAACCAGCGAGGAATGTACAAATGAAGAAATGTATATACAGAGGGAGGTGGCGTATGAACCAATGAGAAGGGGAGACAGGTAATCAGCTGAATAGTGAACAGGTGTGAGAATCAGCTACAGGGAACTGAGGGAGATAAGATGTGTTTAAATTTTAGTATTATTTTAATTGATCATTCTTACCGATGCATGCTAATGTAAACAAACAATGAGGTCTCCTAAGTCGAGGTCTCCTAAGTATTTACAGCATGCTCTTGCTAAGAATGATTATTGTCAGTGGTCATTTATGATTATAGGACTTAATGATGTGATACTATAGCACTGCTTTTTCCCTGCTAATGCAACTCCATGTCACTCGTCTCTTCATTCCTTACTACTTAATGATTGTTTGATAACAGGACACATTGTTTACACCTGCAGATATAATTGCAATATTTTTGTCTGCATAACATGAATTTGTAGGCCATCTCTGAGCTAAACTGGAAATAGACGTTGGAAGTAGAGGGTTACTGCTTAAGCATCAGGAGATGTGACATACACTGTTTGGCTTGTGTAGACACACACTATTCTTTAATGTTCCCACAAAACCTAGCAACACAACATTCTGGCATATTTCCAACAAAAGCAACTGGCAAGCAAACAAAAAAACATGTTTTTTATGGCTCCTGAACCCAACTTCTAACCCAACTGTACATCTGACTGTGCTAGCAAACTAGGTTTTGTCCTCCTGCAGCTTTTTAAAATTTTAAATTATGGTATATGAATATATTGATTTTTTTTTTTGAAAAATATTTGAAAATTTTCCAAAACGGGGCTCAAAATGTGAATAAAAAACAGTATTTTGATATATTTATCACTGTCCAAAATCATCTAAATGTTAGATATGTTGTTCATTTGTTTGTTTCAGTTTGTTTTTGGTGAAAAATGTTGCTGGAAGAAAACCTTTAATCTTATGTTGCAATATGCCAACAAACTGCCATGGCAAAAGTTTGAAGTGGCTCCCACGACAGGGCAGTCCAACCTATTTTCAGATTAATTCAAATTATAATTATTTTACTTGGGGACACTCTTAGACGGTATAGAACATTTAACTTTCATACCCAGATGATCGAGCATTAGATTTAGATAAAAGTTTTAAAAAAAAGTGACATGATTGCAAATGTAACTGTCCTGACACAGTAAAACACTATAAATATTACACCTGTCATACCATTACACATGCTTCATTAATGGCATTACTTTTTTTAGTAACGAGTAATCAAACAATTTACTTTTTTCAGCGTTATAATGCCGTTACCGACAATTAAATGGGGCACATTTTAAACTCGTCATCTGTAGGATGCAGGAACTAAGCTTTTTTTTCCCTTTGGGGAAAAGGGGGGGTTTGGGGGGAGACAATCGCATAACAAATAATTTGGCCCAAGGTAAATAAGCCCATGGTAAGCCAATCAGAGGAATTCGTTTTTTTAAAAAACCAAACGCATACGGCAGCCCCGCTCAGGCAAACTAGCAGATGTAAGCTGCAACAGTGGAGGGAAAGACTGTGTTTTAAAAGTGGAAGTACAGACAATACTTTATTCTCCTTGAAGTAAAAGGCAAGAACATACATCAGAAGAAAATATTAAAAGTTTGGCGTAAGTAGGCCACTTGTCTATGCAATTCCACTTTATACAACTGGCTTGTGAAACCTTAGAAAAAAAATCTAAATTCGTAGACATATTTAATGCAATAGTTACTTTCCCTGTTAACTAGTAAGTACTTTTATAGTGGAGTAACTCAGTTACTAACTCAGTTACCTTTTTGGGAGAAGCAACTAGTAACTATAACTAATTACTTTTTTAAAGTAACATACCCAACACTGTTCATATTGCAACAAACCACTCACGAGTACCACCGCTTCATATGAAACATTGGTAATTCATAATGCAATGGTTCATATGATAATGTTTCATTTAAAAAATAAAGATTTAGGAATGGTTCTGAAAATCCATAAACAGGAAAATAAAGACTGGTCGTTTGATGGAGACATATCTTCCCTCCTGCTCACAAGATGAAATAGTATCATAATCAAATGTGAAATAGCCAAACCATGCCAGGATTACAGAGTCAAGGACTTATAGAGCCTAAAGGTATCTTTTTTAAAGGTGGTTGTACGAGTTGTCATGACATACTCGTCTCCACTTCTCTCCCCCTCTTCTGGAGGTCATGTGTTTTTGGAGATGGTTGCATAATGTAGTATTCATCCTGACATTTCACAATAGCATACACAGCAAACTGGCAGTCTGGGAATTAGTAAACTGTTATTTTTCAAATAATAACACTTATTAAATCTGCAGTGAGGACAGGGATCGTTGGAAGCAGTTCATCTTTTAGACACAATACTATTGGATAGCCTGCATTTAACTGAACCAGGTTAATCAACTCTCGATACAGGTTATGTTATGTTATGTTATGTAATGTTATGTTATGTTATGTTATGTTATGTTATGTTATGTTATGTTATGTTATGTTATTAGTCATGTTTAAATTTACCTGTTGGCTCTATTAATACTTGGCTTCACTGTCACTATTCCTTTACGCTTCTTTTATGTTTTGGGCTGCAAAGTTAAATGTTACATAAACATGTTGTGGTTTTAAATAACCGTTTTGTTTCAGTTTCTCTTAATGGTGCATTCAGTGGCAAAAAACTAAATTTCCACCTTCTGTATAGAAAGAAATAATGTCAAGGACAAATCAGATTTTCTTGCTGAGAGTAAAAAAAACATGAAAAAATACAGAGTGTTATCAGCTGCCTGATTTGAAGCTTGTGATTCAGTTATAAAAGGACATTTTGGTGTTAATAAAAGAGCCGGTGCTTTCTTGGCATTAGTGCAATCTTAGACTAAGTCAAACATGAAAAGTTTTAAGAACCCCTTTTGCATCTACTGTAGAATTAAGTCTAAAGCAGAAAGGGCAGGTTTTACATCAACAGAAGAGGTAGCCAATTTAATTTAAGGAGGATTAGTTTCACCCTACACAAGATAAAGGAAAAAGCAAGTCAGACAGAAAATAGTTTAAAAAGTGACGATTGCACACTGGATTAATTGTGCTTGTTCCACCTGTCACAGACAGACTTTGGACTTTCTGCAGCATCATTATGCCACCAAAACCCTCATTCATTATGCCTTCTTTGCATTCTCCTGTTTGTTCAAAACAGAGCAAATTGATGGGCTTGGGCCAGCAAAAAGCTTTTTGGATGTTGTGAATTTAATGGTCTGACAACAGCATTGGTTTGCATAAAGCTTGTTCATTTTTGTAATAAACATAGCTCTAGCTTGGATAGGTATAATAGACTATGTGTTCCAGTTTAAACTAACACATCATGTTGATTGTCTTGTGCCTTAATGCTTCAGTTAAGCATTTAAGCTTCATGCATTTAATCAGTCAGTGCAGTGAAATGGCTTTATGCCTGTATTTCGTTTCCATTTCATCATATTTCCTAAAGCCTTTTTGATGCTTGATCAGAAATTCTGGTAAAACAAAAGCAATAAAAATTATATAAAAATTCAACCTCTAACAAAATGTATCAAAACAATTCTGAAGCCAAAAGGCACTGTCTTGTTTGTACATGAATTCTCATAGTGCATTCCTGGGGTGTCTGGTGAATTATGTGTAGCTGTTGTTTGTTGCCACAGGGCAGCACAGAAAAAGACTGGCAGAGCATCCCAAAAGGCCCCAGCAGATGGTCAGAGATGGGAGAAAAAAAAACATGAGAGGGATAGTGAGATAGAGCTGGATTTAGAGAGGTGAAGTGAAACAACAACTTCCAGAGGCATCAGGGGTCACCTGTCGTAAGGCAAAAAACACTAGTTATAGTACCCAACAACCACTTTCTCACATTCCTGTTCATGGGAGCTGCATCGTGCTCTTAAGCTCTTTAGGGCATGCTTGCCACACAAATCCAGAAGCGTGTCAGTACGAGCCCCTTTTTGTGCCTGTGCAGCAGCTCAGTACACCTAACAGGGTTTATTTGAATGGCAGAGCATGCCAGATTGGAAGACAGGGAAGGCTAATCGTGGACCAGAGCCCAGTGACTCACTCTGCAATATGTGACCTCAGAGGGTGATGCGTGACATACCAGGATCCTTTACAGGACAGCCACGAGCTACTAAATGCTATAACTGTAACTCAAAGAAAGTTGCAATCTACTGTAGTCATAGTAGTAAATGAATGGATCTGAAGATAATCCCATCTGTTTTAATGAAAGTCGAAATACAATATAGGTTTTACATGATCAGGGTTGTAATAAACAAGTAAAAAAAAATGTGTCAGTACTCAGTTTTAAAAGACTCGTGAAAATGTATTCCTCCGATCAATTCAGTTAAATTCAACTCAGTTTAGTTCAGTTCAGATTAATGGAATGCAGTTCAATTTCATTCATTCAATTAAGTTCATTTTTAAATTAGTTTATTTAATTTGATTCAGTTTAGTTAAACTATTTGAGGTTGAGTTCAATGTAATTCATTTAATTTCATTCAGTTAAGTTAAGATCACTATAGTTCAATTTAATTTCCTTAAATTCGACTTACCACTATTAAATTTATTTTAGATCAACTTAATTGAATCCAATTAGATTTGAAATGATTAAATTCAAGTCATCTCAATTGATTCCGTCCAGTTTGGTTTAGCTGAATTCAATTCAGTTCACTTTGATTCAGTTACATTCAGTTCAGTTCAGTTCTGTTTCTTTGACTGCACCAGACACAAGAACAGTCATTTCAGGGCCCTATCCAGAAAGAAAGTATGCAGGTCCAATTAAAACCTGATCACACATTCATCCATTTCAAATACATTATATATTATGATGCATTTAGATAAAATTGGATTAAAAATTAAATTGAATTATTCTAGTCCAGTCCAATCTAATTAATCTAATTTCAAACGAATTTAATTAAATTCTAATTATACTTCAATGTAACACACACAGATTCCCATAAAAAAAATGATGAATACAGTCCAACATATTCTAACTGACGATTATGTTGGCACAAAAAGAAATGTTTTGTGTGCCAGAAAGATTCATATTTAACTGACTAGATTTCTGTAAAAATCAAAGGGAAGCTGGAATATATGGGATTATACACCGTTAACATGGAGTGAGACCAAAGCCACACTTAAAAATTAGACCTTAATGCTTGAGTTGCCTGCAGGATTTAGAGAGCAGGCTCTAATAGTAAGTGGTCTTTTTGAAGTCAGAAGTATAGCAATCAGAACAATGTGGAGATCAAGACTTAACAACAGTTGTTTCGAGAGAAATTACTTCATTTTCACATCTGTCACTGAGGACATGGACCTTGGAAATCTAATTCAGAGACACCTCGTGGAGAAATTGGACAAATTTTATACTAATACTGTTAAAAGTTTGTGAAAAAACCTGCCAAGCCCTTTACCTAAGTTCAGTCCTAGTTTTGAGAATCTGGCTGATCCATTCGGTGTCATATTCCTAACATCGATTCTTTCAGAGTGCTTACAAAGGTTGCTGAAGAAAAATGATTTTAGAATTGTTAACAACCTTCTCCTCATTTTCCCTCAAACGGTACCAGCAGTAGAGGTTAAGTTAAGAATATTTATAGACCCAGAGAAAGCAAAATGCAAACTTTGGCAAAAGGACACTAAGGCAAAAACAAAAGGAACAAAGAACAACAAGTCATGGAGCACTTTGAAAGACTTTTGAGCCTATCTTTTTTATATATTCTGCTTAATATTTTGCAAAATTGCACAATGCATTTTATACCAGAGGGCTTTTTGCCCCGTTTGTTAAAGCAGTTAAAGGGCGACATACCAATTAGTGAAAACTGGTATTGGATATTACCCACCTTTATCACATTATATCCACAATATCATATAAAGGAAAACATGTTTGTTTCAGTTGTACATCAGCATTTAACCAATCTTTGACCTGATTTGAGGGTGGTTGAAGGTTATGCAAAGATGTTCTTCTATGCATTTATGTTGGCTCTAACTTTTTTAAACTTTATTTTAATGATATAAAAAAGTCGCCTTCATGAGGACCAAAAAATTGAGGCACGTGATGTTGCCCAGTGCGGCGGAGCCAGGGTCCGACCCTGGAGCCAGGCCTGGGGTCGAGACTCGTCGGAGAGCGCCTGGTGGCCGGGCTGCTCCTCGCGGGACCCGGCTGGGCCAAGCCCAAATGAAAGATGCGAGGCCATCCCCCAGTTGGCCCACCATCTGCAGGAGGAACCGTGAGGGACCGGTGCAAAGACGACTGGGCAACAAACGAAGGTGGAGACCTTGACGGCCCGATCTCCGGATTCATAGGCCGGCTATAGGAACATGGAATGTCACCTTGCTGGGGGGTTCCATGTTGAGCCTGAGCTTGTGCGGGAGGTCGAGAGATATCGACTAGAAATAGTTGGGCTCACCTCCACGCAGAGCGTGTGCTCTGGAACCCATCTCCTCGAGAGGAGCTGGACTCTCTTTTACTCTGGAGTGGCCAGCTGGGAGAGCCGCGAGCTGAGGTGGGTTTGCCTGTTGCCCTCCAGCTCAGCCGTCTCGTGTTGGGGTTTACCGTAGTGGATAAGAGGGTCGCATCGCTGCACCTTTGTGTCAGGGACAGATCTGTGACTGTTGTTTCGGCCTACGGGCCGAGCGGTAGTGCAGAGTACCTAGCCTTCTTGGAATGACTGTCGGGGGTGCTGCATAGTGCCCCTCCCCGGGGACTTTGTTATTCTGCTGGGGGACTTCAACACCCTGGTGGGAAGTGACAGTGACACCTGGAGAGGCTTGATTGGGAGGAATGGCCTCCCCGATCTGAATAAGAGTGATGTTTCCTTATTGGACTTCTGTGCTAGTCACGGATTGTCCATAATGAACACCATCTTCAAGCATAAGGGTGTTCATCAGTGCATTTGGCACCAGGACACCCTAGGTAGGAGGTCGATGATCAACTTTGTTGTCGTGTTTTCAGACCTTCGGACGCATGTTTTGGACACTCGGGTGAAGAGAGGGGCTGAGCTGTCCACTGATCCCCACCTGGTGGTGAGTTGGATCCTCTGGAAGAGGAGAAAGCCGGACAGACTTGGCAGGCCCAAGTGCATAGTGAGGGTCTGCTGGGAACATCTGGAGCCCTCGGCCAGGGATGTATTCAACTCCCAACTCCGGAAGAGCTTTGACCAGATTCTGGGGGACGTTGGAGACACAGAGTCCGAGTGGACCAAGTTCTCTGCGTCTATTGTTGATGCTGCCGACCATAGCTGTGGCCGTAAGGTCTGCGGTGCCTGTCACAGCGGCAATCCCAGAACTCGGTGGTGGACACTGGCAGTAAGGGATGCTGTCAAGCTGAAGCAGAAGTCCTATCGGCTGTGGTTAGCTTGTGGGACTCCTGAGGTGGCTGACGGGTAATGTGAGGCCAAGCGTGCCACAGCAGTGCCGCGGCTGTGGCAGAGGCAAAAACTTGGGCCTGGGAGGAGTTCAGTGAGGCCATGGAGAAGGACTACCGCCTGGCCTCGAAGCAATTTTGGCAAACCGTCCGATGACTTAGGAGGGGGAAGTAGTGCTTTGCCAACACTGTTCACAGTGGGGGAGCTGCTGACCTCAACTGGGGACATTATTGGGTGGTGGAAGGAGTATTTGGAGGATCTCTTCAATCCTGCCATATTCCCTATTGGAAGCAGAGGCTGGGGACTCAGGGTTGGACTCTTTATTCACCCAGGCTGAAGTCACCGAGGTGGTTAAAAAGCTCCACAAGGGAGGTGTTCCAGGCACGTCCCACCGGGAGGAGGCCCTCGGGGACTGCCCAGAACACACTGGAGGGACTATGTCTCTCGGCTGGCCTGGGAACGCCTTGGGCTGTCCCCCGGAAGAGCTGGAGGAGGTGTCTGGGGAGAGGGATGTCTGGGTGTCTCTATTGAGTCTACTGCCCTTGCGACCCGGTCCCGGATAAAGCGGAAGACGACGAGTATGAGTACGAGTATGAGTGCTACTTGAACATTTCTTGAAAAAGAAAACTGCAAAATAGTTTTATTTTTATCATGTTAAAATGGGTTATTTTTTTTGATGGTGAATCTGAACTTAACTAACTTGGCAAAAAATAAATAAACAAGCTACTACCTATTTTATGCCAAAACCTAAAATGTGTTTTTTCTTTCTGAGGAAACAGGTAAAAAGCTTACAAAAACCTAAATCTTCCATACATTAGTATTCATTAATAAAGACTTTTTACAATAATTTATTTGAAGTTATTTCGTTTTGTTTGAGAAAAAGGGCAAGTTATAGAGTAAGGGGTAGCCTTTGGATCCATTCAGCTTTTCCCTTATTGTAGTATATTTAGATTTCTGTGTGGGTGCAATCATCCACCTTTTTTAATCTGAGAATCTTGTTATTACACTTTTAGCAAATCACATTAAAATGGTGATATTTCTGAGTCATCCTGCTGCCAGGCATGTTGGTCATCAGATGTATTGTAAAGACATGATTTGTTGCTCTTCCATTTTCTGGCACCTCCAGCTAAAAGTTATGGTGTCTTTAATTCATGACCTTATCTTTGAAAGAATACAAATTGGATTTTTGAACAACATGATCCCTGTTTTACACATTTTAAGATCTTAGTATGTGAACTAACCTAAAAAATTGTATAGATTTTTACTTTTTCTATCACATTCAAAGCCTCCACACTTGATCTAAAAAGTTATGCAATAACATCACGTTAGAGGAGTAATTATTACAGATGTACCCTCTGATCTTCTGATAATTGTTAAAATAGGCCATCATAACTCATTTGAATTATCTTTGGATATTGAGTCATTGCTTTAACCCTTCTGTGTCTTTATAGTGAAGTCAATAGATACATTTTGAGGATATCTTGGGAAAAATGTTGCCATACCATGTCCTGCAGAAATTGACCCAACAGCTGAAGCCAAAACAAGTCTTGTTTTGCTTTATCCTCTTTTGCCTCGTATTTTGCATCCATGTTCTTAATTAAAGCGACTAAATGGGCCCTCCATACATTAACCAGTCAGTTAGACAGTCATTTTCTACCACTTCTTCCATAGTGGGTCTCCAGCAGTCTATGGGGTACACCCTGACCCGTCGCCTACATTAACCATATCACATCAAATACTTTAAATAATGAATCCCCTTTTAGATAGCCAAAAATGTAGGAATGTCAGGACAAAAATACTTTTGCAGAAAGCACCTTGCTGTCATCTTAAAAGGGCTTTTCTGACAACGTTGATAGATATTTATCCAACATATGACTGCTTTAATTCACATTTATTTAGCATCTGATTAAAATAAATAAACAACTGGTGAGTTCCAAATTTAAGCATATCTAAAGTGATCCTAATGATTTACAGAACATGTTTTGCCAGTGGCAGTTTTCTACTTGGGCTTTGTGGCCTACCACCCAGTGCACCACTTCATCACAGGGTGGTATGCGCAGTTTAAAAAAATAAAAAGGATTTGTGAGTTGCACACACAACTAATTTTTTACTGCTTATTAGAATGCCCAGTCAATGGGGAGTGGGCAATACAGTTTAAGCTGTAACTAGGAAAACATGTGACCATACACTGGGGAATGCTAATGACACTGAAGCTGTTATTTGATTTGCAGTTTGCCTATCAAGTGCTAAATTTAAGCACTACTTTACTCCTTTTTTAAGGAATCTGGACTACATTTGATCATCTTTAGTTCAACAACAAAAATATAAAAATACACGTACTGTCCTCTTTCTTAGGCGCACCTTGCTAGTACTGGGTTGGACCCCTGTTAGCCCTCAGAACTGCCTTAATTCTTCATGGCATAGCTTTAACAACATGTCAGAAAAATGTTTCTGAGATTTTGGTCCATACTGACTTTACATAACCACTTAGTTACTGCAGATGTGACTGCTGCAGTTCCATTGTTGTGAATCTCCTGTTTTACCACATCCCAAAGGTGCTCTACTGGATTAAGGTCTGGTGACAGTGAGCTCATTGTTGCGTTAAACAGTTTAAGGTGTTTTGAGCTTTGTGACGTGGTGCATTATTCTGCTAGAAGTTGCCACGACAAGACGGGTACACTGTGGTCATGAAAGAAAGGACATGCTCAGAAATAGTGCTCAGATGGTGCTAAGTGGTCCAAGGTGTGCCAAGACAATATCCTCCATAAATTACATCACCACCTTCAGAGCGAACCATTGATACTAGTCAGGACCGACCCATGCATCCATGTTGTTTAAGCCAAAGTCTGACCCAACCATATGAACAGTTGAAACATTTTGGGTCAGGCAATGTTTTTACAGTCTGTCATTGTCCAAGGCTCGTGAGTCTATGTAAATTGTTGCTTCACTTTCTTGTTTTTAGCTGACAAGATCTGGTGTAGCCCACAGATTCTTCAAAATACAGTTTTGAGGTTTTAAATGTTTAGTCTATTTTTAAAAACAAACAAATATCAGGCACACAGGGAGAGGAGCACTCAAGGCAGCTTTCATGCAACATCCAGCCCTGTTTATGTTGAATTTAGGTATTTAAATTTAAAGATGAGACAATTGTTTTTTTTAGGATTAATTTAATTTAAATCTTGATATAGTCAAGTTTTTACTTTTTACCATTTTATTGACTAAATCAAGCTAAAAATGAAGATCTGACCTTTGAGGATTTATTAATCTAGTCACACTTTCACATTCCAGTGTTGTTTGGTCTGAAGATGTGACAAACCTTTCAAGATAATCTTGTTTGTTTGGGACACAATAAAGGTCATGCCATGTATTTCTTTTGACCTGCCAAGTCCACTAACAGTTAAAGCAGCAGTGGGAGAAGGTGGGAGATTTAGAAGATATGTGATCACTGAAAAAAATCCCAGTGTGGCTAAGGCCCACATACACAGATTCCTGCACACTTCAATAAGTACACAGACAAATATGAGCCAAGAGCCTTTTTTAAATCACACATGCAAAAAATGTCTTTACTGTGTTTAAGTTACCATACCCATCCTGGATGAATTCTGTCAGATGGATAATCCTGAAGAAATTTGTTTACAATAACAGTTCACCTGAAACCTGAGCTGAGGTTTCCACACACCACCACAGGCCATTTATTCCTGGAATCTTACATAAGGCAGCGGTGGGTTCAGTTCACATCCAGCCAAACATCCTTCTTTAGAAGGGTAAGAGGATTGAAGCAACAAAGAAAACAACACACCAAACAGTCACCCTTCTGCAAGGTGCCCTGCCAGAATATCTCTAGTTTATCTGCAGACATGCATTGTGGTGCAGTAAGCAAAGATAATGAAGTACAGCTCTGTGTTGGTGGGTAAAAAACTTTGCTTTGAGTAAATCGATTAGCAGGAAAAAAAATGTGTTGAATCAAAAATGTTATTGTTCCTCAAAACTGTTGCGTAAAACTGTTGTGTGTCAGAATGGCTTACTTGATAGTACGATAATGATTGCACTGCAGTTGGGCTACATTGGCAAAAAAAGACACCTTCACACCATAGGTTTGTGCTATTCAAATTGCAAGTTGGTGCTGCTCTACAAAGGGAAAGAAAACGGCATGTAGCTGACACAATAATATCCATGTGATCAGTTGGCTCTGGGTGTCTCTGGGTGAAATTGTGCATCTTCTGTGTCATTCATGTTTGCCCTTCTGGTGCAAAACAGGATTTTCTTAGGGTGCAAATATCAACTAAAGAGCTTCAAATCATTCAATCCTGTTTAACTTAAATTCATTTCCTCCAGATTTGGATTGATTTTTAAACAGTAGTCCAATCACAAGCTGTATCACAGTCTGGTGCGGCAGCTCCATTGCCTTCTCTGCAGAGCATCTATCTCTCCAGAGTCTACAGAAGATCCTCAAAGACCCCACACTCTCAGCATGGACTCGTCACACTTCTCCCCTCAGGCCGGAGGTACAGAAGTGTGATATGCAGGGGCTCCAGACTGAAGAACTTCCACTGCTCATTGCACACAGCTGATGTAACACATCTGCACAAACATCTTTGTATATTTTTGTATGTTGTGTATTTTTTGTATATTTGCATATAGCTATTTGTATATTTCAATTGTTTGTATTATTACGTCTTCTGTTTATTTCTAATTTAAAGTGAGGAGCAAAGAAACAATTTCAAAACATACACAGGTAAACATGTTTCTTGACTGTGTATAAGACAATAAATGTGAAACTAAATACAGCTAAGTGCAGTTTTCTTCCATTCAATCTAGTGGCAGTTTGGCTCAACACAGAGATAGCTTGTGTTTCAGAAAGGCCCATGTGTTATAACTAGTGAGAATATTAAATAAGGCTTTAGAAATATATTGGATGATGCATTAATAACATTCTAAAAATGGAAGTTAAATGAAACAGAAAACAAGCATGTCCATGGGTTCGTAAAGCTGAAAGAAAAGATAGCCAATACACGGTTCAAGAGAGAGGATGGTTCTTGCCTCAAGTTTCTGATGATAAAATGTGCTCATGATGTGCCTATGTAACCAATACAATTGGAATATGATCAACAATGTTTGTAAAAAAAGAAAAGATATTACATGATTGTTTATGGAGAAGTGTCACGGCCTACACAGACATGGTGGGGACTGTTGACTTGACAGTTGTCCAACAGACAGTCATTGGCTCCCTTCACAAAGAGGGTAAGACACAAAAAAACGATGCAAAATAAGCTACCTTTTCAAAGTATGTTGTATCCAAATAAAATTATGGAAAATTGAGTGGAAGGAAAAAGCATTGGGGAGAAAGGTGCACAAGCATCAGGAATGAATGCATCCTTGACAAGATTGTGAAGCATAGTCCCTTTATGAGTTTGGGGGAGAGTCACAAGGTGTGGACTACAGCTGGAGTCAGTGTTTAAAGTCATGCATTCCTTGTCTTAAGCCACTCCTAAATCAGAGTCAATATGAGAAGCTGCCAACCTTAGCTCAGGAGGAAAAGGACTGAATGGTTGCTCAATTTTCTTTCAGATAAAAGTAAGCTTTTCATTTTATCTGGAAAATCGAGGACTGAGGAGTGCAGAAGAAGCGAATCTATGCTGCTTTAGGTCCAAGGTGAAGTTTCCACAGTCAGTGATAATTTGGGGAGCCATTTCCTCCACTGGTGTTGGTCCAGTGTGTTTGATCAAGTCCAAAGTCAGCTATCTAGTAAGAACTCTTAGTGCACTTCATGCTTCTATCTGCTTACAAGATTTATGAAGATGCTGATTTCATTTTCCAGCAGCATATGGCATGTGCCCTTACCTCCAAAAGCTCTGATGTGTGTTTTAATAACCACTGTATCACTGTGTCTGGCCAGGAAACTTGCTTGACCAAAACCCTTTAGTTAAACTATAGATTACTGTCAACAGGAAGATGAGAGACACCAGAGCCAACATGCGATTGAAGGTTACCATTAAAGCCACCTGGGCACCTAAGCAGAACCACATACTGATGATCCCCTCCTAGACTGGTGCAGTATTTCATGCCAAAAGAGTCCTGTTTATTCCTATAATTTAAAGTTCATGGACATACTTTTAGTGGGCCAACATTTTAAAAATATTTTCTTATTGGGCTTATGTAATGTTCAAATTTTCTGAGAAACTGAAACAGAATTCTCTATTTTCATTTGATGTAAGCCACAAAACATTGTACTCTGTGTGACAGAATGAAACAATATTGTAAATAGTAAAAAAAGTGAAATACCAAAAAAAAAATTATTTTTCGATGATAACCTCATTTATTGACATGTATACCCTAATCCATAATAGTTCTAGAGTTTCAACAAATGTAAAACCCCTCCAATTTCCCCTTAACTTGAGCTGGTATTGAACAGAACTCAAGGAATCTTTTAAAAATAAAGGAAACTGTTTTTTCTCTAAACTAACATTTGAACTGATGAAGGTTAGAATCCCTTTGAGCCATCAGATAATTATATCTAATATAACATTTTGTATAAATTAATAATAAAAGTAGTCTGGGTTTTCATTTCTTAATTTTATTCTGTTATTTTTATGCTGTAGCATGCAGGCACAAAGCCACAATTACAGGAAAGTACAGTGAACTCAGTAACAGAGCAAGTGGGGAGCAGCTCGGTGATTAATGCTTCAAAGACAGTATTACAAACATTAGCAATGTTGTGATTATGGAGATGAATATTTTAATAAATGAATATAATAATATTTAGGGAATATAATTTCCTAGATTTTGTTGTGATTATGAATATATTATTTAATATTTAATATTAATACTTTAATGTTTTGTTAAATAATATTTCAGCATGTCAAGGGTTGTCCTGTGAAAATCAGCCCAATAAGGCGGTGGTATTGGATTAAAATTTAAAGGGATGACCCAAGCTCTGACATTATTCAACAGCAAAACTCTGTACACACATGGAATGAATTCACACAATTTCTTAAAATACAAGAATTTATTAACAAAAATAAGTCAACTCAAAGTCAAACATATTTCAATCAACAAACTCCTTGCTATGCTAAAACAACCCAACTAAACTACCAAGCAGAATTAAAGAATAAGGAAGACTAATAGGCTATGTACAATATAAACAAGTTAATCAAAGATGGTTGAAAACCATGACCGAAAGAGTGATGCAATATTACCATGCAATGTTTATGCTTGAGAACCAAGGATTGTCTTGAAGAATCTGGAAGTGAAGTTAAGTTAGTCTTGGAACCAACTTAGGCAATAATTGGCATACCTTTAAACCACCATTCACAATGCAAGATCAGATAAAATATTATTTTAATAAAATAATACTTTAAAGAATGATTTGCTGAATAAAACCAACCTTCTAGATGACCAATTCTCAATGGTGTTTAATTAGCTGCCTTTATTTATGAAAATAATATTTAAAGAAATATTATTAAGGAAATAGTAAAATAATATTTAAGGAAATATTATTTTGAATAGGAACCAAATCTTTCTGGAGAAATGGGGCTTAATGGTGTTTACCTAGTTATCAAGTTTAGTAAAATAATATTTAGGGAAATATTATTTTGTAGACTGAAAACTAACAACCTTTTTGGGTAAATAATCTTTAGTAGGCAAGCACGTGTTCTTAGCTGTTAGCGGTTAAAGCTAACAAAAGAAACTTATAGCTTAGCACCAGAATCAAACAGACATTTAAAATACCACTAATAAAAGGGTTAAAATGCATAAGCATGGACGGCGCATTATGGCCGATCTTTTGTGTTTAAAATCACCCTTTAAATAAAGTTTGTCTTAACTTTAAAAACACAAACAGAACACACAAACTGAGCACATGTGCCAAACAGATAATCTGCTAGCACTAAGATGGCTGAGTTTTCAACACAACAAAACCAAACGTCATAAAACGAAAAATGTTTAGATTATTTCCTTCTAAACTACTTCTCTCTGCCCAAAACACAACCTATTACGTGAACAGTGCTGAGGAAAAGTTGTCTGGGGCGACGAAATTGAAGAAAGAATCCACAGTGAACAAAGGGTTAACTTGCAGCTAACTAACTAGCTGTGGGGTGGGGCGGCTCGTTCTGTCGGCCGGCCAAACGTTACTGCTGTAGCCTCGGTGATGCGGTCCCGTTGTCCTTCCTTCAGACCGGGAAACACTGCTCCACTCGGCGTTGTAGAGACAGGGTCTCTGCTGGGAACTTTCTGGAGCACCGTTTGCTTCTGTAGACCTCAGAGAGAAAAGTCAAGCAAACGCTTGTACCTTAATTATTCATCAATGAATGCCGGATACACAAACAGCAATTCATTCCTACTTAACTTAGTGCATATGATCGCATGATCGCATGACACTCTTGGATCCAGTTTGAAGAGTTTATGTCTGTTTGCCTGCAAAGAGACATTAGCGTGCTGTGCCACTCCGTCAGGTTCCTCTGGGGATCTGCGTGGAAGAGGTCAGTTTGTTGCAAAAGTGGGGTTTTTATTTGGACAGTGACGTCACGGGAAGTCCGCTGTTATTCCCTGTTTCCGGCTGTGCTGAAAGCAGGTTAATGCGATTTATTTTAAAAGTTCCAGAAAAGTTATTACTGGCCTTTCATTAGTAACCCATGGCTGTGGTCCCAACAATTTAAAACTAACAACCTTTTTCGGTAAATGATCTTTAGCTGAGTCATAGTAGGCAAGCATGTGTTCTTAGCTGTTAGTGGTTGGGGCTAACAAAAGAAACTTGTAGCTTATCATCAGAATCAAACACATACCTTTAAAGTACCACTAATAAAAGGGTTAAAATACATAAGCATGGACAGCGCGTTATGGCTAGTCTTCTGTGTTTAAAATCACGCATTAAATAAAGTTTGTGTTAACTTTTAAAACCCAAACACAGAACACATAAACTTAGCACATGCACTGAGCAGCTAATCTGCTAGCACTAAGATAGCTGAGTTTTCAACACAAACAAAACCAAATGTCATAAAACCAAAAATGTTTAGATTATTTCATTCTAAGCTACTCTTCTCTGCCCAAACTCTCCCTCTTACGTGAACAAAAGGTTAACTTGCAGACTCGTTCTGCCAGGCCGGCTGAACTGCACGTTAGTGCTGTAGCCACGGTGACACGGTCCTGTTGTCCTTCCTTCAGACCGGGAAACACTGCTCCACTCGGTGTTGTAGAGACAGGATCTCTGCTGGGAACTCTCTAGAACACAGTTTGCTTCTGTAGACCTCAGAAAGAAAAGTCAAGCAACGCTTGTACCTTAATTATTCATCAATGAATACCGGATACACAAACAGCAATTCATTCCTACTTAGCTTAGTGCATATGATCGCATGACCGCATGACACTCTTGGATCCAGTTTGAAGAGTTTATGTCTGCTTGCCTGCAAAGAGACATTAGCGTGCTGTGCCACTCCGTCCAGTTCCTCTGGGGATCTGCGTGGAAGAGGTCAGTTTGTTGCAAAAGTGGGGTTTTTATTTGGACAGTGACGTCACGGGAAGTCCGCTGTTACTCCCTTCTTGTTTCTGTTAGTCGCTGTGCTGGAAGTGGGTTAATGCGATTTATTTTGAAACTTCCAAAAAAGTTCTTACTGGCCTTTAATGTTGTAACCCATGGCTGGGGTGCCAACAGCAAGATAGATGCTACAATTGATGAACATTGGTTGTTGCTTAAAAACCATTAATGAATATTTGCACAAGAACGTCAATGGATTCCTTACAGGTGCTCATTGAGCCTGCATAGTGTCTGCACTTGACCCAGGCTGTCTTTTTATTGCCAATAAACAGTGTTATCTGCTTCACCGAGTATCAGCATAACAACATATTTTACAACACTTTCTCCCCATAGAAGCTAATCGGTAATGTCACTTTCTTGTTAGTGTCCTGCAAGCCTGTACCTAACACAACTACCTCACCAGTAATCTCAGAAAGTATATGAGCAGGAGTCGCTCTCCTGTAAAAGGATGTTCAGGTCGCATACCAATACACAGCTCTAAGCTAATAAATAATTTCTGAGGGCAGCAATTAACACTAGAACCACATCACTGAAAACATTGCCTGCTGGCAGTGGGACAAGTTGTCAAATCAATGTGCATATCTAATGATCGATGAGTTCATCCATTTAAAGCCGATTGAGCGTCTCTAAGACTATCTGTGCTGCTCCCAACACTTCAGTGCTGCTAATATTTGAAAATGTGACGGTAAATGTATCTGGCATGTGCGTCACATTGGGGTAGTGTGTGGTTTAAAAGAATTATTAAAAACAGGGCCATGAAAAACAGCTCATTAGTTTTTCCGCTTAAAAAAAAAAAAAGGGGAAAGGTTGGGTTTTCTATTAAAATGTGTTATGGGATTTTTAAAACGGGTTTTCCAAAATTTGTGGGAAAATGCCTTGATCTGTGTCGTAATCACATTTTCCTCATTTAGTATGATGTATGTAGCATAACAGATGCAGGGGCCAGTGTCGCAGCACGCCAGGTGTTGTATTACAGGGAGCAGAGTGCGGGAATAAAAAAATTTAACTTGCACATAATTCAATATTTCATGTTTAACGCTTCCTGATCACAAAGTAATTTTCTAGAACACTTAATTTCCCTTTGGGGCTAATAATGCAGTTGAATCAGTTGAGTTGAATTATCCATATCTACAAACATATTAGAAAAAGGTTCTGGCTGTAGTAGGTATGCTGTTCTGTTTGAGAGATAAACTGGATTTTTCTGCATTTCATGGGTCGGTTGTTGAGCCACAGTTTCAGTACTTCTTATTTGTCCTTGGGACAGATGCTAAACACATTTGAATTAAACCTCTGTCAGTAAGAATATCCATCTTTGTAAAAGATACATGTACAAGGAACTTACATTTCTGAAAGCCACCGATAGCATAATAATAACCTGAGAAAGGTTTCTCTTTCATATATTTCTTACAATCCTTTCTTGCTCTGACCAAATTCTGATTAGTAACTACTCTTTAATGCTAAAAAAAAACAATAAAAGGACAATTTTTAATAGCAGGCTTACTTTCACATGCGGCATAAAAACCCGGGCTCATTGTTATGGCTGGAGCCCCAAAAAAAATTTTTGAGCCTTTCAGGTTTTTTAAAATAATGGTGCAAAATAATAAAATGACGTTGCTTCAGATGATTCATGTGTTAGAGGACCCTGGTTACCTGGGGGAGCATTTTATAAACAGGTAAACCCTTAAGCAGGGTGTCTATGTACCACTGGTATGTAGGGACATATTCCCTACTTATGACCTTTACACGGATTTTTTTGGTGTTTTTTTCACAGCTAAAAGCAGAGAAAAAACAGAGAAGCTCGATAAAGTGAATCCTCCCCTCTTTCTTTATCAAATTCCCTGCAGCTGCTTTTTGGGTTTCATCTCACGGCAGCCAGTGTTCATCTTGAGCCTCCACATAACTCACTCTCATGGGTGAACGCAAACACACACATATCTACAAATGCTGGCTTTTATGCAGCTTCAGATGGGCTACAAATCCCAGTCCAGCAGGGACCTTCCAGCAGATGCTGTTTATGTTAAAGAAATATATTTTCAACCCAGAACCAGTGATCCATGTCTGTCAGGGAGAGAGTCTTCATCGTAGGTTAAAACGTTTAACTCTTCCACAGCGATGTCCAACATGGTAATATCTTTTTAAATCACTGGCAGTTTGTATTCAGATAAATATCCCTCTAACTGTCTGCCCCAGCTGCACACATCTGTTTTAACTGAAGCTCGAGAGCAAACAGATGTATGCCCCTCAGCAATTGGTATAACAGTTACTTTAACTGTGGCTAAATAGAATGACCCAGGATTACACTACAGAATAATGGAAGATCGATTGATTGCATCGATTGCCACTTTGAGTGAATATTTTGCATTTTTTTACAATATATTGCATATATTCAGCTATCTTTTCAAAACCTACCAGCTTTGATATAGATATATATATATAATTAAAATTTTTAATAAAATTTATATATATATATAAAATTATTTTATATATATATATATAAAATATAGTATAAAAAACAAAAATTTTTAAAATTTGGTGTTGATTACATTTTCACTCACAATTATGAAAAGAAATGCATTTCTGTCGTGGTATGGAGGCAGAGAAACATGCTTACAAAATAAAATTGCATGTCACCAAAATTCAACTTGTTTACCTACAAATCTATTTATACATGTTGCAGCATTCTCTAACCTCTAAACAAGAAAGTCTGTCTATCTAATTGTTTAATTTGTATGAATGTCCATCCAGAAGTTAGCAATTTGGCCTTAGGAACAGGGGTGGCTTCTACCAAGGGGTGGCTAGATAACGGCCACCTCTAATCTTCAGATTGCAAACCAATACCAAAATCACAAAACATAAAAAAATGAAAAACTAAACAAATACATTAATTAAGTAAATTCACATTTGCTGCAAAATCCAATCTATTTTATATTAAATTAATATATATATATAATATTATATATAATTTATATATTTTATATTTTATAGTAGTCAGACTGTCGGGAGGGGGTTTTTATATTTTGGGTTTGGGGCCCCCCACTAAGTTATGAATTTTAATAAAAATTAAAAAGATGAAAAAATCTGGAAAATGAAATAGAAATGCATACAACTTGCATACAAAAATGAATGTGGTACACTTTACTTTGTAAATGATAACTTTTTAAAGGTTTTCTCAGCAAAATATAAAAAAGGAAAACACCACAGGGAAACGATAAAACACAAGCCCATGGGAAATGGCCCTTAAGAGCAAGTTATCTGCTCTCTCTCTTTCTCTGCTTGAGTGTGAAGATGGGCTGGTACTTGCTGTGATGTCACCCCACTCCTGTGAGAACATCCGTGCCTCGCCAGCTCCTCTTCAAAGAGAAACAGAAGCAGGCAGCGTTACGCAGGGCGATGTGACAACCGAGGAGCGACTTTGTTTTCACTTTTTTTTTTTTTTTTTACTTTATGTTCGGGATCAGGTGGGGGTGCCAGAACTAGAAATCAATTTTTAGGAAATCAGTGTTTGCAGCTTTGGGATCTCCTTTAGGATGCGCTACGTTGGTTCTGATCAGGAGCGTTGCGCACAGCGGAGCACCGATCTGTAGCGACGCAGCAAAGCGCGCCCAGCCTTTGTTGATTTAAGAGAGGGGAAACATACCAAAAATGACCCGAAAGAACAGTTTTCAGCCAGGATGGATTTGATGGATTTAAATGTGTTGCTGGAAAACGTTTCCAGGAATGACAACACCACCGACGCACCGTTCTCACTGCCATACACGGAGGCAGCCACGGCGCTCATCACACTTGTGGTTATTGTTATGATTTCGGTGACTATTGTGGGCAATGTGTTAGTTATTGTTGCGGTTCTGACCAGCAGGGCACTCCGTGCGCCACAGAACCTTTTCCTAGTCTCCTTGGCGTCGGCGGACATCCTGGTTGCCACACTGGTCATCCCGTTCTCCTTAGTCAATGAGGTGATGGGTTACTGGTACTTTGGAAGTACTTGGTGCGCCTTCTATCTGGCTCTGGATGTCTTGTTCTGCACATCATCAATCGTGCACCTGTGCGCCATCAGCCTGGACCGCTACTGGTCGGTGACAAAGGCTGTGAGCTACAACCTGAAGCGAACGCCAAAGCGCATCAAGTCCATGATCACTGTGGTGTGGGTAATATCTGCCATCATCTCCTTTCCCCCTCTTCTTATGACCAAACACGACGAGTGGGAGTGCGAGCTGAACGATGAGACCTGGTACATCCTCTCCTCCTGCCTGGTGTCCTTCTTCGCTCCGGGTCTCATCATGATTTTGGTTTACTGTAAGATCTACAAAGTGGCCAAGCAGCGCTCCTCCACCGTGTTCGTGGCCAAGAACGGCCTGGAGAGAGAGCCTTCCCAGTCAGAGACCTGCTTCGTCAGGAAGGACAGGTTCGAGGTGGAGAGCCCCAGCAGCCAGAGCTCCGGCAGCCACCAGCAAAAGCAGGGGGAGCTGGATGACATCGACCTGGAGGAGAGCTGTTGCTCCTCGGATACCAAGCCCCGCCACCACCGCTTCACAAAGCGCAGGAAGGTGGAGGGGTCGGACTGCTGCCCGCCGCAGAGCTGCCGCCTCTCATGGGCTTCGGCCCGGGCGTCACAGCCATACCCCGAGCAGAAGAACCCCGCCGAGCGACAGCAGCTGGCCGCGGCCAACAAGACCAAAGTGGCTCAAATGCGGGAGAAGCGTTTTACCTTCGTGTTGGCGGTGGTGATGGGGGTGTTTGTGCTCTGCTGGTTCCCCTTTTTCTTCACCTACAGCCTCCATGCGATCTGCAGAAACAACTGCACCATCCCCGACGCACTTTTCAAACTTTTTTTTTGGATTGGCTACTGCAACAGCTCGGTGAACCCCATTATTTACACAATTTTTAACAGAGACTTCAGAAAAGCCTTCAAGAAAATTATATGCAGAACTTCAAAGCGCACATGAAGGGGGTACTTTTTATGTTTTGCTTTACTCTCTCATTAATATCATATTTGGAAATGTGTAGAGATGCACCAATCAGGCTTTTCCTGACCAATACCGATTTCTGTTGGTTTTTTTTAGGTTCAACCTGCCAATTCCATTTTTTCCCCCCAAGACAAAGAACACAAGCTCTTAGATAGCAACATGTAGCAGTTTGGAATCCAACAGAATTGAAAATTGTATAGAGATGCACTGATGGGGCTTTTCTTGGCCAATATTAATTTCCAGTTTTCTTTCAGGTCTTCCTTCCTATTCCAATTTGATTTTACACATACAAAAACATTCAACTATAAAATGTACTTTAAATTATTAATAGTGTTACTAGCTTTCATTTTAAATGTAAGCATGATTCTCCTTTATGCATCAAAACACATGCACACATTCTTGAAGTTTTTTTTTAATTATTCACACTGTTTTCAAGATAGACCTTTAAAAAACCACATGCAGAACTCCAAAGCACATGAGGTTGCATATGTTTTAATGTTGTGCCTCAGTCAGATACTAGTATGACATTTGGAAACGTGTAAAGATGCATTAGTCAGGCTTTTCAAGGATAAAATATGCTGCACATTTTTGAAATAGATTGCAGTGTTAAATACAACAGAAAATTAAGGAATCATACCATTATTCCTCAATATTAACTGAAACATGTCTCCCTAACATTTATCTGATTATTATTATTTCCCTATAAAAGGAATCAAAGTTAATGCTGTTCTGATGTTTTAAATTGATAAACATTGTGTGTATTCTTAGTTTAGATTTTTTAGTGGATTGGTGGAAAGAAAACCAAATTGTTAGTGTCTGACATGTCAATCACCAATGAAGCTTTTCCTATCAGACACAATTTCAGATTTTCTTTGGGGTCTAATTTGCTGATTCCGACTTTTACCATTTTTATTTTCAAGTAAGTGCTGCAAATTCTTAGATAAAGTAGGGGCTGACTTACTCATTAAAATGAAATTAGGAAATGTTGCGTTTTTCTTGGCCAATCGTGATTTTCGATTTTCTTCAAGGTCTGACGATTCTAATGTTAAAATGTTTTTCAGTTTTTTTAAGGGCTACAACAGAAAAAAAACTATTACCTGACACTGTTCCATGAAATGATATCTTGCTAACTGTTGTACAGCAATAGATTTAGCTTTTTTCAAATAATAATTCTAATTAACAATCAGTTAATAATTGTTAACAAGGTTTGAATATTTATTTTTAGCCAATCAACTTACCATCTGTCTGGTATCGTTCTGTAAATACCAGCCCAATATGGCATAGTATTATAGAACAATTGGTGAAAGAAAGAGTGATTTGAGCACTAGCATTCTGTACCAGCAAGTCTTGCATACATAAATGGATTAAGCACACATTTACAGAATAGTCCAACTCCAAGTTAAAATATTTCAATCAACAAACTCTCAAACTAGGCTCATGACACTCAACTAAAACTACTAAGCAAACATGTAGAGAATAAGGAAATCTAATGAATTAAAAATAAAGAAAACATTAGAATAAACTGAAAACAATAAAATTATGTAATAATGTCACACTTCAGCGTGGAAAATTATGTTTAAGAACCAAGGTTTATTTTGAGGAATTTGGAATGAGGTCAAACTTGTTTTAAGGCTAATACGGCTGCATAAGAATAACAAGAATAACAATATTTCAGGGTTCATACAATCAGTTCCCAATGCAAATCAGAAGGTTAAAAAAAAACATTATTGAAATAAAACTAATGATTAATAATACTTTTAAAAAAAAGAATCATTTACTGAATTAAAATCAATAACTTTTGGACAATTGATTCCTAATGTTGTCTCAAACAGCCAACATTATTTTAATAAAATATTATAAAAAAATATAATTTGCCAAATTCGAAATCATTAACCATTTGGACAATTGATTTTTAAAATTGTAAACTAGCCACCACTGTAGATGATTTATGAATCGAGTAATGGACTACTGACAAGATGGCAAACAAATGGATATTGACGTAATGATGTCACATCCGGGTGGACGGTTTAAGCTAACAAGAAAAAGCATATAGCTTATTTAGCAACTCCTTGAAGTTGCACATGTAAGTTTGACGAGCATTAATATCAATATTAATTTGCATATGAGCTGGCAGCTTACAAGGGCTGATTGTAACATGAACAAAATGAGCTCTGTTGTAAGTAATGTTCACTACCGTTTAGCAATAGCAGAGCTATTAGCTTTTAGCAGCTAACTGAGACTTGAGTTAACATGTTTTTCAGGACTATTTGGACATAATTTAATAGGTTATTTAGAGATAATGAAGGAAAAACACAGATAAAATGGAGCAAACTCACATTACCAGACTGTTAGTGTTTAAACCATTCATTAAAATAAAATTTGGCTCAACTTGAAAAACACACCCCAAACAAACTTGTAGCACTAGGCTCAATTGCCTTTAGCAGTTGCATAGTAGGTAGTCTGCTAACACTCAAATAGTTCAGGATCACAAAAAAGCTAAACACAATGA
Organism: Crenichthys baileyi; assembly: GCA_036173005.1. Taxonomy (NCBI): domain Eukaryota; kingdom Metazoa; phylum Chordata; class Actinopteri; order Cyprinodontiformes; family Goodeidae; genus Crenichthys; species Crenichthys baileyi. The sequence goes on along the minus strand of JAHHUM010001155.1, from coordinate 77,387 downwards.
AATAAACACTATTTAAATTGTTTTATGCTACACTAATTTTCTCTGCCCAGTTACAACCTTTGGTGTGAACAGTTCTGGGGAACAGGAGGATAGGACGTCCTAAAGGCGAGGAGTTACTTGGGAGCATCTGCTCCTTGGACTGACACAAGTGGCCAGTGTGTGGTGCAGGAATTACTGTATTTTGCTTGGACTGCATACATTAAGCATGCAGAGCAACGGATTTGACACCGTCTTCTTCAGACAATGGGGAAAACCGCTTTGATTAAAGACACTGTCTTTTCTTTGGAAATATCTGGCTCATATTCGTTTTCTGCAGAAGTTCAGAAAGAAAAGTTAAGGCGACTATAATTATTTTGGCTTGTTTACAATCAGCGGATACACAAACATCAAACCATAACCAACTTTGGATCCTGGGTGCAGTCCTTCACTTGGCCAGTGAGATCAGGACATTCAGATGCTCACGCACAACTCCCCTATGCCACGAGTTAATGGTTGTGGGTAAAGAGGACAAATGGTGCTGCTAACCAGAGTTTTGTACAATGAGGTCATAGGGATTACAGCTGTGACTCTTTCTTCCTGTCATCAATGTAGGTTTTTGCAGTGCATTGTGAGATTCATAGTTTTACCAGTCTCTTTGTGTAGTTGTGTTATTCTCCATCCATGGCTGGGCCCAACATAACATTTATGAGATTTTTATTTTTCTCTAAAATAGTATATCAAAGTTCATGATGTTGTGATGGATTATAGACCAAAATAGTGTGAATTCTTGATTGGAAAATTTGGGGAAAAAAATCCCAAATTTTAATCATCTGACCTGCTGATCAGCTATTAAGCTTTTCATGACCAATTTCCACTGACTTGCCAAAGAAGAAAGTGCTGCAAGTTGTTAGATAGAGGTAGAGCTCACTCACCCATTAGTATGAGATTTGGAAATGCCTCTAATGCACAGGTAAATCTTTTCCTGGCAGATGCCAATTTCTTTGAGGTGTGACTTGACAATTACAAATTTGGCTGATTACATTTTTTTTTTTCGAAGGACCTTTCCACATAAAATTATGAAATGTGCTTCAAGCTCTTTGATATAGATAGTAGTTTGAAATCCAACAGAAGGAATTACAAGCTTATTCACACCTATGCATGAAAGCATATTTCCCCTACAGTTGTCAAATGTTTTTATACTTGACAAAAGTGCATCAGATTATATGCTATTGGTTGATGTGTTCACAGACGGAAGGTGGTGAAAGCTTCTAGTTCTGATGCATTTAATAGAAAAGAAAAACTTGTAGTTTGAGCTGCTGATCACCAATCAGAGCCTATCAAAGGGAAACTGGCTAATTGATTGGTGCATCTCTAAAAATGTGTTACTGTAACTCATTGGCCCAGTGTACTGCTGCTTCATCATTGTATTGTAATTATACTGAAAAATGTATATACATTTAACTGTCTATGAATAAAAGTTATTTGTTGAAGCATATATATTATTTGTTGAAAGCTACTTCAATCCTGTAAGACTCACAATGAAAAGACACATAGGTGGCGATTAGAGAAGTTAGAGAATATTTCTTTGGTGCTCGGACCCTGGAGGAAGACACGAACGCTGAGTATGACGTGAGCTTGAATGAACCACTTATGAATAGAATTAGAGATGTCTTCCCCCTGGGATCCGACTGGTGGTGGAGTGGAGGCCTGAGGAGGTGGGGAAATCGGGAGGAGCTAGGAAACCAGATGGTGGAGGTGGGGAGGAGGAGGGTCGCAGCTCAGCTTGAAGAACGAGGAAGTCCGTGAGTAAGGATTGGCTGAAGAGGAAATGCGGACTCGATGCTGATTGGCTGAAACGCATGGTGGAGTCATTGAATGGAGCAGAGGAGGGGGTAAGTCTTCCAGATTGAATTTTCGTCAAAACTCCATTAATCACTTATTTTTATGCCATGCTTTCTGAGATATAAGAAAAAGTTGGTTGCATTAGTAATCTTGGAAGCCTCCTCAATCCACCAACAACCCTTACGGTGGATTATTACAACACACAAGCAGAACTTATTTGGACTAAAAAGGAGCAGCACTGAAATAAATTCCAACACTGGTGGTGGGTTCACAGCGAGTGCTCTGTGTTGTCATAAATACAAGAATAATCTTCACCATCTTTACATACAAGCCTTGCCATAAGCAGGCCAAGCTTCAACATACGTGTCTGGGGGAAGAAAGAATAATTTACCGGCAGCATGTAAGCTGCTGCAGGTTGAGGCTAATTCATAAAAGTGCATCTCTCTCTTTGTCTCTGCAAGCCATCTCAGCCAATTCAGAGAGTCAAACTTATATAAGAGTGTTTTCTCACCCTTTCACCACGCCATCACACTGCCTCATAATAGAATAATGGCCAGTGTCCATAATATTTTTGCCAGTAAATATTATTACGGCGTGAGGTATCATCTCTTCCATAAAACTTGCTCTCACCAAGCATGATGGGTGATCTTTTCTCTTCTTCTGGAGTATGAATTTTCAATCTTTTGACATCTTAAAAGTTGTTGCTTTTCTGAAAGATATACACACAGGCTTCCAGTTTCCCAATATATACCATCTCCAGATAAAAAGATGACTTATGTTGACATGACTACGGCATAATGTGGTTTAATGAATGGCTCTATTTAAACTTGACAACACTTATATATCTTGGGCCTCTAATGTTAAGGCCTGTGCTTCTCTGGGAAAGTTCTACTTAGTGAGAGGAAGGCTGACCACTTCCATATCACTACCATTGTCTACATGGCGGTGCTGAGGAAAAATACACTATTTATATCCTACTAGGAATGTCTTCAAAGCACTCCTACAGCTCAATGGCGCCTTGCCAAAAATAATCATTCTGTCTTAGGGGTGTCATGCCTGCAAGGATATTTTTCAAATGTTTTTCTGGGAAGTATGCTCATATTCATGAGGGTTTTAATAAAATATCAAGGAAAAAGGAGTGAAGGTGGCTGCGCCTTTCTTCTCTTTTTGCTTTTAAAAAGTGAGAGGCATGTTTAGCTGATTTGAGGAAGGAAACTTAATCTCTAAGGGGTTCACAAACTCTTGAAACAAATGAAATATCTGGGCAGAGCCACACTAGGAAGAAGGAGTTAAAGTAGATACCTCAAATTCCTTCAGCAAGAGAAAGGCAATGTTTAATAGTCTGTAACTTACTGAGGTGTTATTGTACGCATGTTGTCAACTAATTTCTCAGGAGGATCCAGTTATCAATTTGTGTTTGATTAACCAAGGTGGAAAATGTTTACATGAACACTCATTTGTAATTTTCTTACTAATCGTACACTGATTAGTATCCAGCAAGACGCGCAGCTCCCTTGTTGGATCTCACTTCCCAGTTCAATTGTCTTTCTAATCAGCTGCTCCAGTACAGCAGGAACAGGTCATGTCTTCTCAGAAGCAAACCTGTTTTTAACCGGAGCCTTGACGTGTCATTTTATGTTGCTACATTTTTGTTTAAGAGTCAGGTAGAAAATGTAGCCTTTGCATGGATAGTTTTCAATACAGTGAGCAGCTTTTCAAAAGTGTCTTCCTGTGTAAGCGTGGGTCTTAATGTTCTACTTGCACGTAAGAAACTTCATTGGATTCTAGTGTATCACTCCATGCAGTGCAACCAATCCACCAAACAGTGTAAGTTCACAAAATATTTCTTCAAACATACACAAAAACGGCAGTCAGATGAAAATGCAAAGCACATTGAGAATCCTGTATCCAGTCCTTCCATATTATGAGACCCTTAATGGTAAAATAAATATAACATTGGTAACATCAATTAACCACTGAAATATATAAATTTTATTTTGTGAAGAACGATTAATTAATCATCCGTCCATTTAAATGAATATTATGCATCACTGGCTATATTTTATCTGATGTTTCTATCAATACTGGCAAGATATTGTCCTTAAAATACTTTAAAAGCAGCAACATTCTGTAAGTAGACTGTGATTTATAGTTGTTACCAAAATAATTGTGCTGATAAAAAGTGTATGCACCCTTACACATATCTTCTGTTTTTTTATAATGCTTCAGTGTTTCCGATTATAAAACCAGACTAAATGCAAAGTTCAGTCATCCAATATTGATTTTATTATTGGGCGAAAACTATCCAACACAACCTGTCCTATATAAAAAGTAATCGGCCCCTTTTTAAATCATGAATTACCAGTTTTGAACCATACTTTTTGGAAAGCTGACTTCAATTTCCCACCGAGGCCTTTGATTGCAGAAGCAAGTCACTACTTCAATGAAACCTGTCAGATGACATGAAATAGGATAGAATGCCACAAAAAGCAACACATCTGCCCCCTATCTAAGGAAATGTCAACATCTGCTGGCCTCATTGCTCTCAGTTAAGGTCAGTGTTCATGATTCAGTAATAGAAAGGAGTGTGAATGAGCATGGTATCCAAATGAGACCCCTGAGGTGAAAACCACAGCTGACCAAAAAACAGAAAAACAAATACAAATAAAGAAATAAATGAAAGCTTAGTGATTTCAAGATTTTTGGAAAATATTACAAAGTTTTAACCTTTTGGAAGGTTTGTGTCCCATTTCATCTGGAATAAAAATAAAAAGGCATTTAAAAAAGAGAACATCATGCCATAAGTCAAACACGGTGGTAGTAGTTTCATGTTATAGGGGCTGCTTTGCTGCTTCAGGACCTGGAGGATTCGGTATAATTGATGCTCTTGAATTGTGCTGGAGGTCAAGGATCCAAATCACACCACCTCTGAATGCCTCAAAGAAAAATCTGACTGGGATGTTGTGGCATCACCTTAAACATAATTGTAAACTCTCCAGTGTGGCTGAATTAAAACAATAAAAGAGTGAGACAAAAGTCCTCCACATGGAGGAATATGTTCATACCCAACTAGAATCAATATGATGCTAGCAACAGTGCATATGAATGTCTGTACAAAAAAGAAGGGTTGGAAAAACCAGATGCAGCTGCTGAAGAGCTGAAGGAGATAAGAATGTATGCTGAGAAAGCTGAGGATTTGTCAGCACAAGAAAATGAAAATATTTGATATCTGGATGTCCAAAAATGTCCTGTTTTAAAATGGGAGCCATGTTTTCTATGATTCATAGTCCGTATGTTATTGAGTTCAGTGATGGCTCCTATTTGCTTGTTCTGTCAAATGCAACGACCTGAATGTTGACAGGCTGAGATAGGAGCATGCAGAGAGATCAGACTGAGAGATTGAGAATTTTTTTTCACATATATATATGTATACATGTAAAAAAAAAATTAAAGGGCTCAGCCTCCCTGGTTAAGCCGTATGCCAGGGTATTGGAGAGGAGAGTCCGGCTGATAGCCGAACCTCGGTTTCAGGAGGAGCAGTGTGGTTTTCATCCCGGCCGTGGAACACTGGACCAGCTCTACATCCTCTGCAAGGTACTCAAGGGTTCATGGGAGTTTGCCCACCCGGTCCACATTTGTTTTGTGGTTCTGGAGAAGACATTGGAGTGTGTACCTAATGGTGAGCATTGCCGGCACTAAGTCAGACCTGTTCCCGGTGCATGTTGGACTCCGGCAGGGCTGCCCTTTGTCACCAGTCCTGTTCATAACTTTAATGGACAGGATTTCTAGGCGCAGCCAAGGGCCGGAGGGGTCTGGTTTGGGGACCAGTGGTTTTCGTCTCTTCTTTTTGCAGATGACATGGTCCTGCTGGGCCGTTCTAGCCAAGACCTACAGCATGCACTGGGGCGGTTCGCAGCCGAGTGTGAAGCGGTTGGGATGAAGATCAGCTCCTCCAAGTCCGAGGTCATGGTTCTCGACTGGAAAAGGGCGGCTTGTACTCTTCAGGTTGGAGGGGGAGTTCCTGCCTCAAGTGGAGCAGTTCAAGTATCTTGGGGTCTTGTTCACAAGGGAGGGGAGAATGGAGCGGGAGATCGACAGACGGATCAGTGCGGCTGCCGCAGTAATGGGGGCACTGTGCCGGTCCGTTGTGGTGAAGAGAGAGCTGAGCCGAAAAGCGAAGCTCTCGATTTACCGGTCGGTCTACGTTCCTACCCTCACCTATGGCCATGAACTTTGGGTCATGACCGAAAGAACGAGATCCCGGATACAAGCGACTAAAATGAGCTTCCTCCGTAGGGTGGCCGGGCACTCCCTTAGAGATAGGGTGAGGAGCTCGGCCATCCGGTAGGAGCTCGGAGTAGAGCCACTGCTCCTCCACATCGAGAGGAGCCAGTTGAGGTGGCTCCGGCATCTATACCGGATGCCTCCTGGAGGCCTTCCTCGGAAGGTGCTCCAGGCATGTCCCACCGGGAGGAGGCCCAGGGGACGGCCCAGAAAACGCTGGAGGGACTATGTCTCTTGGCTGGCCTGGGAACGCCTTGGGCTCCCCCCGGAGGAGCTGGAGGAGGTGTCTGGGGAGAGGGACATCTGGGTGTCTCAACTGAGTCCGGTCCCGGATGAAGCGGAAGACAACAAGTACGAGTATATATGTTTACAGATGAATATTAGAAAATTATCTTAAAAAATGTAGCCACGTGGGTTTAAAAGCAATATTTGAATATAATTTTAAGTTCTTCACTCAGCATATAATATAGTTAATTTGTTTACTTTATACAGTACATATTTTAGTCTAAACAGATGTTCAAGTTGTGTAACACTCTGAAAAGTACATGAATGAATGAATGAATGAATTAATGAATGAATGAATGAATGAATGAATGAATGAATGGCTTTATTGTCATTGACAGCAAGCTACAGCAAAATTAGGAGTGCTGCTGTGTCAATGAATGTCAAATTCACACATTACTAAACTAAAATGATCATAAAATGCAGTTAAAAGCAGAATGATACAGTGTTGTCAAGATTGGGCAGAGAGCCACCTATGATTGTTTTTCTGCAGTGTGAATCACATGCTGCAATTTGAGATGTTTTTTTTTGCCTAAAGATCACTGAAACACTGAGGGGTTATTGTCATTCAAGCATGAAGAGGTTTATCAAATAAAGTCTCTGAAAATTGTATTTATACACTGTAATTTGTGGGCTGTGTGTGCTTTCTTAGTTTGCATTCTTAAAGTAATGTTCACTGACGTCATTTATCAACCACAATTTTGTTTCTCTGAAGTTAGCAAAAAAGTGTGAGAGCTGTTCAGGAGGAGTTAAAGCACTTCTGTGGCCTTCTACCTCCCAAACCCTCATCTAAAGGCTCAATAAGAGCAGGAGGACCGACTACTAAGAGCTTAAACGATTGCCAGAGTGCGATGATGAAGCAGAGCTTTTTTAAGCTATAAGAGAAGAGAAGAGTTAAAGAGGTTTGGGGTCAGCCATGTTAGCAAGCGGATCTGCAGTCAGAGCAGTCAGAAAAGAGACAGGTATAAATGTTTCGAGACGAGTGCAGGGCAGAAGAGATAGACGAAATGATTAAAGAAGTGGTTTCAGCTTCTTGTGGTCTCCTCCATTACTTTGTCACCTACTGCAGCATCTGAAGGTAATTGCTTTTTTCTGTTGTCTCCAATAAGATAAGGGCTGACGGCACAACAAGGCCAAAACTGCCGTTTATCCACTGACGCATCTGAAGACGGAGAGGTGCTTTGTCATTAGTGTAAATCAGGTTGTGTCACGCTGAGATAGGACTGCAACTGACTGTCTTCAGGCTAGTGCAACACATTCTGCCACACTGTAAGAAAGGACCTGAGGTGGTGAAAGAAATTAGGAAAGTGCAGTATTAAGCTTAAAATGACGGTCAGACTACAACAGGCTTAAATTGAAGACAAAGCGGACTTTCGTTCCAGACAGTCAAACTGAGCTGTGTCTAGGCTGGTTTTACTTTATATACTAAGAAAGGGTAAATCCATCACTGCCTGAAATACTTTTTTAAAAATTCCTAAAACAACATTGATAAAATAGACATTTTATAGACGTTTCAGTGCAACATTATACAAGTTAACACTCAGTAGGTTAAGTATGATGCTGAGCTTTTTCCCAAGAATAGGCCAAGTCAGACCTTATTTGAACTTTTTCTTCATTTTTGAGATAAGCCTGTTATTAGATTTGCTGGTTAAGTTTGCTAAACAGTTAAAATGACTTCAAAATAAATGTTTTTGTTACACTTATGTTTGAAAGATAAAGTTACCATCCATAAAGGTGAAGGAAAAATGAATTAGATGTTGACTTTATTTAATATGTTTAGGAATAGATGTACGTAATACTCCCTTTGCAATTTGTATTGAAAATAAAACCAGAATAATAAGAAATGCATATAATTTCATTTACCTAGATGACTAAACAGAATTCTCACATCAATACCTTACAGCTATCTTATTATATAAAAAAAAAACAGAAAATAACTCTGAGCTTTATGATCTCTGAACTTTTGATGCCTAGAAAGTAAAGTGAGGATATTTGATTTATAAAACAGAAAAATATACACACTTAAAATATTAATGGGGGGAACTAAGCAAAACCTTTCGCTGCGTTTATTCACCACTGAGCTAGATTATTTAAAGTCCAAATTCATATATGCCTGGACCCTGTCTGCTCATATTTCAATTTCTGAGAAACGTTCCGTAACATCCACAAAGCAGAATGCCTCTGAGTTTACTTGCAAACAAATCAGATTTGATAACACTGTGCTTTGAAATGGGAAAATATAGACAGTCGCTTCTTTTTCTCAAGAAATTTAGACCATCTAGATATTTTATTAATGAAACAACTATAGTTTCAAAGGGAATCTCCAAGCCAACAGGAGCTATCTTTGCTGTTAAGGTTCCCAGGTGGTGGTCATACTGTTATTGCATCAAAGGTTAGATGAACGGTTGTAACTCACAAACAAGGATAGGTTTAACAAGAATTTCTTGATTTACTGTGGAGAGAATATACTCCTGGGTAAAACTTGCTTTTGACTCTCAGATTGCAGTGTGGATGTATATTTGCTTCATAAAGGCAGAATGCAGTGTTGATTTCAAGTAATACATTTACATGATTAAAAAGTGCAAGATATGGAGGGCCAGAGAGACCCTCAGTCAGGGTCAGTTGGCTACACAATCATAGAAAAGGCCGCTGACTTAACAGATGTCCATAAGAGAGTCACTGACACCCTCCCCAAGGAGGGTAAGCCACAAAAGGTCATTGCTAAAAAATGGTTATTTACTGAGTGCTATATCCTATCAAATTTCATAGAAAGTTAAATGGAAGCAATACAGACTTCTTGGATATGTGCACCAGAAACAGGTATAACTGTAGCCTGAGATAATTGTCAAACAAAATCCATTCAAGAATTTGGGGGAACTTCACAAAAAATTAACTGAAGCTTACCTGAGTCTTAGCTGAGCTAAGGAGAAAAACTGGACTGTTGCTCAGTTGTCCAAAGTCTTCTTTTCAGATTAAATGATGTTTGCATTTCATTTGGTAATCAAGGTCCCAGAGTCTGGGTGGAGAGTGGAGAGACACAGAATCCATATTTCCACAGTCAGTAATGATTTGGGTCGACATGTCATCTGCTGATGTTGGCTCACTGTGTTTTCTGAAGTCCAAAGCCAACGCAGTAATCTATCAGAAGATTTTAGAGCACTTCACCCTTCCTTCTGGTGACAAGCTTTATGGAGATTTGGCTCCATTTTCCAGCAGGACCTACCCACACTGCAAAAGGTACCAAAAGTTGGTTCAATAACCATGTAGTTACTGTGTTTGATTGGCTAGCAAACTGGGTGGACCTGAACCCTGTGGAGAATCTATGGAGTATTGTCACCAGGAAAATCAGAGACACCAGACCCAACAATGAAGATGACCTGAAGGCTGCTAACAAAGCAACCTGGGCTTCCATTACACCTCAGAGTTGCCACATACTGACTGCATCCATGCTACGCCACACCGATGCAGTAATTCATGCAAAAGGAGCCTCAACAAAGTGTTGAGTGAATAAAAGTGAACATACTTTCCAGAAGCCGGACATTTCTGTTTAAAATACCCTTTTAATTTTATGAGACACAGAATTTTGGGTTAATTTCCTCATCAAAATTAAATTAAATAAAGGCTTTAAATATTTCATGTGTAATGAGTCCATGTATAAGTTTAATTTTCTGAAATGAGGGACAAAATATTGAACTTCTTGATGATATTTTAATTTTTTGAGATGTTTCTGTAAATTCATTACATTTATTATCAGCAATTGGGACCACCTTTACAAAACCAGTTTCTTTGGCAGCTTGCTAGTCTGAAGCATACTCGTTAGGGTTAACACAAAAACAGAGGGGAAAGACATCAGTAATGACCTTTAAGAAGCAACTCCTGGAAAGGTTGTAAGGCTTTCTTTTAAACTTTTGAAGACTATCACTATACATTGAGAAAGATTACCTATGAGTTGAAAACATCTAACATGTTCAACCCCACTGGGCAAATTGTTAAGAGTATCTAAACATTGTATTGGAAAGTTTTCTTGTAAGAAAATGTATGGTAGAAAAAAAATTAAGCAAGCAACAGGGATAACTGCCTTTTTGTTTTTTTGGTCTCAAGTTATGTTCCAATTCTCTGAGAAACCAAGTTCTAGGTTTTCACCAACTGCACGCCACAATCACCAAAATCAACAGACACAAACACCTGAAATAGCCCTGTACGTCATTTTGCACTCATGTATAATGTTATTAGACCTGAGCAGAGAAACGCTGTGAGTACCTATTGTAATCGCACAATTTCTTCTTATTACTATTCCATTCCCAAATGAATTGGCTATTTGGGGACCTTAACACATTCAAAAAGTCACCAAACTTTGCACCAAATTCTCCCCCTAGTGAAATTAAAGGAAGGGATGGCCAAACTGCTCTACAGCAAACCCTGAACTGAGACAGGCCAACTGGCATAAAGTAGACATGTGAAATTTGGTACACATTTAGAACCCTCCAAAACAAGAGATATAGTCTCTTGGAGGTAAATCCTGAAACCAACAGGAAGTCGACCATTTTGGGTCAAAGGGTCATTCATGAGCGTTTTTGACATCTTATACGTGTCGAACTTTGACAAACTCCTCCTAGGGATTTTGAACTATCGCCATCACATTCGGAAAGTATCATCTTAAGGCATGGGGAAAATCAATCAATTTATACCGTGAAGCAACAATTGTTCCAAAGTGAACAGTTTCCACAGCCAGTGATGGTTTGGGGTGCCATGTTCTGCTGGTGTTGGTTCATTGTGTGTTTCTGAGGTCCAAGGTCATTGCAGCCATCTACCAGGACGTTTTAGAGCATTTCATGCTTCTTGCTGCTGACCAACTTTATGGAGATGCAGATTTCATTTTCCAACAGGACTTGGCACCTGCACACAGTGCCAAAACTACCAGTACCTGGTTTAAGGACCATGGTATCCCTGTTCTTAATTGGCCAGCAAACTTGCCTGACCTTAACCCCATAGAAAATCTATGGGGGATTGTGAAGAGGAAGATGCAATACGCCAGACCCAACAATTCAGAAGAGCTAAAGGCTGCTATCAGAGCAATCTGGGCTCTCATAACACCTGAGCAGTGCCACAGACTGATCGACTGTATGCCACGCCGCATTGCTGCAGTAATCCAGGCAAAAGGCACCCCAACTAAGTGTTGAGCGCTGTAGATGCTCATACTTTTCATGTCATACTTTTCAGTTGGCCAACATTTCTGAAAGTCTTTTTTCTGTATTGGTCTTAAGTAATATTCTCATTTTCTGAGATACTGAATTTGGGGTTTTCATTAGTTGTGAGTTATAATCATCAAAATTAAAAGAAATAAACATTTGAAATATACCAGTCTGTGTGTAATACATGAATATAGTATACAAGTTTGACTTTTTGAATGGAATAACTGAAATAAATCAACTTTTTCATAATATTCTAATTTTATGACCTAAACAAGTAAAAAGCATGCACTTATTTTGAGGGAGAAATTTACGTAGCTGGTAATCCTCCCGGTAGTGGACATCCATTCAAATTTATTTTTAGGTCACACTGTGTAATTCTTAGACAAATTGCAAAAAAAATAAAAAATACTTCTCAGAGTGTAAAGGCCCCAATTAGCTTGTTAAGTGTTAAAGTTCATAACATCATTTCAATATAGTTAGAAAAAGGCTTAACAAGTATGTGTTTTCTCAGTTTAAATTTTAGCTAGTCGTCTTCACCAAATCTAGATGCCTAAAGGCAATGAGTGCTGCCATGTGATTGGCTGATTTGCTTTTTGGGTTAACAAGCAATTGCACAGGTGTATAAAATAAAGTGTCCCATCAAAGTGAAATAGTGTATTCTAGGATGTATAGCTATGATAATTCTTATTTTTCTGGTCAATCTTTAGAACCTTTGCATAAATTTAAGATTTTATTATTAATTATACACTGAAATGCATTCTGTCACACTGACTTAGTCAGCATGTTTTTATGTATATCTCTCCTAACTCGAGAACATGTATCACATCTTTTCCCATCTCTTGTGTTGAAGTAGAAAACGTAGTGCATATATTTGGATCACACTGTTTTTTTTTTTGTTTTAATACTTATTCTTGTCATCATCTCTAAACACATACATCTGCACTCACCTTCAGCACTCTGCAATGTGTTTGTCCATTTCTAGCACTGACGCATATACCATTAAAGGACACCTATGGCCTGTGATCTATGGGAACTTTGATATTTGAAAACAGGTAATAGACTGATCTAGCTGTTACACTATTAGGGTATTATTACTGGATGGGGGGGCATGATATAACATAATGGAAGTGTAAAAGTTTTACATGGACAACTTTTCAAACAACATCCCAATTAATTAAGATCATTTTATTAAACAATTCACATTACATTTTTGTTTTTTTCCCCTTTTATTATTGTAATGAGAGGTCTCACTGACATAAAAACACATCATCTGGGATTTTCTGAGGCAAGGAAGATTATTTGTGTTGCTTTTCCCATCGAATTAAGTTTCCTAAATGCATCCCGTTCCCTGGATTAGTCCTAATGAATATCATGGGTGGCCGCAGATCAGTCTTCTGCTTGTCAGGCCTTCAAGAAGAGTAATGAATAAGATTCAGGCAGGATCTGCAGCAGGAGGTGTTTTAATCATGCAAAAATCGTTTTTACATTTATCACTTATTCATTCAGAGTCCTTGCTGAGCTGCACACTTAATCAGATACATATTTACATTTTTTATTATCTGTCATCTCTCTGCAGTTCTTTTACTGGATTACAAGAGGTGGTACCTGATGAACATCTGTGAACATCAAAGAAAAAAGATAACAGAACAAAGAAATGAATGAGTAAAAAAATATTCCCAAAGAGAAAAATAACTTGTACAAATTAACTTGTATAAAGTTAATTTAAACTTATATATGCAAATTAACAAAAACTCTTGGTCTAGCCCTAGAACTCCCAGGGCCGTCAATTTGACGGTTTTGAAAGTTTGACATGCCATAACTCTGGTTTATTAAAACTCTTATCTTCCTGGCATCCTGACTTTTTCTAAACTTGTGTCTTTTGTATTCCTATGTCTCTATTTTTTTTAAATAAAAAAGTAAATAAAAGACCTAATTATTTCTACCTCTGACTACCACACCCGCTATTTTGACGGCCCTATTAATTACATTGATATTTTTTCCCGTGGCTGAGTATACGCGCGAGCGTTGCCGAGCAACCGCCACACGCAGTCTGAGAAGGAGATTGTTGGCATCCTACAAATGGCTTCCAGAAGGATATTTTCTGCTCAAGGGACATTGGAAATGCTTCAAAAATTAGATGATCGTGATTCTGGGGTCGAGAGGGATTCTGACGGCTCTTGGTCAGTATTCAGTTCCAGTGACAGCGGGTCAGACAGTTAGCCTCCCCCGGCTAAAAAACATGAGCCGTCCCATTAGCAGGAGGTTGTGGTCCATTATTTCAAGGTAGTAAAAGACTAGCCTATGTAACGATTGTATCATTTCAGGCTATAGTTTACAGATTAGTAAACTAATAATTTATAAACTATAGCAACAGTGCCACAATCAGCGCAGGTTCAGAGACAGGGAGACAAGCCAGGTGATCAGTGCCCAGCTATAAACCCAGCAAACCAGCAAACCAGCTACAAATCAAGGTACTGATAATGGACAGAGAAATAAACAATAAGTTAGGTCATAGATATAGTAGCCCAGTAACAACAATATATTCTGCGCTTTACAGCGTTTTCATTGCAAGACGAGCGCACACCTTGGAAGGAGGAGGAGATAGGAAAGGATGGCGCTGTGTGGACAGTGGTAGGGGAGGAAGAAAGTAGAGGGAGGCGTCAGAGCCAGAACGCGTTGACAGAGCGCCAGATCCAAGATGCCCAGACCACGTTCCTCTGCTTGGTGGACGCCAAAATGCTTATCCACGCTCAGGGCTGCGCTGTGGCTGAGGCCCGCAAAGTTTTAGGAGATGATTCTTCCTCGGACATGAGTGTGGATGAGCTGAAGGCATTTTTAGCGCTAGTTTATGTCCGCGAAGTGAAAGGGGGGCGTAACATGGAGCTGTCCAGCTTTTGGTCAGATTAGTAAAGTTTTTATAAAGTATTTATTTATAAGTAGTATTTATAAACAATAATAGAACATAATAGGTTTTGATCAAATACTATTATTAATTCTTGTCAAAACCCAAATTTTATAGCGTTAATGCGATGACGTCATCACCGCCCTCGCATCCAGAATGCTCACCGTCAAATTGACGGGCTTGGGAGTTCTAGTAGTGTTAGAATTCTGGGAGTCCTAGTGTTAAACCAGGGGTGGGCAAACTTTTTGACTCGTGGGCCACAATGGGTTCTAAAATTTGACAAACGGGCCGGGCCAGGAGTGGATGGATGTAGTATTTGTGTGAACTAATATAAATGACATGTAAAAGCCATCACCTGAAAAAGGTTCTGTTTTTTAATAGATAGTAAAGCATGGATATGCAAGGCTTATTGTTCAAATTATTTTCCAAATGCATTTTTTTCACAACACAGTAGAGAAACTCATGTTCATGGTTTTCTTTTGTTTAATTTCTGATCACTTCTTCTTTGTTATTGTTTAGGGTTTTCCATATCAGTTCATTTCTATGTTCATTATTATGGTTTAGATCATTTTAGTTAATTCATTTGTGTTTAGCTTAGTTTGTGGATTCAGGTTATTTTCTTATGATAGTATTTGTTTGTGTGTTAATATCCTTCGTGTTAATTGTGTTAATCATTCTTCCTCCCCCAGTTTCGCTGCTCAGTATTCTGCTCTCACAGCTGTTCCACATTCCCCTGTTTAAGCTCACCTGCATCCAATGTCATTCTTCACCCTTGTCTCAGTGTATAAGCTCTCTGGTTTTCATTGTTTATTGCTGGGTCGTTCTCTTATGCTTATGCTGCCCCGGCTCCATGTCCTGTTCTCCTCATCAGAATCAGAATCAGAAAAAACTTTATTGCCAAGTAGTTTTTTCACATATACAAGAAATTTGCTTTGGTGGTAAGGTGCTACACATAGACAAACATACAGTTGACATTAATACATTTGGAAATATTTAGTTAAAAACAAAAACAAGTTGTATTGGAAAGTTATGAGAAAATAGAGCACCGTGGAAAATATAAAAAATATACAATAACAACAACATAGAATTAAAGCTCCAAGCAGCATTGTAGGCACTCGCAGCTCAGCTCCGCTCCGCCAGTGCAGCAACTGCGGAAGCCTGGCATCGCCGCCTACACACCACCTACGAGGCCGCCGCTCGATTTCACATGTCGCCACTAGGTGGCACTGTGAGCAAACCTGTCATACAATTTTAGGTCATGCGTAGTTCTGCTCTGCCAAGAAGCATTCAAAATTTTGCCGAAATATGACCTTCACAATAGAAGCTGCACTCACTTGGTGGTTAGTGGGCGGGGCTAACGTGATGTCAGCAGTTGACTGTGCCAACATGTTTGGCATTGATCCACGATGATGCATACCACATTTGGTGTGTTTCCGATGATGTATGAGGGAGAAAGAGCACTTGAAATGTCCTAGGGGGCGTCGTTGATCCGAATTCCAATGTAATCCAATGAGTTTTTGGGGGGTGACAAAGAAAATCACCTTAGTTAAGTAAATCAAAACCATGCATGGTAATTTAAGCCAATCATATGGCAGGGCGGGACATCAGACTTCCCAGGCGAAAACCCCCCCCCCCAAACCATCATACTTGATTCTATCTTCCCCATCTGTTATGTGTACTTGGGACATTTTCACATTGGTTTAGGTGAAGGACACCAAAAATAGGGACCTAAAAAGGGAAAAATGTAACACTACTTGTTCTCAGGGGGTGGGGTTAGAGAGCATCTGATCGTAAAATTATTCGGGTTTGGGCCTCGCCACCCTTTTGTGCAAAAAAAGTTTTTGATAACTTTTGATCCCAATCCCTTTGAGATTATATTTGTCTCTAATCAAAAGCTTTAGGGGATTCGCTCAAACAAAGCTAAAAACGGCAAAACGGGGGTAAAAAATGAAAATTCAATCTAAAATGTCCGACCCCTTGGTGTTTGGGGCCCAAGCTCAAAGAACTTTTTTTGAAGGTCCTAAGAAATAATATGTGTCCCAAAATTTCAGAACCCTAGTCAAGCAGGTTTGGGGCGGTTTTTTTTTTTTTCTTTTGGGTGCAGTTCGATGATTATGTAGTTAGACCAAAAGTATGGCCGGGCATGACATCAACTTCACGGTGCCACCAAACCTCCCCCTTTTATGATAAGGACGGGGCTTAAAAAGGAAGTGACCCACTAGTTCAGTCCCCTGAACTTTGAAGGGATCGAGTGTAGACAGCCAGATAGGGGCCCTTTCCCAGAAAAAACGGATTTCCCTGGTCTGAGGGGCTTAGTGATGCCCAAAATGCCCCCTAGGATCCTCGGAAACCCCAACTCATCCTTCATGCCAATTTGGTAATTGGTTTTTTCTTTGGGGGAAAGTTATTACGTTTTTTAACTTTGAGCGCGATCTGCGGGTTTGGGTGCCCAGCACCCCCCTAAACATACCAAAAACTCCTGATTTTGACACTTTTAATCCCATCCCTTTACTGCAATTGACCAAATAAAAGCCGATACCCAAAACCCTGGGGGGGGTTTTTTAAAAATTTCGGGTGAGTAAAAGTGAAAAATGGCCAGAAATTAAACTTGGATCCAAATGGGCCGTCATCCTGTGCGTTTTAGGACATACCCCCAAGAGACTTTTTTTCTTGGTTTGAGGAGTTCTACCAGTGTGCCAAATTTCAGATCTCTACGACTTACGGTTTGCCTATCTCACGTTTGGAGGCGTAGCTAAACTATTTGACCACGCCCACCGATGACGACATTAAAGAACAAAAGATCACTAGATGGTCATTCTCCCTGCTGTGGATTGAGGGTGGTGTCATCTGCAAATTTCAGGCTTGAAGAGGGAAAAGGGGGGTCAGGGGTGTACAGGAAAAGGCAAGGGGAAAGAACACAGCAGGATGTAGTGAAGAGCCATATTTGTCCCAGCATCCACGGGCATGTTGGCTCTGTAGGCAAACTGCAGGGGATCCAGAAATGGTTCTGTGATGGATTTAAGGTAGGACAACACAAGGCGCTTAAAAGACTTCATTACCACAGAGGTCAGAGCGACAGGTCTGAAGTCATTTAGTCTTGTGATCCTTGGTTTTTTGGGGACAGGAATGATGAGGGGGGGGCTGAGTTGGTGGACCTGGCCAACTCTGTGGAAAGAGGGGAGGAAATGGTGGACTGACGGCGAAGACAGAACTGGTTTAGCTCATTTGCAAGGCGAGAGTTGTTAATGGAGTGGGGGGCTTTGGGTTTATAGTTTGTGATCTGTCTGAACCCCCTCCAGCCAGATGTGATGTCGTTCGTGGAAAACTAGTCTTTTACCCTCTCTGAGTACGCATTTTTAACTTTCCCTCCTCCTCGTAAAAACCGACTTTAATAAGTTGCAAATCGGTCCGCACTCCTTTTCCAAACCCTTGCGTCTGGTTGGCTGTAAACCAGGGATGTCACTGTTACAACTCACCCTGGTGCGTGTTGGTATACAGCTGTCCTCACGGAAGCTGATATTGGTCGTCACAGCCTCTGTGAACTCGTCCAGGTTGTTGGTAGCAGTCCTGAAAACATCCCAGTCAGTGCAGCCCAAAAACGCCTGAAGATCTTGTACAGCTTCACTGGTCCACTTCTTTGATGACTCTAAACCGGCGCTCTAACTTCGGCCTGTATGCAGGAATGAGGTGGACCATCACGCGATTAGAGTGACCCTGAGCAGCACAGGGTACAACGTGATAGGCACTGCTTACTGTGATGTAGCAGCTATCCAAAGTCTTCCCCTGTCTGGTCGGACACTTTGTAAACTGTCTGTATATAGGGAGTTCCTGGCTGAGGTTTCCTTTGTTAAAATCACCAAGAACAAAAACCAGGGAATTTGTGTTTGTATGCTCCACACACAGTATCTGGTCAGCCAGCATGCGCTGTGTGTTGAGCTAATTGGCCTGCAGTGAAATGTAAACACCAACCTTAGTGAATGAAGCAAACTCACGTGGGGAGTAAAACGATTTACAGTTAATGATAAAGTATTTAGGATTAGGAGAACAGTGCTGCTGAATCACTGTCACGACAGTACACCTGCTGCTGTTGATGTAAAAGCAGATACCTCCGCCCTTTGGCGGAGAGTTCAGTGTTGCAGTTCGCTCTGAATAGTTGGAAGCTTGCCAGCCGCAGCGCAGAATCCGGTATTAAATCACAAAGCCAAGTATCTGTAAAGCACAGAACAGAAGTTGAATTAAAGTCTCTGATTTTCCCCACCAGTAACTAAAGTGTTGTTGTGCGCAAACTGGACGAAAATAACTGAATATGGTGGAAGAAATGAATATGGTGGAAGGCGGAAGTCCATGACTGTATTTAGCTGTTCTGCAGCAAATACAGTGATGTAACAGTTGGAAAATTGTAACAGATGATAGGAAAATCTGAACGGACTGAAATATGACGCAAACAGATCATAAAGATATCTCTGCAACACCTGGATAGACTAAATTCAACTCTTCTGCACTCCTACAGACTCTAAGTACACAACAAAATGTACTTTTTTTGCATTATATGTCCCGTTTAATGTCACTACATACGAAGCAGCCAACGTGGGCCTGCACTACATTTTGCACAAACTTGATTACCAACACCATCAACTGTGACTGCCTCCACCTGTCAGTGGCTCAAACGTTTCCTGACTAACAGGCAGTGCCAAGAGCAGGATAGTCTTCCTCAGATGGGTCATCAGCAACAGTCCCCCCCAATAGTGTGGTCTCGTCCCACTGCTCCTCTCCCTCTACACAAATGACTGCACTTCAGTGGGCTCGTCTGTGAAACTCCTTAAGTTCACAGATGACACCACTGTCATTGGTCTGATCCTGGCCAAAGGGTCTGCTTAAAGGCAGGAGGTGGATCGGCTGGTCTGATGTATGGCTGGATATTATCATACAGCTCTCACATTCCCCAAAAACCATTTCCTGTTTCCAAATATGTCTCTGATGCAAAGAGACTGTCAAAAAGAGAGCCTGAATATCTGTAAAGATGCGACTGCCCCCCTTAGTATCTGATAAAGGCCAATTCAGATTTAACAGGCCTCTTCCCTGTTTGTCCTGAGTGGACTGCCTGGAATGCTACTAGATTCTCTGGGGGCTTGTAAAATGAAATACTTTCATTGTGCTTCTTCCCCTTTCCATCCTATTTTTTTGCCCCAAATTACTGTAGCAATTGGTCTTAAATCTCTGATTGAGATCCTCAAAATGTATCTTCTTTTAGAAATGTGAGAGTCAAGCAGACGTTTGATAAGCTTAGCTTCCACCTCCAATAAATAGCACGTGACTTAGAGGTAAAATTATTGAGATCATATAAAGTATGAGCATGTTCTTAATTTCTGCAGTTGTGTTTATCTGTAGTGAGTAGACATTGATTAATATCAGATTTTCCCCCTATTTTCTTTACAAATCTGCTTGATCTTCCACTTTCAAATGTTGCAAATGTTCCAAATGCACCTTCTTATTTTATTTTATATATATGTGTGTATATTTGTACATTGTAAATATGTAAATTCTATTCTGTAATGCATAAACAAAAACCAAAGAGCAAAGTGTACCGGAGACAAATTCCTTGTTTGTATGTACAAACTTGGCAATAAAGCTGATTCTGATTCTGATTCATCTTTCTGATAATAGATAAAACCACATATTTACACACATTGTATAAAAAGACACATCACTTTTTTTTACTGTCTGACATTAAATCAGGCTAAACCTTTCCAGTTTTGTCATGATCTGTGGGTCTTTGTGTTTGATTAATTACT
This sequence comes from Crenichthys baileyi, assembly GCA_036173005.1. NCBI lineage: Eukaryota > Metazoa > Chordata > Actinopteri > Cyprinodontiformes > Goodeidae > Crenichthys > Crenichthys baileyi. Next base: position 57,114 of record JAHHUM010001155.1, on the reverse strand, counting down.
TTGGTTTTGTATTGTGATTAATGTGGGTGGTGAATTTGTTTTGGTTTTATCACAAACAGTGCTTCATTCACTCTTCTGTATTGTGAAATCCTGTGAGAAGCTTGTTGGATGGATACTCAAAAGGTGTGTGTAAATATCTGTTTTCAACTGTATATACAACTTTAGAAATCTGTTCTTCTTTTTAAGTGCAGTAAAAACTGATTGGGAAGGTTAAAAATTCACCTTCAGATTAGATTTTTAAAGACCAGTGAGATCTGTTGACCTTTGGAGATTGCTATTATTTCAGCTGACTGACAGTATGTAGTAGACTGTTGCTACATTATTTATTGACTCTGTTTACATGTTTACTATTTTAATTTTAAAGAAGAAAGCAGGAGAAGATCCCACAAGCTGCAGACTTAGCCTACGCCAGCATTACCATGCTGCACCTTCGCGAAGGATGTGATGGAGATATTAGACAGGGCTCTCCCACAAGGATTCACTTTTACCTGAATTTTCTTGTGTTGTGAAGCATTTCAAAAATTTTAATCCTCCTAAGAAATGTGTGACTGGCTTGGAGCAGCCATCTGGAAACTATTAGTATGCTGCAGAAGCTCCACAGCTTTCCTAATCCTGACGATGGGGGTGTTATTTCTGCCAAGTTACAATAAGATGAGGATAACAAGCTTCTTCTTCCATCCTTAAAGGTTCAAGTTCACAGTATTGCATGCAAAATATGAATGAAAGACTTTACTGATCAGTATTTATGCAATGTGCAAGGGACAAACACAGAATGTATGACAATCAATAGCTATCGAAAGCTTTGCAATATCTTTCAGTTTCTATTGGTTTTTTTATGTTCATTATTGCAGACAATATAACAGTGCAGCGAAAACAGATGGGTGCTTGAAGATGCTAAGAAGCCAGTTATTTCCCCAAGGAAACTATATATATAAAGAGTTAGTGGGCTTGTAAATATTGCACTCCAGATTCATCAGATGGACATGAACACGACTCTGAAAGCAAAATAACATTGCCCCAAACTACTGCGCAAATAAGCAACTGTTTGCTATCATCATCTCAGTTACAGAGAGGGTTTTTAAGAGACGCAGGTTTTAGTATTCTCCAGCTTTTCTGCAAAGACTTTTTAATTATTCTCTAAAACCATTGTTGACACCATTCCCTTAAACTATTCTTTGTAATTTCCCACTGTGAAACACTTTTCTTAGTCAAAATTAAAAATGATGCGTTGCTTTAAAAAAGCTTATGAAAATGTGAAGTGTGACGTACATTTGTTTTCAGTTCCCTTTGCTCTGTTACACCTGACCTAAAATCCAGTCCAGCCTTTACGGTCACTTAAATAATACATTTTTTGATCAATTAGCACAAAATGGTACACAACTATGAAAACATGGCTGTTGTTATTCAGGCTCCTATACACCGATGCCCTGAAATAAAATCCACTTTAAACAGTGCCCTTCAGGAGTCACCCAATTTGTAAATAGAGTGTCTAATTTTATCTCAGTATTAATCCATCTGGTCTATGGAGGACCTCAAAGGTATGTTACTGAACATTAGAGAACAAGCAGCATCATGAGGACCAAGGAACTGAGCAGACAAGTCAGGGATAACGTTGTGGACAAGTTTAAAGCTGTGTTAGGTTATAAAACAACATTCCAAGCTTTGGACATCTCATGACCACTGTTCAATCCATCATCCCAAGACATGCATATCAAGACATGGCCATCAATATGAGCTAATAAGTCAAGGAGAGCATTATTCAGGCAAGCAGCCAAGAGGGTCATGGCAACTTTGGAGGAGTTGTAAAGATTCCTGGCTCAGGTTGGAGACAGGACTGTCAAGATTTGATGTTGGTTGGGGTGCAGACAGACGCTTGGAAGCCACATAGTCTTAGAAATCTTCTTTAATCAAAGATAAACAAATGACTTACATGCAAAATACGGAACTTGAGACACAGGAAGATAACAGGAGGAACCAACGAGGAACAAGGAGAACCGGTAAGTTAATATACAGAGGGAAGTGCAATGTGAACCAATGGGGAAGGGAGGCAGGTAATAAGACGATTAATGACAAGTGTGAGGACCAGCTGAGGGAATTAAGTTACTGTGGATACTGGTGCAGGGGAACACAGAGACATGGGGGAAACTATAGACTAAAGACACTCAGGGAAACAGATCTAAGGGAAAGTATAAACATAAATACGGGAATCAAAATACTAACTGGGAACACGGGGCACGAGGAACTAAACTGGACTAAATAATAAGCCTAAAAATGAGCGAACATAAATGATAACTAAATCTAGAAGGAAGCAACAACTAAATCTAAGGACACGGGGAAAAACCTAACTGCAAAAGTAAAAGGAAACAAGCACAAGAATACTAAGCGACAAACACAACTAAATAAAACTTGACAGGAAGGAAATAAACATAAGGAACAAACAAAAGAGAACTAAACTAAATAACAAACTTGGGGAAGAAAATAGATCTAAAGTAAACACATAAGCACAAGGATCTAAACAAATATTAACTAGACAAAAGTAAACTACTAATCAAAGGAACAGGGAAAACCTCTAATGGCAAAGTAAACAAAAACAAAGACCGAAATGCCAGATCCTGACAAGGACAACTTGTCATGGTTGGCTGCGGTTTTGAAGGACCAACGTGCAAACAGGAGTGTGGGAGCTGCATGGTGACTTGAATAGTCTTTTAATAATCACAACGGGTACTAACAAGTGGATGTGGAATACAGGCAGAGAGTATAAATACAGAGGCAGGGAGGAGAAATGACCAATGAACTAAAAGATCTAATCAGGTGGAATGCGGAGCAACTGGTCGCAGGGAGGCTACTAAACTCAGATAAACAGGGACATGGAAATACTGGAGGGAATCTAGTAGAACTCTAAATGTTCAAGAGTGCCAAAGAAATAAGTAAACAACGAGATGAACTAAAGAACATAAACAATGAGAAAACAGCTCTACAAGGATTTTGAAACTAAAACACCCAACACAGAAGAATCCAGAGAAGTAACAAAAATCTAAAAACAAGAATGAACCATTAACCTAAATAAGAATATTGAGAATAGCAGCAACTGTCGCTGTAATGTGAGAAAATATGAATATATTTGCAAGGCTCTTGTATCTGCATTTCTGAGGCTCATTATTTGTCCGTTAGAGGCAGACAGTGGGTATGCTTTTTATTTTTTTTTTGAGTTTATTAAAATTGTTTTGGGTGAATTGTAATTATTTTGACATCTCCTTAAGATTTAGGCACTGGTACTTTTGCAGTTTTGAAAAAAATGAACAAAAAATCTTCCCCAAAGCCAATCTAGAATAGTGTAGAAAAACATATCATCCTATCTTATGTTTCATGGGTCTTTGCATTTTCTTAATTGAACAGTTCATCAATTTAACCTTCAAAATGAACAACCCTTTTAGCTCTTAATTAAAAGAAAATCACCTTCTTTTCATTAACCTCCTGAGTGTCCTCCATGTCCTTTTAACATTACCATCTGTTTTTCTTACTTTGTTTTAAAACCTCCACTCGGATGAAAACCTGTTGATAATGAAGGGAACTACGAAAACCAATGTATTTGCAGAAAATGGAAGATGTGGGAAAATTCTGGGAGAGAGCAGCGCAGGTCCTGACCTCAGTTTCTGTGACCCTGAAATGAACACAGCCTTAATGAGGCCTGACTCTCCCTCTGCAACACAAATTACCCTGCACAGGACTTGATAGCCAGCTCTTTAATACATCAGCTTTAACTATGTCGATAGAATTATGAAGAGTAGGCTATATGATAATTTTAACAGCAGAAAAATCACAGCATCTCTTAATTTTTGACCCCACATGTCCCCCTTTAAGGGGCATGAAATTACTTAAGTCCACAACTTTGACATTCTCACAGGCCTGCAACCTGTCCGGGAAACTGCTCAGCTTAGGAAAATAGTCATTTTCTTTTCCACTCTGAGATGCTTTTTATCTAATCCTCAACTGTAAACTGTTTTGGATAATGCTCGTGGGTCCGACCTCCCATGTACCCGCTGAGATGGTGTTTCAAACAATGGCTGCACAGAGAGTTTAGAAGACCTCTTTACGACAACAGGAAATTATAACTCAAAGCGAGACCTCTGACTGAAAGTGACTGCCGAAAAGAAAACAGCTGTGCGAGATACGGCCCCCTCGCTGGGTCACAATTCCACTGTGGCATCAAAAAAACAGCACAGGAAAAAATGCAGGACTAATGAAACGTTAGCTGATGGTACCCAGAGGAAATAGTCCTGCAGAGAGAATACAAACTATACAAACAAGTGGCTTATTTTCCCTCCTTCTGACCCCTTTCTAACTGCATTTCTTTGCTTATCAATCTATCCATCGAGTTAGGTTTACAAGGATCATTTTTGCTTCATCGGCATGGTCACATGTGGAATTTATTGCATGCATGGGAACAGAGGATGACATAGTTATTCATTTCTGCGTTATATGCACCATTTCATTTTCCAATATCTCAAGCTTCCCTTCATCATTAATACTCCATTAAAAGAAAACATTTTCATAAAAGCACACAGTTAAAGAATGGGCTCTGATCTGACTTTTAAGATCGAAGTAAAAATAATTGTTATTCATAATGCTTCAGTTGAGAGGTCGATAGCATACTGCATAACAAAAGAATTTAAACTCTGTCCGAGCTTTTAGATTTATCAGGATGTAGGCTTAAGAGTTATTACCTTGCACTTGGAGAGCTCTCTAGGAATAAGCTATTACTCTGAAATAAGTACTGCCTCAGTTTTATAAATATTGCGTGACAAATACCTGCTATCAAGGAATTATGCAGAGAATTCCCACATGACAAAACCACTCTAATTTATAGATGTCTTGGATATTAAAACTTTTTTAAAGGAGGTGTCTAACAGTTTTCCCTTTTCTTAGAGTCTTTCTTTAATTGTTTTATTACTGCATACTAGATTGGTTGCATAATTTTTTTTGTCTTTCGTCCCTCTGCAAGTGCAGGTTCAATGCAAAAGTGCAAAAAAAGCAGTCTTAGTTCATCTATCTTTATTATCCTGTGAGCTTGGCGTTATAGAGTTCTGCTTGACTTATTTTAATGAAAACTGACTCCTCAACCGAACCTTGAATAATGCCGTGTCATTAATGGTTGATTACAGTGCTGTCGCAAGGTTTTCAGACCCTTTCAGCTTGTCCTGATTTTCTCGTGTTTCAGGCATATCTTAGAATAGATTGTATAGGATATAACAGAGGAGAACGTTCTCAACATCAGCAAAGGACAAGATCTTTATTTTAAGTGTTTTGTTATAGACAAAAATACCAAAACAGGATATAGGATATAGTAAGGATATAGTTGTTAACATATGATCTACATCCACGAATATGCAAATGTCTGAAAAACAAGCAAAGCACCAATGTGTCTTCTGAGGTGTTTGACCAGCCACAGGAACAGTTTCAATGCAACTTGCCTTTGAATTCTCCAGTATTCACTTTGCTAGAGCTAGCCACCTTAAAGATTGTGCAATACATTGCATGAATTTTTTTTTGCTGATTCCACCATTTTCACATTTACATCACTCTTGTAAAGCAAATAGGGCAAAAACCAAACATGTGGGAACATCAACATTTGCATCTTAAATGGCATAACATCTTCATATCAGTCCCTGCATCTTTCAGAGACTTGTGGGGGATGACCTGAAGAAATGGAGTCTGGTTATATACAGGAACCAGTGTATTTACCTACCTTGTCATCTCCACTGCTACAAGGATGGACGTAAAAATATAATTTTCTCATTATCACATAAAAACGCAGTGGAGGGCAATAATTTCATTTCTTCCTTTTCACAAATTGATGCTCTTGTTCATAGTGTTACTTCCTCATTGCGAGGTCCTTAGAAAATGTAGTCCCCTTGTGATTATTTATAGGTAATTATTTATAAGAGGCTGGCTCTCTGGCTTAATTTAGGACTGTGTACTTTAAAGCACAATGTCAGAAAATTGGAGAGAAAATGGCGCCTTACACACCTAGAGGAGTTCTATTGTTGTATAAAAGACACTTTGCCAAGGCAGAACAGCTTATTTCTCATCATTAATAGAAGAGAATAAGAATAATCGTAGACTTCTTTTTAGAACAGTTGCTAAACTTACACAGAGTCATAGCTCTGTTGAACCATCAATCCCCTTTAGTCTTCATAAATAAAGTCTTTATGGGATTCTTTTTAAATAAAATTAATTTTATAAAAAATTTAAATCATTGGCATACTCCCAGACATGATTTCTTCATTTTCAGTATTTGAGAAAGTTTTGGAATTAACGGTAGAACCTGATCTGTGTTTGGACTGTTTTAATTCTGTGGAGCTTCCTGAGTTATCAGAAATATTAGCTTCATCTAAACCTTCAACTTGTATGTTGATCCAATCCCAACCAAATTATTTAAGGAAGTGTTCCCTCTGATTACCAGCTCCATTTTAGATATGATTAATTTATCCTTAGTAAATGGATATGTACCACAAGCTTTTAAGGTAGCTGTAATTAAACCTTTGCTGAAGAAACCTTCGCTTGATCGAGATGAATTAATAAATTACAGACCTATATCCAATCTTCCATTCTTATCTAAAATTCTTGAGAAAATAGTTGCTAATCAAATGTGTGAGCATTTACACAGCAATGAGCTGTCTGAAGAGTTTCAGTCAGGCTTCAGAGCTCATCATAGCACTGAAACAGGTCTGCTGAAAGTCACTAATGATATTCTTCTAGCCTCAGATAATGGACTTGTATCTGTACTTTGACACGGTCGATCACAATATTCTCTTAGAAAGGCTGGTGTCAGAGTCTGTGTCTGTGTGTGTGTGTGTGCTTGTGTGTGTGTGTATGGTGTACTTGTTTTCATGGCTTCAGTGTTTCTCAGTTGGTGCTGGAGGTTCTCAGGTGCGCTGGATGACAGGTGTGACCTATCTACTGATTGCATGAAGGAGTACTTAAGCGGGAAATTGCCAGCACTTTGATGCCAGGGTGTTTGCCTTAGTGATAACAAGTGCAGCGGCTTGTGATTTTTTGCTTCGGTTCATGTGCTCTAAGTAACTTTTGAATTCGTTACCTTGCAGATTTTTGCCTGAGGCTTTGTTTACCTTGCTGAGACCTGACTTTGTTCCGGAGGTTCTCTGAGTAATCTGGATAATCATCTACTGAGTATTGGATCTACCTTCTTGTGGATTTCTCTCCCTACCATCTGTACCTTTTGGACATGGATCAAGCTGGCGGCTTCTCGCTTCCTTCAACCCCAGGACCAAGGCATAAGCGTACCCTGTTCCTCCCTCCTTCGCAAGCATCGGCACCTGTGCTTCAACTGGTTTGCACCTAACCAGCGACTGAGAAGACAACTGAACAACCCCACTTCTCAAGCTAAGACTCTGAATCTCTCTACCCCTGGTGGTTCAAGCAACAGCAATTTAGTAAGCCATTTCTCAGATCACTAAAATCAGTTGCTATATATTCGTTTATTCACCAGTCCCTTCTCCTTTCTTCTGTACAGGTGGAGTTTCTAGTTCTCGTGCCTGATTACTTGGTTGACAATAAAACACATTAAAACGTTACTTCTGAGTGTCTTCTGTATGTGGGTCAAAACTGTGTTGAAAAAGACAGCTGGAATATGCTGTAGGGATCAGGGGAACAGCACTAGGCTGGTTTAAATCTCATTTATCTGACAGATTCCAGTTTGTTCATGTAAAAAATCATCTTTAAACTCCAGGGTTAATTGTGGAGTACCACAGGGTTCAATACTTGGGCCAATTCTCTTTATATGCTTCCAATAAGTAAAATTATCAGGTAGCATAGGATAAATTTTCACTGTTACGCTGATGATACTCAGATTTACTTATCCATAAATCCTGATAAGCCCAACCAGTTAGACTACAGGCGTGTCTGGAACACATAAAAACAGAATTTGTTATCTTTGGATCAGAGTCTGAAAAAGAAATTGCTTAGTCATTCGATTAATGTGGACAACATTAAATTGACCTCAGGTAAAAAAAAAACCTTGGTGTTTTTGACCAGGACATGCCATTTAAATCCTATATTAAACAGGTTTCTAGGATTTCCCCTCTCTGGAACATTGTCAAAATTAGAAATATCCTATCCAGGATTGACACTGAAAAACTAGTCCATGCATTTGTTACTTCAAGGCTGGAATATTGTAAATTTTTACAGTCAAGATGTCCACAAAAATGCTGTTAAAAGGCTTCAGCTGATCCAAAATGCTGCAGCAAGTGTTCTGATGAAAATTAAAAAGAGATCATATTTCTCCTACTTTAGCTTCCCTTCTCTAGCTCCCTGTTAAATCCAGAATAGAATTTAAAATTCTCCTCCTCACATATAAAGCCCTTAATGATTTAGCTCCATCATACATCAGACATCTGATTGTTCCATACGTTCCTAACAGGGCACTTCGTTCTCAGAATGCAGGTTTAACTCCTTGAGTTATCAGGCTCCTCTCCTGTGGAACCAGCTCCCAGTTTTAGTCCGTGAGGCAGACACCCTGTCTACTTTTCAGGCTAGGCTTAAAACTTTCCATTTTGAAAAGGCTAATAGTTAGATTGACTTAGGTTATCCTGAGCTATCTCTGTAGTTATGTTACACCTTCCTGGAGCGGGGCATCAGCTAAGCTGCTGCTGCCAACAACTTAATGTTCTCCTTATACAGATGATACACTTGGCCCTGTCTTTCAGTGTTTAACCCGGTCTCTCCTAGGCATAGCAACTGGCTGAGCTTTTACTGTGACCAACTGTATGTGCTCTCTTTCATACTCTTGACTTGAAAACTGACTCTGTTCATCTGCTTAGCGGTGTTTCTCTCCTAGATGAAGCAACTAAAGGAGCTACTACTGCCTTTAATGTTTTATTTTAATTTCACATAGAAAGTACTCCTAGATCAGTGCTTCTGTGTTCTTTTTTGTCTCTGCTCTGTTCTCTCTAACCCCCAGTCGGTCGTGGCAGATGGCCGCTCACACTGAGCCTGGTTTTGCTGGAGGTTTCTTCCTGTCAAAAAGGAGTTTTTCCTCTCCGCTGTCGCTACATGCATGCTCAGTATGAGGGATTGCTGCAAAGTCAACGACAAAATGCAAGCGACCATCCACTGTCGCTACATGCTTATCCAGGAAGAGTGAATGGTGCAAGTCACTGATATGACAAAAAGCTTTTTAACTAATTTGATTAATAAACTGAATTGAATTGAATAATTAAATTCGATATTGATTTGCCATTTTTTGAAGCACTGAGAGCAAATTAGTTTGTTAGTGTTTTTGACTATGCTTGGGTGATAATTTTATGGTATAGGTTCAGATTGTGGTCAGCGATGGAAAGACAGGGATGTCTTGTACTTATGACTTATTACCGATCATAAAATTGCGATAACCATTATTTCTAAAACGAAAATTAATCCTTTTCAAAGCATGGCATGTTCTGATGCATGTCCAAGCTTCGAAAAGATACATCTGTAGGTGTGTGATTAGTTTAACAGAGAAAAAAACAAGCAACAAAGCTAAACTGCGAACTAGTCACTTTAAAAAGAAATCGCATTATATACCAAAGTGAACCGGTTTTCTGTTACTAACATAATCAGTTCTCCATCTTCACCGCCAGGAATAGGCTGGAAAAATTTTTTAAAAACAGATAGTTAAACCTGTTCTTCAATACGTGAGTCAGCTGCTTTGTGGAGTATGTACAGGGGTTGGACAATGAAACTGAAACACCTGTCATTTTAGTGTGGGAGGTTTCATGGCTAAATTGGACCAACTTGGTAGCCAGTCTTCATTGATTGCACCTTGCACCAGTAAGAGCAGAGTGTGAAGGTCCAATTAGCAGGGTAAGAGCACAGTTTTGCTCAAAATATTGAAATGAACACAACATTATGGGTGACATACCAGAGTTCAAAAGAGGACAAATTGTTGGTGCATGTCTTGCTGGCGCATCTGTGACCAAGACAGCAAGTCTTTGTGATGTATCAAGAGCCACGGTATCCAGGGTAATCTCAGCATACCACCAAGAAGGACGAACCACATCCAACAGGATTAACTGTGGACGCAAGAGGAAGCTGTCTGAAAGGGATGTTCGGGTGCTAACCCGGATTGTATCCAAAAAACATAAAACCATGGCTGCCCAAATCACGGCAGAATTAAATGTGCACCTCAACTCTCCTGTTTCCACCAGAACTGTCCGTCGGGAGCTCCCCAGGGTCAATATACACGGCCGGGCTGCTATAGCCAAACCTTTGGTCACTCATGCCAATGCCAAACATCGGTTTCAATGGTGCAAGGAGCGCAAATCTTGGGCTGTGGACAATGTGAAACATGTATTGTTCTCTGATTACTGTCTTCCTGACATCCGGGAGAGTTACATTGCGGAGAATCGCCAAAGAAGCGTACCACCCAGACTGTTGCATGCCCAGAGTGAAGCCTGGGGGTGGATCAGTGATGGTTTGGGCTGCCATATCATGGCATTCCCTTGGCCCAATACTTGTGCTAGATGGGCGCGTCACTGCGAAGGACTACCGAACCATTCTTGAGGACCATGTGCATCCAATGGTTCAAACATTGTATCCTGAAGGCAGCTCCGTGTATCAGGATGAAAATGCACCAATACACACAGCAAGACTGGTGAAAGATTGGTTTGATGAACATGAAAGTGAAGTTGAACATCTCCCATGGCCTGCACAGTCACCAGATCTAAGTATTATTGAGCCACTTTGGGATGTTTTGGAGGAGCGAGTCAGGAAACGTTTTCCTCCACCAGTATCACGTAGTAACCTGGCTACTATCCTGCAAGAAGAATGGCTTAAAATCCCTCTGACCACTGTGCAGGACTTGTATATGTCATTCCCAAGACGAATTGACGCTGTATTGGCTGCAAAAGGAGGCCCTACACCATACTAATAAATTATTCTGATCTAAAACCAGGTGTTTCAGTTTCATTGTCCAACCCCTGTAGAGAATACATTAGAAGAATGTGCAATCTCTAGTGTTTGTGATAGCAAATCAATTTGAATTATGGAAATGATCTTCATGAGTCTGCTGTTGGCATTGCAAATAATTTATTGCCATATACATTTAAAGGAAATTATGTTAGTTATGTCAGAAGGATATTAATGAAGCAATAGTTTCTTCCTTCAAATGTAGAAGATCAAACAGCACTTTGAAGGGGAGAAGCACCTGTCACATCCCTTGATGGCCAGCAGGAGACCTAAAAATCGGTGTGACTCATTGGTCAGCAATTTCTGTTCCCCAGTCTGCTTTCCCTAAATAAAGTTTCCATGGAAAAAAAGCATGTATTCAGTATTCTTGGTAATCAACAGCTCTACTGGCTAATGGGTGGTTTAAGTCCTTTTAGCTCAGGTATTCACCACAACAATGGAGTATATGCTGGTTTACATAACCAGAGACCTCTTCTGTCTCATCAGTTCCTTCAGAATACAAAGTCCCTAAAACGAAGTTCACAGACAAGATTCTCAAAAATGTTTAGTCATGTTAACAGTGTAACCTTTGCAGCCTCCAAGCATTTCCTATGTAAACTCTACAAAACATCTTAATGACAATAGCAGAAATAGGAAAACAGTAAAAGAAAAAAAAAAGTATCACTGTGGGAAGCATTTTTAAAACAAGTTTTTCGTTTTACAATTGCTGGTAATCCCATATGCCCGGTTGCACGTTTCCATCTGCATCACATCAGATATCTTCTGTTGCAATGTCCCTATGTAAAGTTGCCAAGAACCAAAGGACAATCTGATGTACACCTCTTAAAGGGAGATATCAAGAGATGAATCCAGTAGGAAAATATTTGAGGCCTGGCTCAAGTTACATTATATTTTAATAAACTTATTCTATTTTACTAAAGAGATGGTTTGATTGTGATTTTTTAATTCATAATTAATCACAATGAATATGTTAATTCATTATTAAGATAATTTAAACACAACTGTCCTACAGAGAGTGAATTGCTGCTCTCGACACTATCAAGCAGTGAGTAAAATTCACTCACCCTATCTGATCAGTAATAAAACAAAAAATGCATTCATTTAATTTGAAATTATTCTGTTTCTACACTACTGCAAAATCACTGAAACAGCATTCTCCATATGCATTCACTTGAGAATGTAGATCATCACAATACCTGTGAGATTTCTGAAAGGCCACCAACATTTCCATTGCTGGTGTGTTCCATTACAGAAGAGAAAAGCTACAGAAGATAAAACAAAGCTGTAATTTATCACCCTATTATCTGTGAAATGCTCACTCTCTCACAGCCTGAATCAATGAATGATGTAAAAAATACACATTCCTTAAAATAGCTTTTTAAATCCCTGTGCTTGCTTTCCTTCCCACCATAATAGCATTCACACCAAAGACTGCTTTTGTCAGCAAGACCTGAAAGTGGTTAGTGCGGTGTGTTTACTGAGTAAACATACGCACATAGGGTGGGGCCTCATATGAGTTTATTTGTCAAGACTCTTAAAACAAAAGGTAATAGAAGCTAGTTAACTAGTTAAGATCTAAAAAAATGACCCCATTTTGAACAAAAATGGTTTAATATGTTGTTTTATGTTATTGTGCTTTGCTATAAAAGTCTGTGCATAGCCAATGTTTATTGGCTTAAGATTAATTATTTTGTCTAAAGTTATATCTGATTGATGCTTTCCTATTCTTCCACTGTACTAAAAACCGTCCCAGGCTCTCTAAGATATCAATACCTTCTTTGCCATTGCTAACCAGAGTTTTTCCTTTCTCCACATCTATTTTACATTTCTCTTGATATTGCAGAATGCAGACTCATTCTTAGCTTGGTTATTTATTTTGGAAAAAATAAGGAGCCCCACCCCCCCTTTATCCTTCCCCACCATTCACATTTTGTGTTGAATCCAGGCACTGGGGGATAAAATGCCACAAATTTCTACAGCGCTGTCATTGTCAGGCATTGTTCTCGAAGCCATCCAACTGCTGCATTATTCATAAACACAGCACCAGGGACCCATTCCTGTAATACGCTGGAGTGACATGAATCCTCACCTCCACCAGTAAAGAGCTTGGTGATGTGTTACAGGAAGACTGCTTATAGGAGCTAAAAGATGTAAAGCACTGTTAATAGTTATGTTGAGTGTAAACTGATCAGCATGATCATCAACTCAGCACCTTTTTTACACAGAAACATTTTCGTCTATATGTATTTATTTTTGTGAAGGGTGTAAAACTGATTACTAATCACTAGTTTCAAGCTATAACATGGTGTGGCTGTGCTTCAAACTGAAATATCTAAAAAATGAACGATCATCCTGAAATCCATCAGATTTGAAAGTGACCGGAAATACATGTTCCTAAAAAACAAGGCCAAAAAGAACAGATAGAAGAGAAGAAGAGGGCAAAATGGATGCAGGTCCAAAGGGGATGTCTTAATTAAAGGTCAGATTTTTGTAAAAAAAAAAACCTCCCACTAAATATTTAACCGCATAGGGCCCGTTCTTTCACATATTAAAATGGATCATCTTAATGAGGCTAAATCATCTAAAGGTCACACAAACTCACCAGGATAGAGAGACCTAAACAAGAAAGGAAAGTATACTATGAAGTCATCCAGTTAGGCCTCTATAAACAGTAGAAATTTGATATAAGGTAAGTTATGTGAATCACGCTTGCTCCTGTTCCTGTATGTATTTATGAATTTTTACATAAGTATGATCCGGTTAACTTGAAAAAAACATCTCCCAAATCAAAACATGCAGAAAAACTACAGTGTGATACAAAATGTGAAAACAAAAAACCCTCGAACAAGGAATACGTTTTCTTATACTTTTTAGATCCCATTACTTTGTCATTGGATGGAGACCCTACCATCAAGTATAACATGTTCCTTGTATTGGTTACACATAGTGAACCAACACACATGGTCTCAGACATTCATACACCAATATTCAGATCGGTACGCAACGTGAGGTTAAGTGCCTTGCCCAGGGGCACATCAACATGTGGGAGAAGGAAACTGGAATCAAACCCACAACTTTTTGGGTTGCAAAATGTCTACTCTTCCCAGTGAGCCACAGTTGCCTCCACTACAATGTTTTACCCTCTATGCAGGTAAAATACTGACTGCTGGTACAGCTTAGCAGAACTCTACATCAAACAAAAAATCTGAACTATTCCATTAAGTTGCAGCATGCTGAAAAATGAACGGAGATCCCCTTATGGAAACTTAAACCCTGTACTTTGATCTGACCTCAACTGTTTTCCCTCGCTTCTTGCGTATACATGTATTCTGCATACTTTACAATGATAACAAATGAATTTGGGAAGGCCCTCGGGCTATTACTATAGGGAGTTTGTCTACTTTAAATGAAAATAACTTCTCATGTTACCCTTGAGAGCAAAATAAATATTTCTCCACATGGAAATAATTTCTGGGTTTGATCAATCAGCTTTATAGTGCATGGATACCCATGCCTCAAACATATACAAATGTAAATGTATAACTCTTACACATTTAGAACTCGTGTCATAGTGCTAACAAGCCTCTGGAGCATAAATAAAGGGAATAAGTCATCATATAGATCCCAGTCAAGCACATCAGGGAGTTTTACTAGCTCATCATCTTTTATAAACACTTACCGAAATAGAACACATGCATTACAAGCTTACAACACAGATATTAACAGATGTGCCCTGTCTTCTCACTATTTCTAATTCTTATTGAATTAGTGCAAAGTCAGTGCACTGATTTTGTGTAAGTATTTGCTCTATTCGCCTGAGGCTTTAGGGCATGTGAGGTTAAAAGACGCCTACTCAGTCTTTTAATCAGATTTTAGTGATACCATCTGACATGGGCCTCAAAAATTGTTCTTGTGCATTGTAGCAATGCATGCAATACACTGTATCTAGAACAGCTTTCTTCTTTTCTGCACTAACACAGTGCTAAGCATCTTAAATTCATTTTGCTTTGTGCAAGACACCCTTCAACACATGCAATCTTTATTTGATTTCTCAACAAAGGTATTAAGAATGGGTACTGCTACTTTTAGATGACAACATTTACTCTGAAGACTGTGGGGTGCTATATTGAAAATTCAAGATTTGACACTGGTGCAGATAAAAGATGACTCAGATAGTAATCAGGATGGGTCAGAACCCAAACGAGAACATGACTGATTGTCTGCAACATCAAATATAAGCATGCGAACAAGAAAATAATAAATGCATCTATCAATACAGACCTACACAAGCAAGGTTTGAAAATGCCATATAGTATATGTGCAGAGTCAAAAATAATAAGCACAATATTTACCATAAGATGTAGGTAGAAATGGTCCGGTTAGTGGTCATTATGAGAAAAGCTATCCTTTCCTACCTCCTACAAGTGAAATGGCTTATTTACCCCCTGCGCTTAACTGTCAAGTACCACACAATGGAGAAAATGTAGCTGCAACATGCATAAAACAACTTAAAACAGGTAATCAGCAGGAGGAGTGAATCCTGATAATGACAGCTAGTGGGCAGATAAGGCATAGCAGAGTCTGCTTGCTGAACTGAAGGTACTATTAAGATGCTCTACATTTACAATGTTTTTGGTACATTTCTCAGAACAGAACTGAAATTCTCAAACTGTTTTCAAATCCTCAACTCACTTGTGCAATCATAACAGCAATTTCTTGTTCCGTTTGACATTCTGCAATTGCTTTTATACACTCAAATTCTTTGGACGTTACATTTACACATTTTCAGTTGCTTATGTCATAACCATTGAAACCACCTTGTTCTCATGCTAAACCTAATTAGACACATGGGTGAGGTGTTGAATAAAGCAATGAATCAGACAGAAAGCAGTCTTCTGAAAGAGTTTGTGAAACCTTAGCTGAGCAACATATAAAATAAGCTACTGCGTAGTGTTAAAAGAAGAGCAAGGAAACACGATGTAGCGTTGGGTTGAAGGATGCATCCAAATCTGGGGAAAACCACTGTAACCTTAATTGTTCAGTTATCTTATAGAGTAGTGTAGAAACTTCCACGCATTGTCTTAATCCTGGGTAATAAGTTTAGAAGGAAACTCAATGATCCCTCCACTCCAGCGAAACTCCATTTCAGTTTAGGGGAACCCAAGGTGTTCCCAGAACAGAAGTACCACATAGTCCAGTCCATCCAGCGAAATTTAAATCAATCCTGGGATCTTCTCCTAGTGGGATGTACCCAGAAAACCTCCAAAAGGAGGCATCCAGGAAATCTCAAGATCAGATGTCTGGAATCCTCTCCACTGATGGAGCTCCTCACCCTGTCTCTAAACCCAAGGAAGCCATTTCACCCATTTGTATCCAGGATACTGTGCTAAGTAAATTGAGAGCTTAATTTTTGGCTGAGCTCTTTTTTTTCTAATTTTTGGCTGAGCTCTTTACCATGAAAGACAAGAACCGTGTCCACATAACTGCAAACACACCCCATTTGATCCATCTCTATTGTGGCAGAGACTAAACCTCTCTAAAATTTCCATGTTAATGTTTTAGGGGTGTTTGAGTAACTGTGGGCTATGTTGTTTGGGGCTGTAGGTCCTGAGTTGTAGTTCCTCCGATGGCCCTACAAATACCAATTTAAAATTCCTCATGATGGCAGACCAATTTCTGGTTTGGGAGAATGGGGCACCATTCTGGAGCCAGGCCTAGTGCTTTGGAGATGGGGGTGATGTTCATGCTGATCAGAGGATGGTGGACCAGCCTAGACTCCTTGGGCTCAGTCCAAAAAAGCTATTGGTAGCCTCAATGGCCCAGCTACAGCAGGGAGGACGGTTAAGGTTGGGTTCACTGTGAGCCATGTGGCAGGAAAGGACTGGATCCTTGGCGTCCTTAATCATGGTGTCATAAAATGGGGGAAATCAACTTTATTTGCTTGTACTTATGATGTTACAGCATTTCATATTTGTATGTATGTCTGCGTGTTTCCAGTAGCAATTCCCAGCCCCCACATGAAGCGGATTGAATCCTACCTCCATATTTCTGTTTCCGCTACACAGATGAAGTATTTATCAGCTTGGAAGTGTAAGGCATTTGTTTGTATCCCACATACACACATGACACTGCTTGTTGCCCTGAATGGGGTGTTTGTGTGCATGAGGGGTGCTAAAAATGATAAATTATCCTGGTTTCCACTGGGGCCAAAGAGAACCAACCAGGAAAAGAGGTCAACTAAAACAAGAAAGCACATTTACAGGATTCCCAGAAGCTTCAGGGCTTGCTGCTTCTCAGCCAATTATGGTTAATTTCAGTGAAGGTTTGTCCATGGGACTGTTGCATCAAATTTTTAGAATGACCTACCTGACAACCACCCTGACTTACTTTTTAGTTATGTGTTTTTTAGGTTGTTTTTTTTAATGGTCCTCGTGTAATATGCAGGGCTTTTATATTTTGGGTGGACATTTCCAAAGTTATTTACATTTATTCAAATTAGCCTAAAGCAGATTTGGACATATACCTGAACATATAGATGTGCAGATTTATGTATGCAGAGTTGGACAAATGAGAGTGTAACAGAAGCAACCACAATTTTCAGTGTTTTAAAGCAATTTTATATGGTAGTAGACCAGCACAAAGTACCAAATAATTAGGAAACGGATGGTAAATGATACATGATTTTCATTATTTTAGAAATAAGAATCTGTGGGGTGTGACTTTGTATTCAGCCTCAAAACAATGTAAATCTCAAATATGTTTCAGCCTCTAACAGGTTTTCTTCCAGGATTGTCCTATATATTTAAATCCATCCATCTTTTCATAAACTCTGATCTGGTTCCCTGTCTCAATGGAAGAAAATCACCTCCTAAGCATGATGCTGCCACCACCATGCTTCACTGCTCTACTCAACTCAACTTAATTTCTATAGCATCTTTAGCAGTTGACCAAAGTGCTTTGCACACCCTAAAAAGCTAATTGAATAACAATAAATTCAAAAATGAGAAGGACGTTGTGTTCAGGGTGATGAACTGAGTTCATCACTGTTGAACAAAAAAATCAGTTGTGATGTCAAATGCGCTTTCTTTTAACAATGGCTTTCTTCTTGCCACATTTTCATAAAGGTCACATTCATGGAAGGTCGAGTCGGACCCCTCAATGTTCTGTTGAGAAAACAACAAACCTTGAGACAAGTTAGTGATCATAATAATATGACTGATCAGTGATTACATATCTTTCGATTGCAGTGGAATTACCTTTCTACTTTTATTCATCTCTTTTCTTTTCCAGCATATGCCATATTTACCAAATGTCTTTCTGATGCCGAATTTTCTTATGATGGGTATTACAATTGTGTTTTCAAAAAAAGCTTGATGATGCATGTGATGAGTTTGCATGTGTGCATGTCAAAGCTTTTTTTGTGCAGGTAACCGGCATTGCAATTCATGTTGGGACGTTTTGCATGTTTGTAGTGCATAGTTAAGAGCCTTCCTGTACTTCAAAGATCTTGCAGAAAATCAACAATCAATAGCCCATCTACCACTCTGCCCACCTACCTCAAGATTTCCATAATTTTACATTTCTCTTTATTTATTATACATTCCAATGTGGGGGATACTGTGAATGTCAGGATTTACAAGGAATGAAACACATAAATTTTGCTCCTGTAGGAAAGCTGATTGGCAGAGGATGAGGAGGAGGACAGGTATGTGTGTGAATTTGTATACTTGTGTCATATTTATAGGCAGAGTGTGAGTCACATGTTGCTATTAGAACATTATTTCTCTGAGTCCAATCTGACAAAGAAAGAAGGACAAATAATTTTATTTTCCCACCTGGCACCATGTTACAAAAAATATTTTGGTGTAATTGCAACATATTTGAAGGCATTAATTAAAGATTAATTAAACTGATTTCTGTACCACAAATCATAATAATAAAAAAAGGAATGTTGTAATAGAGTCACTAACACATTAACATTTAATCATTTACGAAAAGGTTTTAGTGGAAAGAAACAAAAGACTGAGGAATGACTGTTTATTACTACAGTATAAAACTCAAATATTACATTTATTTGAGTGCCAGCAAATAGAAACAAATGTGCACATTTGGTCTAATGGGTTGGCCATGGTGTTATTGGAAGAGGTGATATTCTTAAAAGTAAAAAAAAGCCTCTTCTCTGCATTTGGTTATCTCTCCCTTCTACACCCACAGATTAAAACACTCAAGACTGAAACTCCTACATACCGAAGGACGGCACAAGAAGTTTAATAGGTTTTAATGTCGGCATGTTAACCATTTACCAATAAGATTAAAGCCAGTAATAGCCAACATATGCCATCTCCCCACATGATTAATTTTGACAGCCTGAGAAAACACAACATACTGTAAGTTCTCTGTCAGAACTCTGTCAGAGTGTGCAAAATGATGTATTAATAATATTTGCAAATTTTTACCGGTGTCACTGACAATGTAAAGCTTTTTGAAGTGTCCATGGTAAAGTTAGAGGTTGGTAGTCAACCTTCAAGGTGTGATGGAAAAGTTTACTATTGCTAGAATCATATGACGGAGTTGAACTTTGTTTTTTTATAATCTTATTACTGTGAGCTTAAGGTTTGTGTTATGTCTTGGTATCATGATTATCGACGGACTCTGGGTGAGGCCAGCTCCTCCTCCAAAGGTCCTGCTAGGGCTAGAGTTTTCAGCTGTGTTGAAGGAGAGTGATAGGGCAGTCCGTTCTCATCTAATAACTTACTGAAGAGTTCGTTCCCACCGTAAATATTTCTCTCACAATGGTGGATTATTTTGCTCTCATCTTGTATAAGATTATTAAAAATAAAAATAATGAATATATATCCAAAAATATAAAAGGTAAAATAATAAATTTTCATCATAGTGGTATTTACACAGTTATATAGTATTTCAGATATGGCAATAAGGTGCACTGAAAAGTACAAGTTAAACAGAACAGAATGTGAATGTGCAGAAAAGTCCAGACTATGGCTCAGAATTGAGCAGATGGATGGCTTGAGGGTGAAAACTCTTCTTCAACCTTTCAGTCTTAGTCCTCCGGCAGTGGTAATGCTGGACCTGATAGGAGCAGGGAGAAGACAGTGTCCAGACTGGATGTGCTGTTTAAGAATCTTCTTGGCTCTTAACCTGCAACACTTGGTGCAAATGTCCTGCAGGTTGGGAAGGGTAGTTCTGATGGTCTGCTCGGCTGAACTGTCCACTCTTTTAAGTGCAAAGAAGTCCTGTTTAGTGCAGTTTCCTATTCAGGTGGCGATGCTTCCACACAAGATGCTCTCGATGGTGCAGGTGTAAAGGTTCCTGAACACTTTGAGTGAGATTTTAAAGTCTCTCAGCTGCCTAAGGAGGTAGAGTTGCTGTCTGACCTTCCTCACTGTGGTGTTGATGTGATTACTCCAGAATAGATCCCATGACATGGTCACCACCAGATATTTAAAAGTGTCCACTCTTTCCACCTTGGTACCGCTGATCAGAGGTGGATGGTGGTCCAACTGCTTCTTCCTGCTGAAGCTCACAATCAGTACCTTTGTTTCGCTGACGTTCAACAGGAGGTGGTTCTCCCAGCACCAGTCCTACAGGCTGGAGACCTCCCTCCTGTAGGATCTCTTGTTGTGGGAGATTAATCCCACAACAGAAGTGCTGTCAACAAACTTTATTATGACATTGTAGTCCGACCTCACAGTTGTAGGTATACAGTGAGTAAAGCAGAGGGCACACAGCCTGGGGCGATCTGGTGTTGAGGGTAAGGATGGATGAGGTCTGGTGACCCACGTGGAGCACCTGTGGTCTTCCAGTCAGAAAGCTGCAGATCCACATGCACAGGGAGGTGTCCAGGTCTAGGTCTAAAAACTTAGGGTCTGATCTGCAAAGATTCCTAATAAGGAACGCTAAATCACTTATGCAAAAAATATGTTGCATGTGCAATAAGTGGGCGTGTTGTGGGTGATCTACAAAGATTGCGTACAGAAGGGATGACAGGTGCAACAATGGTTAAGACCTTTAAATGATAATTTTGTGTGTGCTTATGAGAAAGATGAAGTTCGAAGCAATGGAGTTAGACGTAATAATAATAATAATAAGAAGAAAATAACAAAAGAAGAAGAAATATTATAATGCACTTTTTAAAAACATTTGATGAGATGAAAATGACAAAAGCTGTTGTACTCATTCTCGTTGTCTTCCGCTTATCCGATACCGGGTTGCTGGGGGCAGCAGACTAAGCAGACATGCCCAGACTTCTCTCTCCTCAGACACCTCCTCCAGCTCCTCTGGGGGAATCTCGAGGCTTTCTCAGGCCAGCCGAGAGACATTGTCCCTCCAGTATGTCCTGGGTCGTCCCCTGGGTCTTCTTTCTGGTGGCACGTGCCTGGAACACCTCGTGGGGGGAGGCATCAAGGAGGCATCCGAAACAGATGCCCAAGCCAGCTCATTTCCTCTGACTAACTCTTCTGGTTCAGTTGTCATCTTCCACCCCTGCCTCAGCATATTAGCTCACTTGTTTTCATTGTTCTTTGCTGGATCCATCTGTTTGACGGCCATTCCATGCCTGGTCCATTTCCTATGCTTCATGTCCACTCTCCTTGTGCAAGACCATTTTGTAAGTTTTCTTTATTTTATTAATTAAGTACTCATCTTCACTTCAGTTTATCTCTGCATTTGAGTCCTTCACTAACTGAAAAATGACAGGCTTAAGGTGATGCTTTTGGAGACAGTTTTGCCTAATTCATGTTTTTAGACCGGTTATATTTAAGTTATTTAGTAATTCTACAGGTCTGGCATTAATTAGGCCTGGGTTTGGTGACTGAAACTGAATTATGTTTTTTAAAATGTTTTTAGTTACAGTTAATAGTTTAACAATGAAGGCAATTACCTTTTCACATAGGGACAGATGGATTTTTGGATAGCTTTTTTCCTAAGAAATTAAATCACCATTTAGAAATTCTTCTTGTGTTTACTCATGTGATCTTTGTCTGATATTAAAATAGTTTATCAATATGAGTCATTTAAATTTGACAAAAAACAAAACAAAAGAAACCTGAAAATACTTGGCTAATGCATGGTCGCTCTCAACAAAACAATATAAATATACCCACAGGTTGACATTATAACAATTTCTTACCTGGAAAGAATGTAACAATATTTAGAGTAACATATCAAGAACATCATGATTTGCAGATTTTGGGTAATGCTTCTTACAACATTTCGTATGTGGTAGGCTGGTTGCACTAAATGTGGTCTAAGCGAAGACAAAATGTGTTAAATTATAAACTTAATGCTAAGTTACTCAGTGGATATTGATAGATAATAAACTTGAGAAGAAGTGAAAATGTTGACCTCCTTGACCTCATGATCAATGTGATTGGTCATTTTTGAGGAGCTCAAATGAGAATCCTACTGTAGATAAAGCCTTAACTGGAGTGGATTAGCATTTTTTGCTGCTAGGTCGTAGAGCTTATTTAAGTACTTGATCAAAGAAGTAAAAACTGAGCAATATAAATTTAGCTGTAAAACTGCTTGCTATCAGGAACAAGATTTTATCCATAGTGACTATGGTATTGCACTTAAATGTAATGGAATGAAGTGACTCTTGACACCAATGGAGGGAAAACTTATTAGGAGGGACTGAGTTGCATCCCAATTAAAGCCCCGGTCTCAAGTGGCGAGAGTCTCTATACAAGCTCTCTTCTGTGCTGCATCAAAATAAAGCACGTTATTTGACCAATAAAGTCCAAGAAAGATAAAAGGAAATCTCATCTATGATTCAAGTGACTTAAAAAGTTCAAACTTACATTAATTCCACAAACACAGCATCAAAACAACAGGGCCTCTGAACCTTTGGGTTCAGCTCAAGTCCTAAAAATCCCCAGTCCCATCAACCTTATCATCTGTGAAAGAAAACTAATTTGGGGTGAAAGAATTGGTGAATTGTGTTTATCATCACAATCTCACAGAAAGCAACTTCTAAATGTTTTTTTCCTTTGAAGCATTGCTCTCTTATAACAATGCAGCTCTAACCTCTAGTTTGATTGGTTTCTGATATCAAATGTCTTGATCAGGAGTTCAGTGCAAGCTTAAAGAGAGCAATGCCAAAGAAACCTCTTCTTGTTTTGTCCTTGTGACAAAATAAGTCAACTTCCACATGCTATAGAGCAGAGGATCCTTGCTGCTTATTTCCACAGTGACTTTTGGAAGTTGGACCATTTAAGCTCTAAAGCTGCATATAAATACAAAGTTAATCTTAAAAATGACTTGTGAAATGGGCTGCAGTTCTCCAAGTCTGATTCCCATCTCCCAAACCCTATCACATATCTCCTTTCTGGTTTTACTTTATGGTAATGGCCATCTCTATCTGCCTGTTCTCTAGGGCACAACCCAGTTAGATCATGTTTTATGAATGTTCATTAAACAGAAACCATTATTATTTTTCATGAGTGGCGAATCACAACATTGTTGTAGGAGAAGGTGGCCCTCATGCAGTCCCATTTTTCATTTTTACTCCTTCCTCCACTACTGAGGAGTCTTTGCCTCTTTACAGTTTGTCTGTTTTTGCTTAAATTCTTTCAATCATTAAACAAATCTTAATAATAAAATAATCACCTGAAAAAAAACACAAAAAGTTGTTTTAAAATGACAATTTTGTTAAGGGAATAAAGCTATCCAAATATCCCCAGCCCTATATGGAAAACATAATTGCCCCTCTTGTTAAATTATGGTTTACCTGTGATTAACCATATGTTTTGGACAGCTGAGTTCAATGTCATTATCCACAACAAGACATGATTACTCACAGACCTGTAGAATGAAGAAAGCTTTTAACTAGAACCTCTGTGACATCATGAAGTAAGCTAAAAGAAAAAAAGCAACGCATGATGCCTTAATCTAAAAAACAAAATAAAAACAGATGAGAAACAAAGTCCTTGACATCTATCAGTCTTAAAAAAGTTACAAAGCCACAGCAAACAATAGTCAAGTCGCATGGAAGGTGGTAAATCTTCCCAGGAGTGGCTGGCCAACCAAAGGTACTTCAAGAGTGCATCAACAAGTCATCTAGGAGGTCACAAATAAACCATGAACAATATCTAAAGTTCTGCAGTTCTTACTTGCTTCAGGTAAGTTCCAGGTTCACAAAGAAAGAGACTCAGCAAAACGGGCATCCATTGGAGAGTTTAATACCACAATGGCCCATCTTACATTTGACAGAAAAGTCTCATTGATCCTTCAGGACGTTTTAGAAAATGTTGATTAAAGTTCATATGTTATCAGTTTGTCACTTTACCAATGATCTGAAATATTTCAGGGTGACAAAAAAGCAAAAACAACAAATCTGTACTTTTTCACAGCAGTATAAATATTAGACTTTAATCCTACTTTCACTTCATGTTTGGCATGAAATGAATCCTCACCTAAATAGGACCTTTACTGTTATGGGTGGTATATCAAATTACCTTCCCAGATTCCCAGATATTTGTGATCCATCCATCCATCCATCCATTTTCTATGCACACTCAATCATGCTGAGTCAATCCATTGGAAAGAGGGGGTGCAAACCTTGGACAGTTTATCACTGGTCAAATTATTAGTGAAAATTTCCAAAATCAAAATCAGCATTTATATGTGAAAACCTCTGCCTACTGAACTGCTCAATAAAGGACAGATAAGTCTATAAACAGACTTCATCCCACAAGTTGTTGCTCTGCCAGTGCTCATTTGAAGTCAGGCAAAGTGAGAATATTCACATGCACTTAGACGCACACACACAAGCTCACTCTATCAAGGAGGACAGTTTCATTCCTCATTGGAAATTTAACCAGGTATGTCCTTCATTTATTGCTTGCCGCACACAGCCAGGCCACAGTGCAGAAGGAAAGTGCCAATTAAAATAGATTCAGTCGGGTCGTTGTGCTACTACTCATCCCAGACAGGTGGAGAAGGGTGGAGAAAGGTGGAGATTAGCAGGTCATTTGTGGAAAAGCAGAAGAGATAGACATGGTGAGTATAGTTGAAAACAATCAGTTATTTAGCTAAACAAAGAGTCGCAGTGAGCTGAAGTATCAGCAATGGCAGCTCTTTACTCTGTTGTGAAGTTTCACACATAACCACAGAGATTGTGTGGAGCGCTGGCTGCAGACTAGAACTAACTCCTTATGGGATCAACATGGCAACATTCGATCCCTGCTCCTCTTCTCACATCCACTTTCATCACCACCTTCTGCATGAGTTTGTAAGACAGTATTATTATTGCCAGTTCTACACCTACATGTTATCCTTGAATTTGCAGTTAACATTGTGGCTCGCTGCCTGCACTCATGATTGAAACAAAGGTTTCTTAACAGCTTTTAAAGTTGTTCTCCTTGCAATAATTCAAGTTTTACAAACTTTGCTACTTTGCTAAAATTATGGATTTCAAATTATTTCAGCATTTAAAACTATATTCACAATGACTACTTATTGGTAAACACTTGCAAGCTTTATATTGAAAAATAAGTATTAAGAAGACTAAATTATAGAGGAGGGTATAGTGGTCAACAGGTGCAAACATGCAGCAAACGCTGCAGAAGCATGGACCTACAAATGCTGAGACCAGACCCTCTGCAAAGACATTATCAAGATGCCTAGAAGAAACTTGAAGGGAAGAAAGAAATGGTACGCTTCCTTCATGTCTTCTTTAAACAGATGGTTGTGATATTTTACAACATTATAGAACAGCAGCACTTTTACATCGGTAATATTAGTGATCTACTTTCCCTAGTGGTCTGGGACACTTTCGTTATGTGGAGCGAGTTTGCAGATTTTCTTAACTTGCTGGTGTTTTTTATATTTGCTGTTTTCATATTCACGGCATTTTTCCATTTGCTTCTGTCTTTTTTCTGTGATTGCAGCATTTTTCTGTTGCATTGGATTTTTGTGTTTGTGTGTTTTGGAGTTTGCATCATTCATGTGTTTGCAGCACATTTGCACCTGTTGGCCACCGTAGCAGGGACTGTAAGTTGTAATACAACATTAAACACAGCATGCAAAAATAACCTCCTTAGCACCAAACATTTGAAGAGGAACTGAACCCCAAATCCATTTTTTGAAGATAAACTATATAACTGGGGCTAAAGTGTGCTTTCTTTATGTTACTGTGCTATTTTTTTAATTTCATGTAAACTTTCTTAATTCTGCAATGTTTGTCCTAAAACCATCTTAGTGCTGCCCTCTTTGGGTTGAATGGTGTCCACTGCAGTTGAATTTTCCTAATGTTTCAAACAGTACAACTTGGTACATGTCTATGTTACAGCCCCTGCATTCGGGTATAAAACTGTCTCACTCAGACACACCCTCCGCTCATCCCCACACTTGGCACTGCCCACTTTTGTGGCATTTTTTAAAATTTATTTGCCCAGTCTTTAACAAAATGTATTTTTCAATCACGTTTTATTTTGAAAATTTGGTGCAGGATCAGTCTAAAGTCTTTTACAGCCTCCAACATCTTTTTTTCCCAATATCTCCCTGTATTTACCTCCATCAATCTCCCCATCAACATTAAGCAGCTCCTCTGTCTCTCCTGAGGAAAAGCATTCCCACAGCATGATGCTGCCACCACCTTGGGAGTGATGCGTTTAGGGAGATGAGAAATGTTAGAATTCCACCATATGCAACGTTTTGCATGTGGGCCAGAAAGTCCAGTTTTTTCATCTGACCAGTGCACTGTCTTCCACATGTTTGAAGCTTTTGTTCTTTCCACTCTTCCACACACAAAGCTGGACCATTTTTACAAAATAGATGACTTCTGGATTTTATTCAGGGGTATCAGAGTGAATACATATGCACGTAACACTTTTCAGATGTTTCTTTATAAAACATTTTGAAAACATAATGATTTGTCTTTTATCTCACAGTTAGGGAATACTGCAAGGTTTTTCTTGTGACTTGTAGGACAGAAAACATGTAAATGTAAAACAATTGAAGAGGTATCAATACTTTGAAAGGCGCTGTAATCGGTCCATACAGCGTATTTTACTTAAACTTAGGTAATTATGAATTTAAATATCTTAGCTAATATAAAACATAAAAAATTTGTGTATTACTTGTTTTTCTCATTTCCTTCAACAGTCATGGCTTATTTTTTAAGTCTGCTTTTGAACAGGTGAGCCTTATTCACTCTAGTGATTTATGATTCAAACATCAAATATCCACATATCTTCTACTTCAGGCTTGACTTGTTCTTATTTATAGAATAAGACAAATTGTGTTCATACAATTAAAAGCAAGTGGGCACAGAAGGACATTTTACAGCATGAGAAACAGGTCGTAAAAAAATACCAAAAATGGTCACAATACCAAAAATTAAGAATTAATTCAGAAGGGATAAGAGTAGCTTTTGTCTCTGTGTCCCCAATTGATTAATTAGGTTTTGTGGAAAACCTATTTTGAAAAGCTGTTGGCATTCATGTGGGACTGGGGAGTCACTGTGGCCCTTCCACGTGGTTAAAGCACCCTTCATGCAGCAGGTCTGCTTGTCTCTCCCAGTTTGTGACGAAGTGGAAAAATATGAATCATACTGAGAGACACGACATTCATCTGGTTAAAATGATCTAAAGTGTGGGCCCTTCCTGTTCCCCTTTAAAAACCCATGTTGAGCAAGCAGATGGCTCTAAGAGTATTAATCTGCTGCCTATCTTACATGCTTAAAGAAAATACAAAATGAGATGTGCGCCTTAAACATAGGACTACTCCGAGGTGTTTTTTTTCACTCTGCTGTAAGGTTATGTTAAATTATAAATGTCATGCACAGGCACAACATAGTTTCCTTCGCTGATTATTAAGAATTTAATAGTTAAATGAAATGTGCATGCTGTCCCCCCAGCTGAGAGATGTTTGAGAAACAATATTACCTTTTTTTTTTTTTTTTTTTTTAAACGAGCATAAAAAACAGTTTCCATCAAGAGAGGAGTATTTCAGTCCAAGCCTGAAACATCCTCTCTTGTGACATCTGGGTTGCTTTTTTTTAGGCTAAATGTATTAAACTCCCCGTCAAGCCAAGAGCTGCCAAAACGCTGTCAACGACAGAAAGAGATGGACCCAAAAACAGCATCGGAACAGATCTGCCTCCATCTGTCTGTTTGCATATCTGCACTGGAAATCGCAGACAGTAGCAGCAGTTGCAACCTGTCTTCATTTGCAATTAAAAGTAGGCAGCATCCCAATCAGACTGTGATCTATATGGATTATCATTGTGATCTTTGTGTTGTTTTATGTTAGAGCATACAAACTAAGCTATACTTTCCAAAATGGAAAACATTTCTGCTTCTCATTATGGATCTAGTGTTTTTGTTCTTTGTATGTTTTTCTAAATATTCCAGTTGTTGGGATTGAAATTGCACCTATTCTCATTTGTTTAAAAAAACAAAGACAGTTTTCCTTGAATCCAGATGAAGTAAGTGCAATAAGCAGATGCATCCATTTGACTTTTAAAGATCAAAAGCACATGGTCTGACCTCTGATCCATTTGAATTTAGACCTCTCTCTTCTCACAGGCACTGGATGATATAACAGCACTTCAGCAGTAAAAAGAAACTGTCGCTTTAGTGAGGAACAAGCATTTAGACTTCAGTCTATGTAGTACTGTAATCTCAGTCATTGATTTATTATTTTTCAGAACTAAATCATTTAAACAAAGTCTGATTATAAGACTCCACATGTAGTTTAAAGGAGCTCACTAATTATACACATCATTTATGGTAGCTGGGTTTTATTACAGCAAACTGGAGTTTCTGATGCGTGTTGTTATCTGCAGTAGAGCTGACTGAATGTTATAATGTAAGAAAAATAACCCAACAAGAGAAGCAGTGTATGGAATGGTGATCTGTTTTTTTTCTCCTAAATGCAATCTTTCCACCCTTCTTACTTGAGGTAAATCAAGAAAAAATTACTATGATGAAAAAGAATGAGATGCAATAAAAGTAGTGGGGCAGCAATAAAACAGTAACAGTGCATTTACCAAACAGCCACAAAAGACCAATAAACTATAGCAAGAGAAATTAATCAAAGTAAGAGAGATAATAAAATGAGTAACATTGTGTGGGAATTATTAGGTTGGGTGGGAAATAAAAGAAAGATTTAAAATGTTATATGTTGAACTAAAAGAATCCTGTTTTAAAGTCATCATTACATTACAAAGCAGAGCTCTTGTGTAACCTGAATTGTGGGCTGTCAAAGATTAAAGCATCAGGAAGCGCCCCAAACAAGGCCATAAACTGTTCTGAAAAAGAAACTGCGTTCTTTTAAATTTTGACATGTTGTCTTATGAGTCTGGAGTTGGTTCAAGCTTTCACTCCATGTTATTTTTGTAAAGTTAGTCTGCTTCTAAGAATGTAAATGTGCGTTCATGTTGATTGTGTCAAAGAAGTTTTCATGCTACAAGGTGATGCTTTGCAGAGATTTTTAAGGAAAAGTGCTGGTTATATAACTGCTGTGATAAAGCCAGAACCATGTTTGTATTTTTTTACTCTGAGGCAATATAAATAACTTTGTTCTGTGAAGGCCTTGTTTGTTAGAAAACATTGCAGAACTAACCTCATCATGAAGACAAAGGAACACAGCAAACAGGTCACAGGTGAAGTTGTAGATATTTTTAAACCTTGTTGGTCGGTGGTCCAAATTGCTAACCCTCCGTAAAGCAGAACATGTCATGTGTCCGGCATAGTCTACTTGTACCTTCATCTCCAACATTTATACCAAAGTCAACTAAACAGCAGGTAATACGTCTCTGAAAGAGAATACCATAGTTTTAAGGATTTTTCTCTGAATTAATATTTGCTAACTGAATAAACGAACTTTGTTTACATTCAGTATAGAAAGAGATAATATATGTTTAATCTTATGAGATCCTTTAAATCACCTTGTTCCAAATAACCTCAATCAAAATATGATCAAAGTGTCAATATTCTGAGAGCTGAGAGATGTTGGATTAGATCTTTCATGTCATTTCTATCTTAACAGGGAAAACTGTGTCATGTGTTTGGTCTCTGGTAGTGGGGCATGAACACCATTGAGTTGTCCGGGCGACGACAACGTTTGAAGAAACTCTGTGAACAAAAGGTTAGCTACAGCTAACCTCCGGAGCTGTGGCTGGGGGTGGCTCGCTCTGTCCGCTGACCATACTGCACGTTAACTGCCGTAACCACGGTGATGCGTTCCGTTGTCCTTGCTTTGGGAAACTGCTCCACTCAGTGTCGTGCTGGGAACTCTTTAACTTAATGCATATGATCAATGATCGTATGACACTCTCGGATCCAGTTGAAGAGTTATGTCTGTTTGCCAGCAAAGAGGCATTAGCGCGCTGTCTCTCCTGTCCCGATTATCACAGGCGTGGAAGAGGCAGGATGTAGCAAGAACGGTGCTTTTATTTGGACAGTGACGTCACAGGAAGTCAGCAGTTACCCCGTTTCCTGGCTGTGCCGGAAGCAGGTTAATGCAATTTATTTTGAAAGTTCCAGGAAAGTCTGTACTAGCCTTTCACGTTGTAACCATGGCTGTGGTCCCAACATGGGAAAAGCATTAATATTAGGAACAGAGGCCCGTGACAGAGTATCAAAATAGGGGTTTACTAATATTTTAAGACAAAGACTAAATAATTATAGAGTTGACATTTTAAACTGGTCTTACCATCTTATATTAGAAATTAGCACAGTTAGCACAGTTAGCATTGGTCTCTCTGTGTATATTATAAAGAATGCAAATCTATTTGATGAGATTTCAAGTGTGTTTTATGGCAAACAGATGTTGAACAGAACAGCCTTGCTGTACTCCATTCAGCCTTCCTGTTATCTGCTGAAAGTCTTACTCTTTAGCAGCCTGAATGAATCACAGGCATGTCTTGACATGTCATAGAAATCACTCAGAACTAATTATGCTGAAAAATTTCAGATCCCTCGTTAAAAGCATTTCTTTCAATCTCTATTCAAAGTCTAACAATTCTCAGTCTAATCTTGTGGGTAGTGACATACGAGGAGACCCTAGTAAGCGTCTAATATAACTCAACACTAACTTTACTAATTTATCTAAAGGTAAAATATAAAGAAATTGTCAGTTTTGATCTTCCTGAAGTTTTCTAAAAAAATTGTGGTGCAGTTTTTGCATGTTGTTGGAGAAAATGAAGAGATGCTTCAAAATGTTGAGACCAATTGTGATAAAGTGGTCATTTATACAGAGCCGAGGGATAAACAAATGCATTGTCTGTGATCCTGTGAGTAATTTGATGGGCCATATGGCCTGGTAAGATTGATTGTGTTTAACGGTGTGCAATTAGAGAGCTATTCAGAAAAATAAATAAACAAGTGAAGCCTTCCATAACCTTTGGTCACGACACAAAAGTAAAGGTAGGAAATGATTTAAGTTTATCCAGCTGAGAACTGTCTGGGAATAGACGCAAGCTTCACTCTAAAGTAAGACTATGCTGCTACTGAAGTAAAGACAGCTGACAGTGATTATATAGTAATGCATTCAAAGGATTCAAAAGAGCATGTGCTTTATATAACATGCTGGAAAGATTTGTTGCAAAGGTTTCTGGTTTAGTTAAATTACAGGCAGTGCCCTTTTTGAAGTGGGATGTTGCGGAGATAAAAATTTAGAAATTTAGACATCTGAGTTGTTTTAGATATCATACCCTTGTAGCTGCTTGACTCTTCAATGATAACTTTTCTCAAAATCTATAACTGAGATTAATCTGTCCTCTATGGCAGGTTGAGGTGTGTTTCCACTACACGAATATTTCTCAGGAATCACTGCAGGAGCCAGAGCCAAATGAGATTGCCAGGTAGATGCCCTAAAAACAGCCCTGGTGGGGAGGTATTACTTTTGGATCTACCCTGACCCTGCAGGAGAGTTTTGGCATGGAAGGGTGCTAAACATTATTACTGGTTGAATATTCCCAGTAATTTGACAATTCGTAATTTATTTTAACATAAAATTTTACAAAACTAACTGGCACATCATTTAATCCAGTCAATTCTCTGAAAGATCACAGTGTTTTGAAATGCTTACATTCAAATACATTTATAACATGAGCTAACCTTAGTGGAAATATTGTTTGAACAAATTAATTCAAATACTGATTTCTGCTTTCATCACCCACCAAAATGATTTCTGGAATCTAAACTGGGTGTGATAAAGTTCTACAACTTTTTCTTTCCTATATACAAATTAAACAATCACAACCCCCCAGTCCAATTTGAAGTTTGAAAAAAAATCTCTGATGTAGCTGCTGCTGCCACCTGCTCTGTGCATGTTTGGCCCCAGATACGGCATGCATGTCATGAGCAGGACCAAAATAGCAGACAGGAACTCGGGAGCAGTGAGATGGATATAAGGATTTTAGAGAGGCAAATGTTACACAAGATCACAGGACAAGAAACATCAGACATGGAGTAATGTAACGAGAGAAACCAGCGAGGAACGGAAAGATCCTGAGAGTATATAAACGGAGGCTGGAGAAATAACCGGCAAACCAGAGAGATAATCAGAAGAAATGAGGAACAGCCAAGGCGGAGTGAAGAGGGTGCAGTCAGAGGAGATGTGGAGCAGCTGGCAGAATGAATGGGTAAGCAGAGCAGAAACTCAGGGAAGGATCTAACAGAAACAATCTAAAAGTACAAAGACCACAAGAATAAACTAAATAAGAAAAAAAGTATAAAAATTAAAAAGCATAACTCAAGAAATACCTCAAGAAAGCAAGAACTTAGAGACAGCAAAGAAATGGTCAAAATATACACAAAAAGGAAAATAAAAACCCAAACACGTGGAGATCTTGACAGTACAGGCTTTAATTACTACAATTATGTGAATGTTTAATTTTTTCTCTGACTTTAAAGGCATTTGTGTTTCCTTGTGTAACCGCTATGAAATAATGAATGTTCTGGCACAGGGTTGTGATCACGACTGCAGATCTCTCTACTCTCATTTGCTGTGCTTCATTAACAAGTAGCCATGGAAAAATGGACTTCTACATCAGCAAGATTTGTTTAAAGCTTGTTAATGGATATGTATCATTGCTATCCCTAAATCATTGCATATAGGTTTATTGCTGACATCATGTTTTTATTTTTTTATTTTGGCCTTTTCCCCGTTTCTCTCCTAAACACTCATCAGCTGAACAGGGCATAGAGATTGAGCCATTTAATTTAAAATCCTTTATCTGTACATTTTCACGAACTACAGAGTGACTTACCTTAACTATTTCCCCTCCTAGTTTTATTACGTTTCCAGAACAGCAACACTGCTGCTATAGAAGACATGGTTAAATTCAGTTCAGTTATTGTAACTATAACAAGCATGGCTCCAATGTTCAGATCACTGGAAATTAGGACTGTATTTTGACAGAAAAGTCAACACATAAAAGCCTCGTGGCTGCAGTCGCGGTAAGCCTGGTGGCGTACTTCTGTTTGTTGTGTACCTCCTGCCACCTCCTCAACTCTTCATTATGCCAGCTTACTGGTGTTTGGTCTCAGACAGAACAACAAAGCAGATTTTATAGTTTTGTGTGCAGGTTTTTTTTATGTTTGCTATGATAGTCTAGGATTGATTATTTAAAATGTTTGGAGTTTCCGTGGAGTTACGTGACTTCTTACAGCAGAAATATTATTTTATTGTAGTTTAGGTTAGAGTTTCTGTCTAAAGCAGAACCAGATGTTAAATCTTTTCTGTGGTGTCAATGCAGCTTGTAACTTGGTCATAAAAATGACATTTTTAATTTTTATGTGAAAATCATTGGCTACCGAAGTTCATAATTCTTATTTTGTCAGCAGTAAGAAATCACTCGTGGCATCTTTGTGATAAATTACCCTTCTGTTTTACCATCAGGTGGCCTTTTTGTGGATTCTCACTGCAATGAAACAATCGTCATCAGTCTGCAAACTTCCATGCTGATTTTCAGACAGTGACCTGCTAGTTTGACACCTGGGCTCAATCAGACATAACTGCCTTCATAAATGAGAGTTTGCTGGGTAAATCTGGAATAGAGCCTGATCCGGCCGATCCGGACAATACGTTTTCCCACAGAGTTTTTATTGATACAAGGGCTGCACAATGAGGCAAGGATTTCTTGCTTAGTTGGCTGTGTTGAGGTGAAAGCAAGAGTTTTCTGTATCACAAAGGGGGATCTCTTTGAGCCTGGCTAGATCACCAGGGAAACACAGGATGAACTTCTAACCTGCTATGGGACAGGTTAGGAGTTCAGTTCTCATTTTAAATTGTCTGAAAGAAGACAAAATGAAACATTTATGTGTTGTCAGACCAAAGAATAAGATGCTATTTACTGATATTAACAAATAGAAATATTGAAATTAAATGTCAGATTATTTCAATCTAAATATATTTTCAATCACCAAAGTAATTCATGAATAGCTCGAGTAGCTCAAATATCACTAATAGCAGGATTTCAATTGTATCTACAAATCATTCCCCATATTTTTATTTGAACTGCCATTCTCAGGTGAAGGAATTGACAAATAACCTTGAAGATTCCCAATATCCACATAGTGTCAGATCACCCCCTGAACCATAGCTAACAAATAGAACGAGTTGTGTTTGTTTCATACTATGTCTAGATTTGACAAGAAGAACCGACGCTTTGTTTGGTTTTAAATGTAAAAAATCCTCACATAAGACAATATTGACTCATTCCAGTATGTGACAGTGGTTATAAATGTTTTTCCCCTCATTCCCTGACCTCTTTCTCTATTTTTCTCTTCCCCTTGTCATTCAGTCTATTACAAATTTATTTAAATAGAATTAACTATGCAACAGACAGTATTTCATCCTCCTGCTTTTGTAGCGTAAATCTGCTCTAAAAATGTAAGGCAACTAAACCTAACATACTGTCTGCCTAAGCTGGGATAGAAAGGGGGGAGAAAAAGTTAACAGCTTTATGAAACAAACTAAGCAGACTAGATATAATTGTCCAAATAATGGATGTTCCAGTCCAGCACCTTTACCCTCAGTTTCTTTAGCAAGGCAGTGTCATTATGGAGGTGTGTTTGGGGTTGTTATGTTAGAATACTGTCCTGCAACCCATTTCCCAAAGGGAGGGTATCATGCTCTGCTTCAGTATGTCACAGTACATGTTGGCATTCATGGTTCCCTCAATGACCTTTAGGTCCCAACAGCGGGCGGCACTCATGCAGCCCCAAACCATGGTACTCTCACCACTATGTTTGATTGTATGCAAGACACCTCTGTCTTTGCACTCCTCCCCTGGTTGCCACCACACACTTGACACCATCTGAACCAAATAAGTTTATCTTGGTCTCATCAGACCAGAGGCCGTGGTTCTAGCAATCCATGTCTTTAGTCTGCATGTCTTCAGCAAATCGTTTGCTGACTTTTATATCCAGAGGTTGTCAAAAGACAACCTCTGGATAATTTCTTTGGACCATGGCGAGGCCTGTTCTGAGTAGAACCAGTCCTGTTAAACCACTGTGTGGTCTTGGTCACCGTGCTGCAGCTCAGTTTCAGGGTGTTGTCAATCTTTTTATAGCCTAGGTCATCTTAATGTAGAGCAACAATTCACATCTGAGATCTTGTAACACTAATGAGTCACGTGACACCAGAGAGGGAAAGTGGCTAATTGGGCACAAGTTGGACAATTTCTAATTATTTATCTCCAAAATTTGTCTTAATGAACTGATACACAATGATTTGGATCATAGGTCCAAACAGGAAGTCGGGGGAAATTAAACAGGAACCTGTGTACTGGTAATGTGTCTGGTTGATATTGTTTGAAACTTCCACACATGTAATGATTTGTGTCACATGTATCTAAGTTGATTTGTATCAGGTGTTTAATTAACCTAATCCTAAAAAAATGTCCTAAGATTAAGTGAGACTGCTGATTTAATGTTTCCATCAATATTTACCAAAGTTACAAATGTCACAGTGTATGGGTGAAATCATCCAGGCTTGGATGAAGCAAGTTATTTGATAAATTATTAAAGAAGGCACTGCAGCTGTAGGAAGATCAAGGAGAATACAACTTACTGACAAAAGACATTAAATGGGAGGAAACACTGGGAAACCACAAGGAAGTGGAGACAAGAACTGGAAGAAAATTATATAACTAAGAAGAAAATTTGTTTGATGGCACAAAGGCAATTAAAAATAACACAACCAGTTTCGCAACAGCAAATATGAATACAATAAATAGAATTTAGTAATATAAGATATCAGAACACAGTACAAGGACATCGGGTAAAAAAATACTTAGATTTAATACTGTCAGAAGAAAAGTAATTGCATTTCATTTCATTGATAGTAAATTCAATGCAGGAAACAAAACCAGTGGGGTCAGTGAGTTCCTTGGTTGAACTCACTCTGTTGGCTGTCTTACCTTATCTCAGTTTCTGTAATGGACTGGCAGTGAATCAAGTCATTCTCTTTCAGTTATTTTGTCATAATTAGATACTTTGGATATCCCGTTCTGTTAATAATTCATTTACTAAAATAATAAAAATAATCTCTGTTCCCTGAAGGAATGTGAATTTGTGCTAATGTGGTTCTGTCAGACTCAAGACTCACTTCAATGTGCATGTTCATAAAGGTGAACCTACCTTTTGTGTCTCCTATTTGTCCTCACCAGTAGACATTGACTGTGTTTCTTAGGTAAACAGTGCATAGAACATGGAAATAAAATCAGCCTTGAGGATCGGGCTGTTTGTGATTTTTATTTTTTTTAACAACCAGCAAGAAGTCTGCAAGAACAGGACATAAAAAGCATGTTAGTGAAACACAGTTACCAACATGTCCTAATGAAATCCAGCTGGTTTTGGATCAAATGTTTGAGGAAGACCTGTCCCTGACATGTCTGTGCTGTTTTGGGGCTAAACTGTTTTTTTTTTTGCAACATACAGGGGTTGGAAAATGAAACTGAAACACCTGGTTTTAGACCACAATAATTTATTAGTATGGTGTAGGGCCTCCTTTTGCGGCCAATACAGCGTCAGTTTGTCTTGGGAATGACATATACAAGTCCTGCACAGTGGTCAGAGGGATTTTAAGCCATTCTTCTTGCAGGATAGTGGCCAGGTCACTACGTGATCCTGGTGGAGGAAACGTTTCCTGACTCGCTCCTCCAAAACACCCCAAAGTGGCTCAATAATATTTAGATCTGGTGACTGTGCAGGCCATGGGAGATGTTCAACTTCACTTTCATGTTCATCAAACCAATCTTTCACCAGTCTTGCTGTGTGTATTGGTGCATTGTCATCCTGATACAGGGGCCCAACCGCCTTCAGGATACAATGTTTGAACCATTGGATGCCACAGGGTCCTCAAGAATGGTTCGGTAGTCCTTGGCATTTGACACCCCCATCTAGCAAAAGTATTGGGCCAAGGGAATGCCATGATATGGCAGCCCAAACCATCACTGATCCACCCCCATGCTTCACTCTGGGCATGCAACAATCTGGGTGGTAGGCTTCTTTGGGGCTTCTCCACACCGTAACTCTCCCGGATGTGGGGAAAACAGTAAAGGTGGACTCATCAGAGAACAATACATGTTTCACATTGTCCACAGCCCAAGATTTGCGCTCCTTGCGCCATTGAAACCGAGTTTGGCATTGGCATGAGTGACCAAAGGTTTGGCTATAGCCGTGTATATTGACCCTGTGGAGCTCCCGACGGACATTTCTGGTGGAAACAGGAGAGTTGAGGTGCACATTTAATTCTGCCGTGATTTGGGCAGCCGTGGTTTTATGTTTTTTGATACAATCCGGGTTAGCACCTGAACATCCCTTTCAGACAGCTTCCTCTTGCGTCCACAGTTAATCCTGTTGGATGTGGTTCGTCCTTCTTGGTGGTATGCTGACATTACCCTGGATACCGTGGCTCTTGATACATCACAAAGACTTGCTGTCTTGGTCACAGATGCGCCAGCAAGACGTGCACCAACAATTGGTCCTCTTTTGAACTCTGGTATGTCACCCATAATGTTGTGTGCATTTCAATATTTTGAGCAAAACTGTGCTCTTACCCTGCTAATTGAACCTTCACACTCTGCTCTTACTGGTGCAATGTGCAATTAATGAAGACTGGCTACCAGGCTGGTCCAATTTAGCCATTAAACCTCCAACACTAATATGATAGGTGTTTCAGTTTCATTGTCCAACCCCTGTATCACAGTCCAATCTGACAATAGGGAGAGACTTGCACTCTCTGTTTATTGTATTATTTTGTTCATTTAGTAGAATCTGTGTACTAAATTGGCAGTTTTCCAAGCATGCATATTTTTCTCTTTCCCTGTTTCCTCATGTTGGCCCAGCAATGAACTGACTACCTGTGCATAACGTACCCCACCTCTCAAACATTGACAGCTGGGTTAGAATCCACTCCAGAGCCATCATGATGGGATATGATAGCTCTGGGTTCTGGGTGAGACAATAATCCAGGAGGGATACAAGCTTTAACAGCAACCTTCTGTCTCCAAATATCTGCAAGGGAGCAATCCAGTACAGAGGTTTCTCTTCTGACCAGTTTACTTTTTCTCTTTCCCTGTGAAGCCACAATGCTTCCGGTCCAACAAGTCACTGCATGAAAATGGCTGATTCTGTATAGCAGATTCAATAAAAGTCGGTGACAATGCTCACCTTAATCCACAAGATCTGATTCTGCAAAATAAGTACAATGCTTTGAAAAAAGTAGATTTTTTTTCTGTTAAGGCTTTTATGTCATGCTGAAATTGCTTGATCACTAAACTAATTTTAAGCCCAGACAAATACAACTTGAGTACCTTTTTAAATGCACTTTTCAAATTATTATTTCATTCTTTGGAGGAAAATCTATCTCTGGCCCCATGTGGAAATAAATGTCCCCTAAACTTAATACCTGGCTGTGCCTCAGTTGGTGGCAACAGCTGCCATCAAGCATTTGCAAAATGTTACAATGAGTCTTTTCCATCACTGTGGGAGGATTTTTGCCTAGTCTTCTCTACTGAACACATTGGTGTTTTCTCAAGACCAGGACCTAATGTTCAAACTTTCTATTTTAGGATTGTCTATTATGGTTCCATAAATTACGGCAAGTCGTCCAGGTCCCACAGCAACAAAGCAGCTCCAGACCATCACACAAACACCACCATGTTTGACTGCAGGTATGGATTTCTTTCTCTGAAATGCTGACAGTTTTATAGCAGATGTGAAGAGAATCACCACATTTTTCAAACAGTTCCACTTTTGTATAGTCAGTCCACAGTATATTTTGCCAAAAGTCTTGAGGATCATTAAGTTCTTTTTTTTTCTTTTTTTTTTAGAAGATTTGAGAGAAGCCTTTGTGTTGTTTTTGTTGGTGTTGAGGGACTGCTGCAAGTCACTGACTGGATGCAATCTGCTGGGTTTCCTTAGACAGAAAAACTTTTTATCCAGTTTGAATAAATAACTGAATCTGACTGCACTGTTCAATGGTTAGGATTAATTGTAATGTATGTACCTGACTTTTGTGAAGTGCCTTGAGATGACATGTGTTGTGAATTGGCGCCTTATAAATTAAAATGAATTGAATTGAATTGAATTTGGTCAGCAGCGGTTTTGGCCTTTGGAACCCTCCCTTGAATGCTGTTTTGCCCAGTCTCTTTCTTTTTGTTAAATCTTGAACACTCACAGTAACTGAGGCAAGTGAGGCTTACAATGCTTTAGATAATGTTCTGGGTTCTTTTGTGACCTTCTGGATGCCCTCTTAGAGTTATGTTGGTAGGCCTGCCACCTCTGGGAAGATTAATCACTTTTCCATGTTCTCCCTATTTATGAATAATACTTACTGTGGTTATCTGGAGTCCCAAAGCCAAAGAAATAGCTTTGTAACCTTTTCCAGACTGATAGATGTCGTTCACTTTGTTTTTCATCTCATCTCATCTGACAAGAATTCAATTATGTTCTACTTTAATAGTAATCAGATTGTCCTGGTATCTTGCCTCTCATGTTTCTGTGTTCTAGTAAAAACCTTTCAGAGTTTTATTTTTCTTTTCCATTGGAGACACCTTCTGAGCTTCGTGCCTGCCTTTCTGCTATACCATCCTGCAGTGCTCTTTGGGAATTAGATCCATGAGTGTCTCCTTCTGTACTGGAGCTCCTGGTAAAATCCCCGTACTACCTGCCCTTCCACCCACGCTACCATCTCCACTGAAACCACAGAAAGGTTGACTAGATTCCTGAAAAACCACTTACCTAAACCAAGGACAATTTCGTTATTCACATTTATGCTTAATTATTTCATATTTCATTCATTTATAAATTTTCAAACCTTTTCCAAGAGTGTTCTCTGCATCCATGACCACACAAAACTGGTTAAATCATGAAGTTACTTTTTAGAATGAACTTTTGGATGTTTAGGAATCTTTTTGTCTTCTTCTGTTTGTACTTTGATTTAAAATCTATTTGGTATAATGCAGTTGTTTTCTTCACTTTAAAATGTCTACATTCAGCAAATGATTCAGAACCACACATACCTAAGGATAGCACATTTTGCAGACTTATCAGACTATTTCATCATTTCTATAATGAGAATGTGGTCCAGTTCACCTATATTTATAAGTAGATGTGCTCTTGGTTGTTTGTGGTTGCTCAAAATATCAGTCAAGATGTTGCTTTCCTGTTTCGGCTTTATTGTCACACCATGTTTGTGCAATATTGAACCTGAGCAAACCTGAGCAAACAAACACAGGGGTTAATGTAATGTATCAACCCCTGAAATGGGATTTATTGGGAATCCAAGAAGCCTAAATTATTTTCCAACACAGAAAAAATTGAGTGCCACCTTAAGGTTAGCACAATCCCCACTAGATACAGGCATTCACGTACTTCTATGATACATCACACCGACAAACCTACCTATTTAAACTGTTTATATTTTTTTGCTGTTAAGTCTGAAGTCGAATGTTGTGGTATAATGGTCACAAATGGACCTAAATGAGGATAATAACTCTTCCCAGTTTCCTGTTTAACCAAGAATAAAATACCCATTTTGTAAATGCTGTAAAAAGGAATGAAGTATCACTGCATTAGTTGGCATTCAGTAACATTATGAACAGCCTTAACATCCAGCCTGTTCACAACAACAGCTGCAACATAAACAGCATTAAAGTGTGTATTTCAAATCAACCACCCACCATGCCCTGCAGGTAGAGGGAAAGCTTCATTCCCTCAACTCTTTCTTTATCTCTCTCTTTCTTTCAATTGGGAGATGTAGAAGCAAAGGTCTCTGGTGATTCTGCTTTTTGATGCAACCTAATATCAAAAGCTCGTTTGGGTGTGGTGTGCTGGAAAATCTGTGTCAGTGCAGTAAGACATTTTATTAATCTGAGTGGCTCAGTCTCAGCAGTTTCTGAATTATCGTAGCAGTAAGGCATTTATTTCCTCTGTCAACAATACATTTCTTTGGTCTCCAATCAATCCATCCAAGAATACAGCTCAGTCCAGTAATGGGCAAAAGTAATTTTGATGCAAAAATATGTATGTGTGTTTTAACACATGGCAGGGCAATATTTTGGCTTGAGAGGGTTATATTTAACACGTTTTATTTTTGTTTTACAAAAATAAAAAAGTCAGCATGTGAACGCACTGGAACAAAACTGGAACAAAACTATCTGCCTGAAGAAACTGATGACTGATTGCTCAGTATGAGGGATTGCTGCAAGCTTAACAACTCGATGCAATCAACTCTCCATTGTCCCCACATGCTCCCTCAACGCGATCAGGTGGGTTTGCTTTCATAGAAACCATTTTTACCAGATGGTATAATAAACTGAACTTGACTGTATTGTACCATTATAAGATCTAGGATCAAATTTGAACGTATGTTACTGAATTTGATTTACAGTATATGTATGTATTTCTGTTTGTCTTATAAAGTGCGCTGAGATTACATTTGTTGTTTTTTTTTAGATGTTTTTGGCACTAGTGTCCTTTATGGATAGTTACCAGACAGGAAATGGGCAGAAAGAGAAGGGGGTAAGTTTCCAGCAAAGGTCTCAAGGTTGGGAATCGAACCCAGGACAGGTGCATCCAGGACTCTAGCCTCCATACATGGGAAGCCCGCTCTACCACTAAAAGACCCAAGAGATTGCATTTGTTTTAAATTAAACTAATCTAATAACTGAATTAAATAGTTTAATTGATCTTATTTATTTTCTGTTTTTGGATGTTTGCATCTCGAGCACAAACACTGACCTTACTGAAGAACAAAAGTTGTGAGTCCATCCATGTAGATGTCCAAGATGTTTAACTGAAACTGGTTTAAGTTGCTAGATGATTATTTGAATTCAGTTTTTTGACTTAGATTTTTCTTTAGCTGTCTTTTTTTCTTTGTAGGACATTAAGTACAGGACAGTGATTTTGCTCTCAGACCGTTTCTTTTGGGCCTTAACAGGACAACCACTGCTTTGACTCTTCCTTTAGCCTGGAGCAAAATATTGTTGATTGACCTTTTAAGTTTTTAAATTTGGATCGAAGTAATAAAATACTTTTACTGAATATAATAAAGTGTGTAAAAAAGTATTCACTTCCTCACAGATCTCTTTGTTTCTTTTTGGGCTTTTTTGTCACACTCAAATATTTCACTTTATCAAAAAAATTTTTATATCAGAGAAACATAACCAGAGTAAACACATGTTTTAAAATAACGATTTTATTTATTAATAAAAAAAGCTATTCCGACCAAACTGGCGCCATCTAAACAAATTATTGCTCCTTAGACGTAATTACTAGTTTTGCCACCAACAGCTGCATCAAGCGTTTGAGATGAATGACAGCAAGCTTTTACATTGCCGTAAAGGCATATTTTTTTTTCATTTAGCCACATTGGAGAGCCAGATTAGCGTCATGCCTTAGCAACTCATTTGGAATTCAGTCCAGACTTTGACGAGACCAATTCAAAACATTCATTTTATTTATTTTGAGCCATTTAGAGGTGGACTTGCTGGTGTTATTTGGATCATTGTGCTGCTGCATAACCTAAGCAACTCCAGAACCTCACACCACTACCACCATGTTTGAGTGGTTCCTAAAAGTGTTGGTGATGATGTTTCTTGGGTGATGTGGGATGGGCTTTTGTGTTTTGTGGATCACCTTGAACCTCTTCCATGGATGTCCAACACTGACCTTCACTGAGGAAAGTGAGGTCTGCAGTGCTTTATCTGTTTTTCTGGGTATAATTGGGACTTACGATGCACTCTTAAAGTAATTTTATCCATCTTGCCATCCTGGAAGGCATGATGTCTTGCCACTCCTGGAAGGTTCATCACTATTCTATGCAATTTTATTTGTATATCACCTCTCACTGATATTCATTGGAGCCCAAGCCTTAGAAGTGACTTTGTAAACATTTCCAAGGCAAATACATTTCAACAACTTTTGTTTTTTCATCTGTTCTTCAATTTCTTTAGATTGGAGCATGATGTGTTGCTTTTTGAGATCTGTAATAACAGCCCTCAGAGTGGCCAGTGAAATTAAACTGTAAAACATTGTTTATCAAAGCGAATTCATGATATAACTAGTGGGGCAAAAACTTTTCACACAGGATTTGGAGTGTCTTTTCCCTTCAATAATGAAATCAATACTTTAAACTGCTTTTAAATTTTACTCAGCTATTAGGGTCCTGATGATAATAACAAAATAATTTTGATGATCTGAAACATTTAAGTGTGACAAATCTGCAAGGGGAAACATTTGTGTGGCACTT
This sequence comes from Crenichthys baileyi, assembly GCA_036173005.1. Taxonomy (NCBI): domain Eukaryota; kingdom Metazoa; phylum Chordata; class Actinopteri; order Cyprinodontiformes; family Goodeidae; genus Crenichthys; species Crenichthys baileyi. Next base: position 13,416 of record JAHHUM010001155.1, on the reverse strand, counting down.
GCATGTTCTACTAGTTAATGTGAATGTTAACCCCGTTCCCACAGTCCAATAATATGCATGTTAGGTCTACTGGTCCCTATAAATGGCCCTCAGGTGTGTGTGTGTGTGTGCATGGTTATTCAGTTCAGTTTCAATTCAATTCAGTTTTGTTATTTTTTCTGTGTGTCTCTGTGTTGCCCTGTGATGGACTGGCAACCTTTCCTGGGTTACTGGCTGGTCATTTGTGTTATTATTTCAACCAATAACTAAAATAAAATAAGAGTAAAATAAAATAAAGTGTTAAAAAATCTCAAGTTTGGAAAAGGTTTTCAAAATATATCTTGTAAAGCATCAGTTGATTGTTCTTTGTTTTCAACAGAAAACAAACAACTAACTCTGCTCTTGTGAATGTTTGAACAGAATAAATCTTGAGTTGGACACGGTGTTTCAAAGTGCGTTTTTGATCTTTTTTGCAGCTTACATATATTTCAAACAACAGTTGTAAGAAGAAATGTGACATTTGGTTAAAACTTCTGTTTCTGCTTCTCTTCTCTGCTTCAATTAAATTGAGTTCATTCTGCGCTGAAGAGCAACACAAAGGGACTCTTAAAAACTGTTTCTGCAGGATAATTTATGTGTTAAGTGAAAAGCATTACACCACCTCCTATTGACAGTGATATCTTTGCATTTCACTGCTTTTTGAAGTTATTTATGAGAACTTTGCAAACTTCATGAATAATTTCTGAGTGCGTAACGAGCTGAATAGTATAACCTTCCCTCAGAGTGTACTCTTTTCCACTTCTATATCTGTGTGTAAAGAAAGTTAACTCTTACAATAACTGTTATATAACACATAAATGCACGGAAAGCTAAAGTGGTAATTAAGTTCCTGTGTATGAGCTTGATTTAAATTCAAGACAACCTCTAACATTCGTTATTTCCAGTAGCTGGGGACATGAAAGGTGACCCAGACTGCACTATGACACTTTAGATTTCACCTTATTCTTATCTCTGCTGTATTCTCCATTTCTCACTCGGGCATTAGTTATTTAGGTGACTCTCTGCCACATTTTAAAATGCTTTTAGTCACTCTTACATGCTCAGTGAGGTCTGATGCTCTGTTAGTATGTGCAGGCATGAAGATAACAAATTGTGCGAAGCTAAAAGACTAAAAGCAAAGATTCTCATTCAGATGCAGCCTCACAATTCAATTTAACATGGTCACATCTCACTTATTGGAAAAAACAACTAATTTAGCATGATGTGGAAGATAAACCAATTGTTTTTAGTTACATATTTGATGTGTTTTGCTCCACCAGATGGAGCCATAAAAATAAATTTTTTTGTCGTAATTGTTGGAAGTAAAACTTGCCTGAAATGAGATAATCCAGAGGGACTTTATTGCACATTCCCATTATAATGTTGACGGACAGACCAGAATATTTTACTTCAGAGCTTTTCTGTTTCAGTAATGACTTCTGTGGATGATCATTTAGATTAAGAACCGGCAGTCCCTCTGAGAATTTCAACAGCTGGCACAGCAAGAAATAGCTGGATAGAATATTGCTGAATCAGTCCCTGGGTAGTGAACCCAAAAACGCCTCCCAAGCAAAAACGGATGGCTTCAGGGCTGAAAGGGTTCATGAAATTATTGTGTGAAGAATGTGACTTCACGTAAATCTCATACGAAATCAGACTCGTCTTAAATGGTGGTGAAATAACTATTTCACTATAACTATAAGGAATTACTATTGATGGGTCTGCAAAAACTGATGTAAATGTACATGCTAATACCCAGTGAGGAAGGCGGGATGGAACAGTTTACAGTATTGTAGGAATCCTTGAAATCTATGAAAACAAACAAGAAACATTTTCTACTTATACAAGGAAAAGGTGGCATTGAAAAAAGTGTGAAGAGCAGCTTTGAGTTTTTTGCTCTGAAGAATTTGAGATGAAATAGATCATCACTGTAATCTATCTCTGCTACACTTCTGTTCTCACTGAACTGCATCAAGAATGCTTATCAGCGCTCTAATCTATGAATTCCTCTATGAGTTTAGAGGGCAACACTGGGGAGGTGTGGGTCCAGGTGTAAGACCAGAAAAGCAGTTGTATGCATTCAACAACCTAAACCTTTAAAACTCATTTTACTATCTATATGTAGAGGTACTATACTCTAATCTTGAGGTGATTAGTACGGTGATATTTATCTACCTCTAGGATTAATTTAAAAAAATATATTTGAGGAAAGTTTCTGAGTTGTAGGGAATTTTTTCACCACCAAGTTTTTTAAATTTGAAAACTACAGATTGCACCTCGATGTTTTGCTCCAAATAGTGTTAGGTGGGTATTTTGTGTCCTTCTAACACTTAATATCATGTAGCTGAAAACAGCATTTCACCTCTTTAAAACAATTTTGGATATTAAGTCAGTGGAACTCAGGATGCTGTGTTTATGGAGGATCCAAGGGAAGAATGTACAGTGAATAAAATCAGCCTAAAGATGGATCCTTGAGGAATTCCACAAACAAAATCATATCAGCAAATTTACCACAGTATACTGACAGGAACCGGTTAATGTAGACTTTTGCAGTTACGCTCAGTGAAATCGTGCAATTATTTCACTGATAGGATGTGTAAATTCACAACAAGGACATTTTCTGTTTTTCTAAATTTGGATAGTTTTGTGTCATAAAATGTTTTTTTAGTCTTTTTGTGAAAGGCCTTGACTTGGTTTTACTGTCAGTCCCCTGCCTCCATATCCCAGTATTGAGATTACTCTGACTACTGCAAGTAGGACACTAACCATTCATATGTACTTTATACAACCAACTTGGAGATACCTTTACTGTAATATCTTTAAAATTAAGATTCAATAAAGCATCTGATTGGCGGATGCTTAGTACACTCCCAGGCAATGATCTTCCTCTAAGTTTGAAATTAGAGTCAGCATGACAATAAAAACTAGATTAGATAAATATTTTTTTCGTGTAAGTCCTGCATTTTACCAAAGAATTTAAAGTGTTAAAAAGTCTTACAGAAAAGAGACATCTTCCCAAAAATGTGTTTTATATAAGCAGGTGTATATAAGCAGGTTTAATCAGTTCGGATTTTTTATTTATATTTGTATTTGCTCCAGTTCAATTGCCATTTATTGGTCCGTGATGTCAAAAGAAAAAGTGAGTTTCACTATTTTTATAGACTATTGCTGAGCTGCTGAGATTTAAAAGTGACTGGCGCTAGGCCCGTCTTGCTGTAGCAGCATATTTGTATTCTGCAGTGGCCGGATGGTGCTCTGAGATGGTATTCTGCTGGATGTGCAATCCTGGTGGTGATCAGATGCTACTATAAAATAGAATAGTGGTACATTTAAGATCATCTGCAGCAAGCTTGTGATATTCAGTTATAAACCCCTATTTTGAACCTTTTATTTATATTTTCTCACATTACATTACAACAAACTGGAATTTAAGACCAATAATGAAAAAAAAAATTTTATACAAGTGAAGATCTGAAAGTTTTCTTCCCCATTCTTCCTCACAAAATAGGTCGAGCTCAGTCTGATTGGATGAAAAGCATTTGTGAACATCTATTTTAAAATCTGCTAAATTTCTTTATAATTTCATGCTCAGGTGTGTGCCGGCTCACTCCCGGTGGCTGCTTGGTAGGCCCTGGGACCCCTGGCTTTGTCGGGCTTCTGCTGGGAGGTGGTGTTCCCTTGGGACACGTTAAAAAGAAGAAAAAAATAATTATGGGGTAGTGCCAGACTTTTATTTTTTTGTTCTCCATGTCTCCATGCTTTGGTTATGCATTATTTTGTGTTGGTCTGTCAGACTGAACTCTAAAACACCCATTGAAGTTTGTGGGTGTATCATGACACACTGTGAAAAAGGGGTTATGACTACTTTTGCAAGGCCCTGTACCTTTAAGAACAAATTCTTAACATTACTAACACTGGAATATCCAAAATATGCTTGGATAAAGTTATTATATGTTTGTTATGCTTTTCAGGGTTCTTAAAGCCAATGCTATACTCTTGGCTGATGATCACTGTTACGAATCAAGATTTTTTTGTTATTTGAGCTCTCATTGGGTCCTATGGTTAAACTATTCTCTGTATTAATTATTTTCATTGTCTATTTTTTATTGTGAAGTGTTATACTATGACAAACTCTTACTAAAACTGTGTTGTTCAGGTTTCTCATCACAGCCAGTTTGTTGTCATTAATAAGAGGTCTTCAGCTGCTCAATGAATGACCATAATGCTTATGAATTTGACATGTACCCTTTCTTAAAATGTGGACATTGCCATCAAACAGACAAATTCAGTCATCAGTAATAAAGCAGCACCTGTCTGTGGGAAACGATTCGCCTTGACATTAACATGTTGCTGAAGAATCAGTATTTGTCACTGGACCAGTTGAACATGCTTTATGGCTGGAGTGTTTCTCCAAACTAAAGTTGTCGACATTTCCTAAACAAATGATCAATTGTTAGTCTTCAAATGAGAACAAAGCACATATTCACACTTTCTGCAACACCTCCCATGTGCATACTCACCCACTTAGTGAGGCCACACACACACAGCTAAAGACACGGACCACACAGGACTCACAGGCGGGTCTTTGCATGAGGAGATTCATGTGAGGATGCATTCAATTCCTTTTAGTATCTGTGTGAATTAATTCACCCAGAAACAACCTGAGCTATTATTAAAAATAAGAACAAAAATAAAATATGCAGGTTAAATCTTCCCAGACCAACATACATCATGTTAGCAGCCTTTGATAAGCCGCATATTATGGTAATAATGACGTTTGGTTTTATCTTTTTTGACTGATGTATAGCTGAATCCCTGTTAAAACAAATCTAATTATTGTAGAAATTCTCAAAACATGATGTGAACACCACTAATGTATGAAGAAAACACCGAAAGAAATTATATACTGTATTTGCTAATTGCAGTATATGGAAGTTTAGCTGCAAGGGGCAATAACACAGTGTAATGGCTTACACATTTAACATTTTACACAAGTAGTTTACTATGATAACAACAGTAACTGATACCTCTCAGTTCCATGATCCCATTTTAGTCAGCCACACACACTTATTACATCTTATTATCTCAGTCCAACACTTACTGGTACAGCCTCTCTATATTTTCCTACCTCAGTGATTCAGTAAACAGAATTTTAGAGGGAGAGGCGCTGATGCTTTAAAGCTTTCAGCTGTCTTCTAGCAGCTGTTTTAATATCCATGTTCATCTGGGAATTTTTCCTAAGCCTTTTCTGGAGATCATTTATTCAAAATATTATTTTCAAACCAAACAGCGTTGTTTAGTGCTACCAGTTGAGCAGGCAGCTAATAGACGGAGGTTGAAGATCTTTGTTGCAGCCATTCCTCATTTGCATCCTGGCTTCGTCACCCTTTGATTAATATCTCTTCTGTCTCTCTGCACTTTCATGTCTCTCAGCTCTAAAATAAAACCCTTAGAGACTGCTAAATTGTTAGAAAATAATGTTCCTTCACTGCAGGCATGTACATATTTAGAAGGAATCAAGTTTCAGGTATGTTAGAAATCTGTTTTGATAATAAAAGGTCTTGATGATGTCATTGCAATAACAATATGAATGTGCTGGATCGCTTTGTGTTAAATGTGTTTAATATGTTTGTGTTTAACTGGTGTTCTTTTCCCTAAAAAGCTTAGTAACAATAATAATTAGAACCATTCCAAAAACATTATTTCTTATTTCATATTTTGTTTAGTTCAGTCATTAAAATTGGCAACACTCTATTAAATAGTCAGTTCTTTACTAGGAAATGTCTAATTACCTCTGGAAAAGAAAATTTATTTAATTGCATTTAAACACATATTTTACTCATTAAACAAAAGATAAAAAATTTGTTTTTCACAGGGTGGAAAAGTTAGGACACCCCGCCCCATATTAATAAGTATCACCTTCTACAGGAAGTAAGAAAAACTGCACTTAAACAACTCCAGCAAGCTTAGAGATTATCCATTTACAGATTTGTGTCATTTTGTAATAACTAAGCCATATTTTGGATGGTATTAATCCCCCTAGGCAAGATTTTGTTGAGAAAGCATATAAATGAAAACTTTGGTATCCATCTAAACAACATTTTAATGTTGCTGAAAAGCAGAAGGTGAAAAAAATGCCCTCACAAAGACGTCTACTGATGTCTAAATGTTGTTGAACAAGATGTTAAGGACACTGAAATGACCAAAACTGACCTGTTCAGCGTCTTTGTTCATTCCAAATTTGGATAGAACGTATGACACTGAGAAAGCCCTGTTTTAAAAACTTCTTGTGGCTAAATAGAAATATTAACCTCCAGAAGTAGACATAGAAAATATCTTTGTAGATGTCCTGTGTTTGGAAGGATATTGGTGTTGATGTTTACTAATATTAGTGTCACTCTGATTGGTAATTTAATATTTAGCAATCAATAAATAGGATAATAGAAGTTCCTTTTAATGAGTCTAATTGTGCCTTTGTGTAAGGTTGTGAAAAGCTGAAGAAAAACCCTAAAAACTATTGACGAACACATAGCGGATATTTTATGCTGGTGTTTTGTGTATTTGGGCTGAATTTGGCAACTAGAAAAGATGTCTTCTTGCCTTCCTTGTTGAGGATCTATTTAGATTGTTTGGTTCATCCTTTGCAGTTTTCCTAACCCTCTATCTACATTTGAGTCTTGATTGGAAGGATGGATGACTACACCCTGTGGATATGTCACAGCTTACACAATAAATGAGGCAAATTAACATTTCATTTTCACTATAGTACATTCAGCATGACTTCAGGAAAATAAGCTTTTTTGTTTCCGAAATGTTAGAATAAAAATATTTTTACAAATTGTAGGTTTTCAAAGGTAAGTGCAAAATTAGGTTTGTTTTTAGTCCAACTACAGTGGAGTACTGTTGCACCTCTCCAAGCCTTTTAATTTAAAAACTGCCACACCTGGTCTGATCTCTTCCAAGCAGTCCAGAACTGGGTTACTGTGAGTCAGCTGCTCTTTCCTCTGAGACGAAGCGAACTCATCCTGCATTCTGACAGACACTGTGTGCGGTGAGATCGGCTCTTCGTCCCCCTGCTCTTCGTTCTGACCCGCCTCACAACTGAAGCTGCAGCAGACAGTTGCCTTGGTGATCAAGCGGTCAAGGGGTTTGAGAGAATGCATCCACTTGGGCAGGAAGTCCCAGGTCTGGAGTTTAGTGGGTAGATACCGGGGACTGTGAGCTTGCATCATATTTACTGCAGCAATGAAGATAGTGACACCCAAAAAAGGACCCCCGACTCCAGCCATCACCCGACAGCCGGCCAGCGAGAGGCCCAGCACCAGGGAAGGAAGGAGCAGGAAACAGAGGAGGAGGTACAGGACTGCGAACCAGCGGTATTTGGCAGTGCGTTCACCCAGAACATAAGCCATCCTTATGGGCAGACGCATGAATGGAACAGGATACCACAGCAGGATGCCAAAAACATTGAAGAAGAGGTGACAAAGAGCAATCTAGGTGCAAAAAATGCAAACAGTTTAAAAGTAAGGACCAAATATTTCTTCTTTTATGTAAGGAATAATAAAATTGTGATTACATCTAATAAAACAGAAACAAACCTGAACGGAGGCTGCTAGTTTGTTCCCAGGACTGGCCAGAGCTGCCAGTAAGGCTGTAGCAGTGGTGCCGATGTTGGAGCCCAGCGTGAGAGGATAGGCCCGTTCCAGACTGATGACACCAATTCCTAGCAGATAGGACAAGAAAACATGCTGTGTAAATGGAGAACAAACGCAAAAATTGTGTCAGTGATGGCTCATTTCTCTTCATTTGCTGTTTTGTTTTTACTACATGTTTCTACGCCGTGGTGACTCAGATTCCACTGGGAGCCAGAGCTGAAATCCAATATGCAGGACAAGCAGAAATCTATTTTTGTAATAAAAGATGTTTTTGCCTTTTCATATTAAGCTTGGTTAATTACCTCTGTTGGAAGTGGGGATTATTCTGATATCATATTTATCACTGTGTATCAGGCCAATTACTCAGTCATCGCTGATTTTATAAGCTTCTTTTAGCCGTCCACAGACAGTGCCAGTGATGAAACGTGTTTTTACAAGTTCCATGACTCTGTCAGTGTATGTATGTAGACAAATGTCCTAATTTTTATCTATAAATTACAGGAAAATAAAATAAATCTCGCTTTTTCATCAGTAAAAATGACAAATTTCCTAAATAACAAATGCAGCATAGTAAAAGTGGTCAGTGTTATGGTGTTAAAATTTATATCTAGGCATGGAAATCTATGTCCTTGGAAACAAAAGCCAAGGTTATTAGCTATCACATTTCAGTAAATTCTTCAAATCTGAATAATTTTTAAAACCTCTGTGCCTTAATGTTGTTGTTGATGTTTTCTCTGTCTGTTTAATGCTCATAGACTTCAAATAGATCAAGCATGATTTATGTTGCGGTAGCCTTATCCTTTTATTTATTATTATGATTTTTTTCTATCAGCACAATTTTATAATGCTGTAAACGTCTCAAAAAATTAAGTCAGTGTTTTAGTTCTCTAAATATTTACTGCAATTTTGCCATCATGTCAATAACAAATTTTGAGTATGAAAATATGATGTATTAAAAAAAACAATATGTTAGAAATTAAAATGATATAGTAATGTTGACTCCAGGCCCAAATCAGCTCTGATGTAAATGTAAACTATTTTAGTAAAAAATAGCTTCACTTAGGGCAGGGTAGCTCCAGTTTTAGGTTCTACGTGGGAGGAATTTGGAAATGTATTATATGCTCTAATATTTTATGGATTTCCTGCAGACAAAAGAGAAAACAGAGAAACATAAAGAATAGATGTTAAAAAGGCAGATATCTAACAGATTTAACCTTTTGCTCCTAACTGATTTTCCATATTTCCACTAAATTGTTAAAATCTTACATTCATGGGTTTTGTAATTGCAACATACAAGTGTATGTTTCCCTTTAGGCAAAATGTTTCTGATGATTAGATTTAAATAAAAATCGTCAATTTCTTTGTGCATTCATTAATTCCTGATTCGCATGATGTGGAGACTTTTCACTTAACTTCCTCCTGCATTGCTGAACAGGTCACAAGTGCTTCTGTGACCAGCTTGGCAATTAAGAGCATCAGCTGAGTCATATAACGGGTTTTACATGTTTTCTGTCATTTCACATTTCCAGTAAATATAAGCAAAAGTGACCTCAGGGGGACAGAGACTTTGAGCTTTCTTTTATTTGTTATGCAAAGTGATTCACAAATAAAAATGCAAAGATTTAAATGCTCATCATTTATCTTTTACACATAACATTTTAATTCTATTAATGTGGAAGAGAAGCGTGTTACTCACCTACTAGTGGAGTCATAGTTGAGGTGAAAACGGAGCTACTCTGGACCAGAAATGTAACCCCTGCTCCTACAAACATGGCAATGTACCCTGCTAGCCATCCAAATGGATGTGGCAGGTCTGTTGGGAGACGAGTAAGAAAAAGTATTTATGCCACAAATTACAAGCACCAAAAGATTTTTATAAAGAATTAATCAAACTGTAATATCTGTCTATAGGTTAAAAGCAGGCTATTGATCAGCAGTGAAGCATAATAGTTTTTTTTTTATTATTATTAATTACAATGAATTATTATTAACTCTATGAATATAAAATCATCATATCTAGAGAGAGGACCCACCTGTGTTAATGACTTTATGGATGACCTTTGCCACTTGGCCTTGAAGAATAGAGTTGAGCAGTTTGACCAGAAGAAGCAGACATGTGCAGAGGACGACCAAGGAGCCTGCCAGGAGAATCAGGCCCACTGAGAGATCTGACAGCTCTGTGGATGCAAACAAATGTCGACCTACAAAGAGCCGGAGTCCACAAACATCAGGGTATTTTCTCACACTGAATTTTAACTTCCATGTTGAAGAGAAAAATGTTTCATAGCAAAACTACAAACTCACACTTGACATGTGTTGACGATGAGTCGAAACTGAGACCACAGTTTTCAACACTTTTATTGGCAGCAGACTGCAGAAGGAAAGATGTAAAGTTTCATGAAAGGCACCTTTTTACCACAGAACGTATGTGTATGTGGAGTAGACCAGCTTTTACCAATGCTGTGTCAGCCTGGCACCACTCTTTGACCAAGCTCAGGTTCCTCATGCCCTGATTTCCAATAGCGATCCCTGTGATCACACATTTGTCCAGCTAAGGGTGACAGGAGATATTTTTTCAGCACATAGTAAGGTTACAGAATTAGAAAAGCTTTCAAACTGTCAAACATTTTGCTGTGAATAAAAGCTTTGATGTGTCTGCCTACCATCTTACTAGCATCTTATTTTTGCAACAGCCTTTTCTTTGTATGATGTCCAGCAATTAATTATACAATTAGAAATTAGTAGGTTATTTTTGGATGCTAAACTCAGATCCAACATGATCCAATCTTGACAGGATATTCATACTTTATTTTTCTGGGTAATCTGATGTTCTGCTAGTACTGGGTCATATGTGTCAGATGTGCTGGATACCTTTTTGCTGGATGTCTTAAGTAATATTAATTTAAACCCCGATGACAGTTTTGAGGATCTCCTGAAAAGCTTTCAGCTTGATTAAATTGTTACAACTATTTAATACTTTTTAAAACTGAAACAACTCACACAGAACCACTCGTAAAAATTGTTACAGTCAGATTTTATCACTTGTGATTTGCTTGTTAAGGAGCGTTGGAGGTCCGAGTTCCTAGACAGAGAATGTCGGAGGTCCCCTGGCCTGCCCGGAGTTCAAAATCGAAATGGCTGCTGCTTTCAGTAGCGGTCACTACACAAATAGCACCCTGGATGAGCCCCTTGTTCTGCACCCTCAAAGAAATGTAAATAAACTACAGAACAGAATAGAGTTTTTATTCTTCATCTGTATTTCAAGGAGTCTCTATCCAGTGTGGAATTGTCCAGTTCAGGTTTGGTCTGTGTAGTTATGTTTGATTTTGAACAGGTCTAGATCCCTTAAGAACAGTGAAATAGCCCTTTAACAGAATCAGACACTGGACATGCAAGTAAACGATAAAAAGCTGCTCTTGCTCCAACGACTGCTTGGGCCACCCCCTATGGTGGGCCCTATGGTCCATGTAAAAAATGCCACATATATAACATTGCGAAAGTTGCTGGAATACAGACTTATTTGCATAATGATTTGTGTCTCTCCAGAGCAGATAAAATCTGTTTATGAACTTGCTACATTACATTTAAATCCATCCATCCATCCAATCTCTGTTCTTAGCAGGTTTTAAATAAAGCCTGAGCACTTTTAGTCTGGAAAAAAATTCTAACTCTGGAAATTTGCTATTAACCACCATGACAAAGTTTCTTCTGGTAAAGAGTGACTTGTTGGAGGTTTTTCATAATTCATGTATAATGCTGTTGCAAGATAAAACTATGGCTTTCGTTTTAATAATGAAAGACGTAATTAATAATCAATTGTCTAATCTCCATCATGATTACTGCTGACGCATTGCAGTTGCCCTTGAGTGAAGATTCTGAAGGCTTGCATGCTCCCTCTTAATATCTCAATGCTCTTTGCACAAATAATGCCACCAAATGAACGGCGTCAGGAGAGCTGCTGTGTGAGAGCTTTACTAAACAGGGTATTTTCAAAAATTACTAACCAATGGTTTCTACCTGTATAATGAGCTTGGTGACTGGCTCAGTAATGACCTTCAGTAGCTCAGGTGCTTCCTCTCCAGGCTGCAGTCTAAAGACGCTGACCAGCCGCTGGGACAGCTGGGTGATCATCCCGCTCACCACCTCCAGAGGCAACAGTACCAGGACCGACAGCCAGTTAAAGCAGTCATGGACTGTTGCTCCGGCAAAGGCCCTGTGGTGGGTCACAGTCATTACCTCTGCTCACGAAGGTCACTCAGCATCAGGCTGATCATCTACTTTGAGTAATTGCATGTTAATCTGATTTTTACAGCTGCACTTTTCTAGACATGAGTAATGTAATGAGCATTTCTGCTTTGACTCTGTTTATTACAAAATGTTGATAAAAAATAATTATTTATCCATTCAGATAAAATAATATGCCATCTGTTCAGTGTGTTATCATTTCATGACAGATATATTTGCTGGTGTGGAATTAGACTGGATGCATGCCATTATTGTCACTTTTACACTGAAATAGAGCTTTTGAAGCGGCAAACAGCTGCCAGTGCTTTTTCTTCCTCCTCCTCCGCTTTCATCCCTGCAGTTTCCCTCTTTATTGTCCCCCATATAATCATGACTTGTCCGTTTTAGTATCCTCTTCCTTGCTCCCATGTTTCCTCCATTCTTTGACTTTTCACATTTGTTCACTCACCGTTGAAACTCATTTCTCTCTGCAGCCTGCATCATGGCCACCATGGTGTTGGTGACAGAGGTTCCAATATTGGAGCCCATGATAACTGGGACGGCCAACTTCACCTCCAACACTGCAAAGAGAGACAGGATTGACAGACGTTTATGGCAGGAATAATTACAATACATGAACCACTCCCCTCTGAATGCAACAGGAGTTTTAATGGTGACGAAAGACGGTTCTCATTTCCAAGAGGAGGCAGTTTTACAGGAGAGGTTAATGTTAGAACAGAGAAGACACAAATCATGGAGACAAACATCCTCCCCTTCCTATATGTTTGATAATTATCGACAATCTGTTTCTTTGCTCTTTTAAAAGGGGCAGAGAGCCAGCTTCTGTAGCATGATGTCACTGATTTTATAGACTGACTGTGGAGCCTGAGCTGATATAGAGTTCCTAGAAGGCAAGAAAAACTAGACTGAATGAAAGGTAGAGACCACTCACAGTGGTCAGAACAGATTGATTTGATATCTGCTTTGACCTCAGAATATAATTTAGACAAATTTTCACCACTGCCCTATTATCTCGAAAATATATCTCTCACATACATATGTACTGAGAACTGCTGGCAGAATGAACTGTATCGACCCCAGCCAAGGGTAAAAATTTGAACAATATCTATTAACACTGTATTAAAAGCCTTCCTCACATTGTAATGGTGCAATAACTACAGTGCCTCTTTTTCACATTTTTTGCCTTACAACCACAAGCAACAATATATATTATAACGATTTTATGTGATAGACCAACACAAAATAGTACATATTCATAAAGATGTTAAAAAACTATAAATTTAAGACTTCTTAAAAGTTTTTAATAATAAAACTCTAAAAATTTAGTCATGCATTATTCATACAATACTTCTAGATCCATTATAGGTTATTGATCTATGCCATTCCACTTTTCCTTCTATAAGGTGAATTTCCACCCCAGTCTAAAGTCTTTTGTAGCCTCTGACAGGTTTACTTCCAGGGATGGTCTGTATTTAGCTCCTTCTGTCTTCCTATAAAA